>OX465297.1:145032170-145502170 GCA_949987735.1 Leucophora obtusa
ACTCTTTATTAAATCAAATGAATTAGTTCACTGGTGAACGCGTTCAATTTTATAATCCTTACTGAATTAATTCACCACAGAATTCGTTCAATTTCATTTTCGTTCAGTGGATTAAAAAAAATTAAATTACGTTCAGTGAATTAAAAAAAAAATACGTTCACTGAATTGAAAAAAAAAAAAATACATTCATTTAATCCAAAAACAAAAATTACGTTCGCTGAATTCAAAGCCTGTTTTCTGACGTTCAGTAGAAGAAAACACTGTATTGTAAAAACGTATAAATAGGTCCATTCGATTACTGGATAATTTGTACAAATTTTTACTGGATGGCGTTCGTTAACACAAATTCTCAGTAAACAGAAAGAAAAAAGAGAGAATAAAATGACAGTTCTATGATGAGAATTTCTAAGTCTTCTTCTTTTTCTTTCAAATTTTTACTGGACAAATTTTTCTCAGTAAGAATTTGCAACCAGAAAAAAACATATGTTTCGAAAACATACGTTCGTTTATTGAAAACAAAAAAAAAAATATTTTACAATTATGTTATTTTATGTAAATTCAAAGCAATGAAACTTTCAAAATAAATTATGGGAAAGATAAGAAAACCTTGTAAAAAGTTCCTGCTTAAGATTTAACATAAAAAAATATGGTCTTCCATAGCGACCAGATAAAATTTATTTGTATATTTGGTGTTGTAATCAGCTGTGTCTACAAACTTGCAAATTGTTGCAAATTTTCTGTTCGCGTACATGTTTGGGAAAATTTTATTTTGAGAGTAAATCTTGTCTTACTCTCTGTAAGTTTGTACTGAGTAATACTTACTGGACTTGACTGAGGAAAGTAATCGAATGGACCTATTGAAATACGTCATAGTCAAGCATCTACATTTTACTGGGAAGCATAAGTTTTCAAAATTAATAGTTATATTTTTCCAAATTCATCTATATCTGTAAATTTTTATTTTTAATAGCAAAAGGCTTTATTTTTTAATCATGTAGGTTGATAAAGTGCATCGGATTTCTTTAACACTTAATATATACATATATGTACTTTGTTTATTTTTACTAGCGAACGCTGTAAAATTGCTTAGTTGCAAATTTTATTTGTAAACAAATGTTTTCTTCTACTGAACGGCAGAAAACAGGCTTTAATTCACTGAACGTAATTTTTTTTTTTAATTCACTGAACGTAATTTTATTTTTTTTTTAATTCACTGAACGAATATGAAATTGAACGAATTCAGTGGTGAATTAATTCAGTAAGGAATTAATTCACTTTTTTCCGTTCGATTTATAAAATTTAACGCGTTCACCAGTGAATTAATTCATTTGATTTAATAAAAATAACTATAGCAATTGAATGAATTCGTAACAAAATAAATCGAACGAAAACAAATATGAATTAATTCCATTCAATATATGGTGCTTTGTGAATTAATTCATCGAATTTTAAATTCAGAATTGAAAAATTGAATTAAGGAGTTAATTCTTCAAAGCTCTGGTCTCATATTACAGGTTTAAACTTTAGTTAATAGTTAACCTAAAACTTTGTTGTTGTTTTGTGTACATTTTTTGACATTTTCTTTTGTTTATAGTTAAGTTAAAGTTAAACCTTCAGTATGAGACCCACCGTAAGAAGCTAAATTTAAATCTACTTAAATTTTTATAAATACTTAAATTTGTATGGAATATTTATATAAAATTCGAAAGAAACAACCCTTTTTGTTTTGCAAATAACATGCAGAATCAGTAGTTTACAGTTTATATTTTACAGTTTCCACCCCTTAAAAGTTTTACACCTGGTTAGCAATATCAATATTGATTTTATTTATGTATATTCAATAATCTAAACTGATAACCCTTGAAAAATTTTTTAATAAATATTAGTGTTATTTAAAAAAAGAGTTTAAAAAGTTATCACAAACGCAAATTTTCAACTAAAGTTAAATTTTATAACATTCGCGTATTTTTTGATGATGATTTCTCTATCCCTTACTTATAGATGTCTTATAAGGTAGAACCACTTCCCGATTCTCATGCCGGATTAGGCGAGGGACCTCATTGGGATGTTGCTACACAAAATTTATACTTTGTTGACATTAATGCTGGCAAAATCTTACGTTATGATTTTAGTGAAAATAAAGTGTACAAAGCTAAAATTGAAGGTGAAGATTTAGCTGGTTTTGTTACTCCAGTCGAGGGAACTACCGATCAATTTGTTGTTGGCTGTGGTCGTCGTGTTGTTGTTGTTAGTTGGGATGGTGTCTCCGAAACCGCTAAGGTGGTTAAGATCCTTTTCGAAGTACAAATGGGAGATCAACGATTTGATAGTAATCGCTTCAATGATGGCAAATGTGATCCTCGCGGACGTTTGTTTGCTGGTACTATGCGTTATGTTGGTGATGAATTTGAACATCGTTACGGTGAATTGTATAAATATGAGAAAGGAGGCAAAATTGAGGTAGTCAAAAGTGATGTAGGTATTTCGAATGGTTTGGCTTGGAACGAAAAAACTAAGAAATTCTACTACATTGATACCACCGATTATGAAGTTAAGGAATATGATTACGATTTTGAAACTGGAAAAGCTTGTAAGTTTATAGAGATACAACATTAAAATGATTTTAAAGAATAATTTTATTTTTTTTCTTATCAATTTAGCCAATCCCAAAGTAGTTTTCAATTTACGTAAAACCAGTCCCAAGGATCATTTATTACCTGATGGCATGACCATTGATAGCGAGGGTAACATTTATGTTGCCACATTTAATGGTCACACTATTTACAAAATTAATCCCACGTATGTTTCAGCATAAAATAAAAAACCGATTTTTATTTCTAATCAATTTTTCTATTTCGTTTTTAGTACTGGCAAAGTATTGTTGGAAATTAAATTCCCTTGTAAACAAATTACATCTGCTGCATTTGGTGGTCCCAATTTGGACATTATGTATGTGACCACTTCCTCTCTCTTTGGTGAACCCAATCCTGCTGGTACCACTTACAAAGTCACTGGCTTGGGCGTCAAAGGCTTACCAATGTCCAAAGTTCAAATCTAAATAATTTGTTGCAAATATCTTCTACAATATTATACATACATATTAACCATTAGTTATTATTATTTTCTACTCGTATACGTTTAACTGTTGAAATTTTGTTTTTATTTTAAATTCGGTGCAATAATGTAAAATAAATTCTATTTTTTATAAAATATTTAAAAAAAAATATTTTTAATAGCTGTGTTTGCGTACTTTTTGGGTACACAGAAAAAAAGGAGGCACCAACAATGGAATCTGTAAAAATAAACACATTTTTGTTTTTATTTTTTAATTGAAAGTTTATTTCCAACATTTTTTTGTTTGTAAATGTTACTTTTCATATAAAAATTGTTGGAAAATAAAAATTCTAAGTTACAAAAAAAACCTTTTTAAAATGCACCAATGGAATTTGTAAATCCAAAAAAGTAGGAAAATTTGTTATTTTTTTGGATGTACAAATTCTATTGTTGGTGCCTTTTTAATAGTTATTTTTTGTATTTATAAAAAAGGTATGAGAAAGACGTTTAAAAATTTAATTAGAATTTTGTAAATTCTTTCTGTGTAAAGTTCGTTAAAATGAGAGTTCACAAAAAATACTCTCATAAGTGAAAAAATGTACAAAAGTACGCAAACGCGAAAAACCATATTTCAAGCAAAAAAAAAACGTTATTAGACTTGTGCAATATAGTTACTTTTGTTGAGCGCCCTTTCTAGTTCTAGTTAAATTTGTTCCCAGCAACATTTTTCAGAACCGGTTACCTCAGAATATATTCAAGAATAGATGCTTTTATCACTGGTTCCATGGAACCTGCTCTAGAACTGATTCCAAAAAGTCAAAATGTAAGGTTTGAGTGTCGCAGAATCAGTTCTATAACCGGTTCTACTTTGGAGGAAAAGAACCTATTGCTTTTGGGTCAAATTCATTTGCGGACTTAGACCGGTCTGGGGTGGGCAAAGTTCACCCTAGACTGCTTTTTGCGCACCCCAGAATTTAAAAAAAAATCTACCTATAATTTTTGTATCTATGATTTTGGTAACAAAAAGTATCACAATATTATTTTTTTTTAGATATCAGTTAATCCTGTGTTTTTGATTGGGAATGTCTACTGGTTTCCTAGCCAGAACTAAGATCGATTTTTGTCTTAAATATTTCTTAAATAAGAAATTTTTGCAAAATATATAAAAAACAAATCGATCTATGTTGTGATTATAAGTTTTTTTTTCTTTAAGAAAAATTATAGGAATCACAGAGTTATTCAAAAAGCATGAGAATGAATTGATACGAAAATAGAAAATGATTTTTAATAAGAAAATATCGCAGAAGCCTTTTTGGTGAGAAAAATATCTTAGATTTAATAGTCTTTTAAAGGAATAATTAATTAATATCTAACAAGGAAGTTACTTCAAGCTAAACATTACTATTTTGATGAAATTTCAGTATTTTGTAGAAACAAAAATTCTAAGATGAATATATCACGGCTTTTGATCACCTCGGTAATTTAAGTGTTCAAAATATGGGGTTAGAATGGGTTCCGAGGTGGAAGAAAATATGAGACAGGTTGATCTTATATTTCTTTTCTCTATCAAATATCCAAATTTCATACTATGCTGATATTTAGGGGTCTACCATAGTCCTTTTTAATGGCAATACCGGCTTTTAATGCAACAGATGGCGCTGACCCCTGTTTTGTTTTTTCTGGCAATACTGCTTTATTTTATTGGGGAGCAGTGTTGCCCAAAAATTTTTATCACATTCCCATTTTGAATGTTTAAATCCCCAATGTTATATCCGATTCATTTTAATTTAAACAAAAACTCAATTTAAAAGAAAAAAATAGGAGCTATGTTAGCATCGCTCTTAAGTCCAGACAATTATTAAGAAATGACTCAGCAAAGTAAATAAAATTTAATATTTTTCGAAGAAATGTTTACTTTTCAAAAATCCCGTCTTAGCGGACGTCTATGCCGAATATCAAAAAACCTTGTTTTAGTGGAGATATCCGTGGGGGAGGAAAAAAGTACTTTTTGTGAAATTATATTTTTTTAAATGGAATTTTTTTGAAAAAGCGAAATTTTTTGGAAAAAGATACTTTATTTTTACAAAGTACTTTATTGGAAGAACGTACTTTTTTTAAAAAAATTATTTTTTTAGGAAAAATTTATTTTTTTTTGGAAAAAGTTCCTTTTTTTGGGAAAATGTCTTTTTTGGAAAAAGGTCCTTTTTTGGAAAAGGTATTTTTTTTGGAAAAAGGTAAAATTTTTTAGAAAAAGGTACTTTTTGGAAAAGGAACTTTTTTGGAAAAAGGTACTGTTTTTGGAAAAAGGTACTTTTTGTGGAAAAGGGTACTTTTTTTTGACTTTTTTGGAAAAAGGTACTTTTTTTTGGAAAAAGGTACTTTTATTGAAAAAGGAACTTTTTTTTGGAAAAAGGTACTTTTTTTGGAAAAGGTACTTTTTTTTGAAAAAGGTACTTTTTTGGAAAAAGGTACTTTTTTCTGGAAAAAGGTACTTTTTTCGGAAAAAGGTACTTTTTTCGGAAAAAGGTACTTTTTTTTGGAATAAGGTATTTTTTTTGAAAAAGGTACTTTTTTTGGAAAAAGGTACTTTTTTTGGAAAAAGGTACTTTTTTTGGAAAAAGGTACTTTTTTGGAAAAAGGTACTTTTTTTGGAAAAAGGTACTTTTGGAAAAAGGTATTTTTTTTGGAAAAGGTACTTTTCTTTTGGAAAAAGATACTTTTTTTTGGAAAAAGGTACTTTTTTAGGAAAAAGGTACTTTTTGTTGAAAAAGGTACTTTTTTTTTGGAAAAATGTACTTTTTGGAAAAATGTACTTTTTTGGAAAAAGGCACTTTTTTTTGGAAAAAGGTACTTTTTTGGAAAAAGGAACTTTTTTGGAAAAAGGAACTTTTTTGGATAAAAGTACTTTTTTGTCCCCTTTTTGCCCCTCCCGATAAGAATTTCCAAAAATTCCGTCTCAACGGACGTCTACACCGGTCGAGGAACCTACATACCAAATTTCAACTTTATAGCTCCAGCAGTTTGAGCAGGCCGTCAAGGGTGAGACTTTTTCCCCTTTTTGCCCCTCCCTGTAAAAATTTCCAAAAAATCCCGTCTTGGTGGATGTCTACGATAGTGGAGGAACCTTTATACCAAATTTCAACTTCCTACCTCCAGCGGTTTGGGCAGGCCGTCAGGGGGGCTCTTTTCCCCTTTTTAACCCCCATTTTTACAACGTCCCTGTCCAAAATTCTTGAAGGTACTTTCTAGAAAAGTTAGCCCCTACGGAACACATATTTAAAATTTCAGCTTTCTAGCCAAAGGGGTTTTGGCAGGCCGTCAAGGGGGAGACTTTCCCCCTTTTTGCCCTTTCCGGTAGGAATTTCCAAAAATCCCGTCTTAGCGGACGTCTACGCCGAAAGAGGAACCTACATACCAAATTTCAACTTCCTAGCTTCAGCGGTTTGGGCTCGGCGATGTTGAGTCAGTCAGTCACGTTATTCTTTTATATATAGAAGATTACTCAAATAAAAATATTTTTGATATAACCATTTATGATTTTATAGATTTATATATCATTGAGTATTGTCATATGTAACACCAAGTATAATTGTATATGATTATATCAAAATATATTTAGTTATATAAAATCATATTAACCGGATCTAATAATATATTTTTAGACATAATTATGTTAACCCATATATGATTTGATCCGGGAATTGGTGGATCTGGTTAATATCATTTTATATAATTAAATATCTTTTGGTATAATTATATAAAAAAATACATTTCACAATACTCGACGAGATATAATTATATAAAATCATAAATGATTATATAAAAATCATTTTTACTACACTGATAGAATTTTGTACATAGTATTAATGAATTTGTTCATTAATACAATGATTTTTTCCATTGAAAAGTCCTCAAAGAACGGTTTCATTGGATTAATGAAACATGTTTCATTAAATCAATTTTAATGAATGGATTCATTGATCTAAAGAAAATTTCATTGAATATATGAATTTTTTTCATTAATTTTAAGATAAACATTATGAAAGTTTCATGTGTTTAATGAATTAAATTCATTACTTTTATGAAATAATTTCATTAATATTTTTCTTCAAATAGTTGAAAACTGGATTAATTTTATAAATAAATATAAAAATTCGCGACAATTATGGGACATAAAACGTGAAAGCTAAAAAAATAAAACTGAAAAAACAGCAGCATATGAAAAATTAACAATTCACAAATTAATTAAATTTGATTTTCTTCCGCGCATATTTGATGTGATTAGTTCGACAAACAAACAGAACTGATGTTTCGTTTGAGGTTTTGTTGTGTGTGGCATCGGTGTGTAGGCAACATAATAAAACTAACTTGGAACTTATGTAATTGCATAATTACATAGGAATTAGATAATATTCCCCCTTTTTTTCTGTGTGTAATGTCTACAAATCAAATGAAATGCGCAATGAAATTTAAAAATAACGCGCAAAGCAACAACTATTAAAATAATTTCGTTGTTGCTTTGTGTGTTATTTGTAAATTTTAACGCGTTTTTTTTTCTTCACTATGTAAATTAAAAATACTTATTTTGCTGGGTTAAACAAACAGAAGAAAACTGTATTATTCTTCTTATTTTATATATATACATATATATATATATTATATATTGATCCGATAATAAATAGCGGAGATACGCGCAAGTCCATGTTTTAACTTTGACCCGAAATAAGAGTCTCCGACAAAAATTTTTTTTCCTATTCAGCCCAAAAAGTACTATCTGGAAGAAAAAATCAACTTGTTCCCTTAAAGATGATATGCCGATATAACTCCCGGTATATAGGGAAATACAAAAAGAGGTAAAATTGTACCTGAAATCAATTTTATAAGTTAAATTTTTTGTTTATGAAATTTTCATTAATTTAATGAATTTTTTTTATGAAATTATGAAAAATTAAAAAATAAAATCTAATGAAAAAATTCTTAACAACAATGAATTTTCATTCAGTTAATGATTTTTTTCATTAAATCACTGAATCCATTTTAATGAAATCGATTCATTAATGCTATGCACGAAAATTCTATCAGTGTAGGGTAATTAAAAATAATGGAAAAAAAGATAAATTAAATATAATTATTATGATCGCGACATATCAAATCTAATATACTTTTAGGTGTACATTACGAATATGACATCAAAATCGAAATCGGAGTCGCAAAAAATGTTCAATTTTCATCAGGATGTTTTCTTATATTTACCACTATGAAAATTTATTTTTTGCATTAATATACATTAGAGCCATACATGGGACTAATTAATTAGGTAGACTAATTAATTGATGATTTCATTACCATTACATTGATATCAATTGTAATGAAATTATTTTCATTACCATTTCTTTAATTAATGGTAATGATTCTAAAATTTAATTTCATTGATTAATGACAATGATTTTAAACTTCATTACCATTGATAATGAATAAATTAAAAAAAATAATTGCCATTGACAGAAAAACGTAAAAATAGAGTAAAACTCGCTGAAATCGAAGATTGAATATGCTCATTCAGGCTCATGCTCATTTGAAATTAAATATTACTTTCCATTCCGTTGTTATTTGTATCCAGGTAAAGTTTAACGGAATAAATGGATCCTCCTTAATAAATTATGTTTTATAACTTCCCTGGCCAAACCAGTTGTTCGTTTTCATTTGTCTGAATTTTTGTAAAGAAATGGTTTTTAATCAATTGTAATTAGTTTTTTTTATACATTAGTGTAATTTCATTACCATTAGTAATGATTTTTCTAATGAAAAATATTTCATTACCATTAAATGGTAATGGAATTTTTTTCATTGCCATTAGTATGAACTAATGGTAATGAAAATTCAATGGTAATGAAAAATTCCCATGTATGATTAGAGCGTACCACCTTACAGGCAAAAAAAAAAGTGAGCCGTACACCCTCCAATATGAAGTATTTTTGCAAGGAGGTTTAAAAAAATTTTTTTATTTTTTTTTAGGGGTCGTCATTTTACATTTTTCGTTATATCTTTGGCATTTAAAGTCCGATCTTTAAGTATGATACCTCGATGTTTTTCTCTCGAGGAGACCAGTGTTATAAAAATCGCGAATTACTTAAAAGTTACTTAATTGTTTTAAGTTTTGATTTTTAATTCCTTTTCTTCACATTAATTAAGACTACACTCATAAAAAAAAGTTAGTATAGAAGTCTGTTAAACACGTTCTAATTCAGTTGAACTAATTTTTTCTGTTGTTTTCGTTTAAATCCGTTGTTTAGCTAAAGTTGTTAGTTATCCAATTTCACCATAAAAACATATTTCTGCTGTACTTGAACTAATTTTTCGTCCTCATATTTAGCTATTTTTTTATAAATGATTTTGACAATTTATCAGCTAATATAGATAAATTTGTTGGCAACTTTTTTAATATTTGTGTTTTCAAAAGAAAACAATAGGGGCGCTAGTGCATAGTGATTGTGCTTGATGGTGAAGTGTGTATTGGTGAGTTGGCCGACTAATACAAATTAAAAAATTTCTAGTAAGTGTATTTTAATGTGTGTGATGAGTCATCACTGATGACGCTTACCAATATAAATAAAAATAATATGGCGCTTGTTAAGAAAGTTCTAGTAAATAAAATAATATGATAAGAGCATGTTTTCTCTTGTTTCTGTTAGTCAGTAAAGGAACGCAATAGAAAACGGAGGTATACTGGACATTAACATTTCGCAGTTAAAATTGTATTAAAAAAATAAAATAATAGAGGTTTGTTTTATTACACTCTAAAAAATGATTGTAAATTTACTACTATAAAATGGGTAAAATTTTGTTTAATTTTACGAAAATTCGGTAAATATAAACAAAAAATGCGTAAACTTTTTTCATACACACTTCCATACACAATAATACACATACAAAGTATTTTTAGACATTATGTGTTTATAAATAAACACATTGTGCCTAAAATTACTAGTGTTTTGTTAAATAAAATTTTTACGCACAAAGTTGGTAAATATACTATCCTATAATAGTAATAAATACTCTGACATTTCAAATTGAACAAAAATTAAAAAAAAAAATTATAAATTATAAAAAGAAAAAGCGAAAACGGATTATTTTTTGTGAATTACAACATTTCCACAAACACATTAGAGTCTGGAAATAGCAACGTAAGCATGAAATTGTTTTTGGTGGTAGTCTAAACCGCATTTCAAAATTGAAAACGCCGTAAGAGAGATACGGCCTACGCAGGAACAACTGGGTGCAATGACTCCTGCTCAACAAAATGTCTTCTTTGCAAGGGAGGCAGTCAACCAACAACCGTCAACAATAACGGGAGAATACGCCGTAAGAGAGATACGGCCTAGGCAAAACAACTGGGTGCTATGACTCCTGCTCAACAAAGTCAGTATTCATTGAGTACTGTCTAACTTGCAAAGAAAGCATTTTGTTGATCAGGAGTCATTGCACTCAGTTGTTCCTGCGTAGGCCATATCTCTGCGTTTTCTCCCGTTATTGTTGACGGTTACTGCCTCCCTTTCAAAGAAGGCATTTTGTTTAGCAGGAGTCATTGCACTCAGTTGTTCCTGCGTAGGCCATATCTCTGCGTTTTCTCCCGTTATTGTTGACGGTTACTGCCTCCCTTTCAAAGAAGGCATTTTGTTTAGCAGGAGTCATTGCACCCATTCAATAGTTATAACAAATTTTTATATGAATTTTATACAAATGCCTTAAGATCCCAAAACGATTAATTTGGACATAAACGATTATGAGAGAATGACTTGGATATTATTATTAAGAAAATACGTACTAAAAATCAATTTGTTATTTTATTTAAAAAAAAATTTTGGATGGTGCTTAAAGTTAGCACAACTGTTGTAAATGTACGCATTTTATTGGATTTTTACGCACTTTCAGTGGATTTTTTAGCATTTTAGTGGATTTTTATGCATTTTATGCGTACATTTACACGTGAAACGTGCTTTTTTACACACAAATTTAGTAAATTAACACACTAATTTCAAAATTTCATTTAATTTCTACGCACTTTCAATGTAAAATTACAAATTATTTGTGCACCAACTTAAACACAATGTGCGTATTTTTTTTCAATTACGCAGATAGAGTAAATTTACTCAATTTATAGTAGGAGTTCAGTTTCCTACTATAAGTTGGGTAAATTTCAACAGAATTTAATTAGAGTGTATATAAACTATATTTATTTACGGGAATACTATTAAATATGTTATTGTTTTTCTGCAGGTAGACGAAAAAAAGGAACCAAATAATACAACTTCCGCTGGCACACATATTGGCAAGAAAATAAAAGTGATATTTCGTGCAAATAGTGTTTTTGGATTGTGTAATTTATTCGAAAATAAAATTAACAATATTTACAATAATTTGTTTTTATTCAATTAATAACAAAAAGTGATTGTAATTTTAGCAGCATGTTTTGCAGATTTCAACTGACCCACTTTCATTTCTATTAAACGAACATTTTTCTAAATTTTTGAATGTTAACTGAATTTTTTACCTGTTTATAACCAACTAAAATTTAGCAGAAATATGTGCTGATTTCAACTAAGTAATTTTCATATCCATTAAACAACAATTCTTATAAATTATTGTATTTGAACTAACTTTTTTACCTAAAATTTAGGTCTGCTGGCGCAAATTCAGGTACTATTTCCTGTTATTTTAGTAGAATTTTTAACTATTTGTACGGGCTTTTTTATGAGTGTAAATTTAAAAACATTTTTAAATAATAGCGTACTAGTTAAGAAATAATTAAATTTTTCTATAAATTACTCTGGAGGTAAATTACTTACTAATTCTTAAAAGATAACTTTTACTGCTACCTCTAAATAGAAGCGGATTTAGCTGAAACTTGGCACAGAGCTTTTTGGACATAAAGGAATAGGGGCAACATTTTGGAGATCGCGAATTCCAACTTTCATATTTTTTGGACCACTCTAATATACATGAACTTATTTCTATTTGTATTTATTTAAATTGTACACCAGTGCAATAATTATCTTTTAAATTTAGCATTGTAAACATTAGGGACGAACTTATATTTCAACTTGCGATTTAAGGCTGTCCCTTCCACTAAAAATGTGCCTTTGGGTATAAAAATACGCCATGCAAAAAATTAAGGTGATCGTATAAAGGGAACACGAAGTTTCAGATACGATTTACAAGGTGAAAAAATCACTTTTTTTGGCTTTTTTTTAAATACTGGCTCTCAAATGACTGTATTTTTGGAAATATAATCATAATATAATCATAATCTAGACTGAATTACCTTTCTGGCAATGTATAAAAATCCAAAATCGGTTGAAAAATATTTAAATAATTGCAATTTGCTCAGACCATTGTAGAGTTAAAACGAGTAAAAAGGTTAAAGTCGGGCATGCCGACTATACAATACCCTACACCAGTCTGGTGTATTGTTTGGATCCGAAATTCGAATGGGTTAAAATGGGGCTTGTGTCAAAATTTTCTATAATGTGAGTCAGCGCACCAAATTTCATTAAAATATCTTAATATTTGCGACCTGCAGTTTGTAACCATGGGCACTAGTTCTAAACATTCGTCCTTGGGCCAACATAGGTCTATGTACCAAATTTCATCAAAATATCTTAATATTTGCGACCTGCAGCGTATAAACAATATAATTTTGGGGGGACCCTTATATGGGCACTAGTTCTAAACATGGACCGATGTTCACCAAAATCAATAGGCTTCGTCCTTGGGCCAACATAGGTCTACGTACCAAATTTCATCAAAATATCTTAATATTTGCGACCTGCAGCGTATAAACAATATAATTTTGGTGGGACCCTTATATGGGCACTAGGTCTAAACATAGACCGATGTTCACCAAAATCAAACTTGTTGGTCCTTGGGCTAACATAGGTACCAAATTTCATCAAAATATCTTAATATTTGCGACCTGTAGAGTGCGCACAAGATTGCATGGACAGACAGACGGACGGACAGACGGACATCGTTAAATCGAAATAAAAGAAAATTCTGAGCCGATCGGTATACTATAAGGTGGGTCTACGACCAATATTTTTTGGTGTTACAAACATCAGCACAAACTTATAATACCCTGACCACATAGTGGTGTAGGGTATAATGAGATAAATTATTAAAATCGTAAAAAATAAAATAGTTTTTTTCAAAAACTTACAATGAAACTGGAGTATATCATTTTTAAGATCCACAGATATTAAGATATAAATTTTTGTCTCTCTTGGTTTATGACAACCTAGTCCCAGGTTTAGCCAAAGATGGGATTTTTTTATTATAAATTCGCATAACTCTCGTTTTGAATTTTTTAAAATTTTGTTCAACAAAATATAAAAAAATGGTCAACGCATAGAGGTTTATTAACATGGCAAGTTTTTTTTTGGTATTTGCCATTAAATGCCATTTTTTCACTTATTTTGTAAAAATGCAATTTTTACAAATCCTTGCCAAAAAGACATTTTGTCTATTTTTTTAGAATTTTCATTATAAAAATGCTATAAAATTCAGTAAAAACTCAATCTTTGTCAACAATTTTTGGAAAAAATTAAAAAAAACGATATTTTTTAGAGTTGATTTATATGAAGAAGAAAACATTTTCATTGAAAAATTTAACAGACACAAGGGAATCATATTTAATATTTAATAAAATTCCAGATTTTTTTTTTAAATCATACTAATATACGGCGAATGCACTTCAGCAGTTCAACGGTAAATTCTTTCATTATTGTATCTTTGTTGAAACTATTAAATCAACTATTATACTTTAAAATTTTTGAAATAACCGTGCCATTTTTGCCTTTTTTGTGCCAATTTTACTATTTTTTCGTGCCATTTTGCCTGCCAATTTCAACTTTTTTTTGTGCCATTTTAAACTTGCCCTGTTTATTAAATATACCATAGAGAATAATTTTACTGAAAATTACACATACCCTCTTTTAACTTAACAGTGACGGCATTTTAAATTTGAAAATTTTAGAGGAAAGTGTGATTTTGGCCAATAATATAGATAATTGTATTAATTTTTGTGCTTTTAGCTAGCTGTAACAAAATGACTTCCGATTTCTTTTAATTCTGATACAAGAGATTGTTTTCCGAAAATTTGGTAAAACTAGTTAACCCTTTCTTTAGCAAGGTCAAAGGAGAAATTTTTGAAATTTTTCAATTTTTAAGTAAGTACTTATTTGGCGAAAGTTGTCCAAATAGCTCTGTTAACACCAAATTTTATATATAGTAATAAAAAATTAGAAATTAACTCTACAGGCACATGGGGCCAAAATGACCCCCAATTTTTAAAATGTAAAAAAGGGCCATTTGACATGAAAATCGATGTAATAACCTTAAACATTTCCTAGAAAAAAAAATCAAAATTAACCTATTTGAGAGCATGGTGTCAAAATGACCCATGTGTTATTGTAAATAACGCTGGTTTTCTGAAATATTTATGTAGAAACCATAAAAAAATCGAAATTAACTCCTTCCTTTACACTCATAAAAAAGCCCGTACAAATAAAGGGTGAACACACCCAAAATTGCGACACTTTGGAAAGCTTATAACTTACTCAAAAAAAATTTTATATTTTGAAATTCAAATACCCTGAGTAGGCTATGACCTAAATTTCACGCATGACAAATTTCATTCGAATTTGACTTTTAGTTTCGTCAAAAATGACCACCGAGTTAGAAACGAGGCAAATTATTTTGCACGAATATATAAAAATCCGGTTCTCAGTGCGCGTAAAATTGCGAAAAATGTAAAAGTTCACCACTCGACAGTTTCCAGGGTTTTACATCGCTACAGAGAAGGTCTGACAATTGCTAGAAAGCCTGGTACCGGAGGTGAGCATGACCAAAGTGCTACAAACAGTGCTCGGAAGGTCCTCAGGGCATTTTCGCAGGATCCGAAGAATTCTTCACGTTCTGTTGCAAAATCTGTAAGTAAATCGCAGTCTTTCGTACAAAAGGTAAAGCGGCAAGCTTCACTGAGAAGTTTTAAAGCTCAAACAGCACCAGATCGAGACGCAAAGCAGAATGTTACGGCGAAATCCCGCAGCCGCAAGTTGTACGAATCCCAAATCACGAAATATGAATGCATTGTCATGGACGACGAAACCTACTGCTTTTAAAATTTCAAATATATTGCTGGCCAAGATTTTTATACTGCTGCAAGTCGTAAAGATGCTCCTGAAAGCTGTAAATTGAAAATAAATTCCAAGTTTCCAAAAAAATACATGGTTTGGCAAGCCATTTGCTCCTGTGGTCGTAAAAGCAGCCTTTCATCGCATTTGGAACAATGAACGCTCAAATTTATCGGGGTGAGTGCCTCAAAAAGGTCTTCTGCCATTTATTAAGAGTCACGTCACCAAACCACTGTTTTGGCCGGACCTGGCAAGCTGCCACTATGCCAAGGACACATTGCTCGCGACTGCAATCCACCCAATAGCCCAGAGCTACGCCCTAATGAGGAATATTGGTCAATAGTGAAGGGAATATTGAAGAAGACAGGTGAGCTGATAACATATATTGCAGAATTCTAAACCAAGTGGTTGTCGGCGTCGCGAAAAGTCGATGATGCACTCGTGCAAAAGATGATGGCGCGTGTGCGACGAAAAGTCCGATCAGTTGCATATGGAACAAATAATAACTAATATTTTAATACTTTTATTACCTCTAAACTTCAAAGTATTCGAATAAAAAAAAATTATTTCAAAGCCATCTAGTTTTTTTCTGGTATTAGTTTCTAAGTGTCGCAATTTTGGTGTGTTCACCCTTTAATTCAAAATTCTGCTAAAATAACAGGTACCTGTATTTACGCCAGCAGAATATTCAATGAATTTGAGAATTATGGTCTGCTAAATTTAGGTAAGCTAAATTTAACACACTGCTAAATACACAGACAATTCTAGTTAAGATGAATGGGGGAATATTTAGTTGATCTCTTATTTTTAAGTAAATGAATGTTTCTTTTAGTTTGACTCTAGATCATAAATTAATATCACTTTCTGTTTAAATTATTTTCATTATTATTATTTAACTTAGCTAAGAAATTTGAGCTAAATTCAACAGAAATCGCTTACAGTCTTGGTTTTTGGGGTCTCCGGATCTGTCCCGAGATAGGTCCATATTTATTTTTGGGAGTATAGGTGCAGTGGCGGTTCCAGCTTTAGATTTGGGGGGGGGGGGGGAATTTTAAAATTTTGTTTATTACTCATACGTCACGTATAATCCATAGGGTTGCTATATCAGTCGAAATATTTATAATTAACCACCTGTTAACCCATTTTTGCCCACTAATTGTTCTACCGAGAATTTTGTGACTACCTTTGTGTGAAAAAAATTCGAAATTGGGTTTAGACAGAAACTGAGTAATTTTTCGGAAGTAACGAATACCTTTTGTAATTGTTTTAGAACAAATTATTATGGGCGAAAACTAAGAATTAATTTTTTATAAAATTTGACTTAAGTAATAAAATTTTAAACAAAATTTCTTATATAAGTTGCATTTAAGACAAAAATCGTTTTTAGTTCTGATTATCAAAATATTCCTGTTACTGAATGGGGTAAAAAAATTATGGTTTTATTTTTTAAATAGGTAGTAATATAACTAATGGAAGCTTTTCGTCTCTCACCACCTTTTATCTGTCCTCTATCTTCTTTCCAAAGAAGGTAGCTATTAATTAATGTAACAAATTTCTTGAGTTTTTCTTCTCTTTAAAAAAATAAAATTACCTGCATGATATTAATGAATTTTTGCATTAAGCCAATGAAGTTTCACTGGAACTCGACCTTTGAAAATTTTCATTGAATTAAATGTTGTGACATATTAATTATTAAAAGTTTCATGCACTCAATCAAAAGGTTTCATTCAATCGGGATTCATAAAATATATAAATTAAAAAAAAAACGAGTAAAAAGGTTAAAGTCGGGCATGCCGACTATACAATACCCTACACCAGTCTGGTTAAAAGCCAACTAATGTTTGGATCCGAAATTCGAATGGGTTAAAATGAGGCTCGTGTCAAAATTTTCTATAATGTGAGTCAGCGCACCAAATTTCATTAAAATATCTTAATATTTGCGACCTGCAGTTTGTAACCAAGCCAATTTTGGTGGGACCCTTATATGGGCACTAGGTCTAAACATGGACCGATGTTCACCAAAATCAAGAGGCTGCGTTATTGGGCCAATATAGGTCTGTGTACCAAATTTCATCAAAATATCTTAATATTTGCGACCTGCAGCGTATAAACAATATAATTTTGGTGGGACCCTTATATGGGCACTAGGTCTAAACATAGACCGATGTTCACCAAAATCAATGCCAAATATAAATTACTCTGGAGGTAAATTACTTACTAATTCTTAAAAGATAACTTTTACTGCTACCTCTAAATAGAAGCGGATTTAGCTGAAACTTGGCACAGAGCTTTTTGGACATAAAGGAATAGGGGCAACATTTTGGAGATCGCGAATTCCAACTTTCATATTTTTTGGACCACTCTAATATACATGAACTTATTTCTATTTGTATTTATTTAAATTGTACACCAGTGCAATAATTATCTTTTAAATTTAGCATTGTAAACATTAGGGACGAACTTATATTTCAACTTGCGATTTAAGGCTGTCCCTTCCACTAAAAATGTGCCTTTGGGTATAAAAATACGCCGTGCAAAAAATTAAGGTGATCGTATAAAGGGAACACGAAGTTTCAGATACGATTTACAAGGCGAAAAAATCACTTTTTTTGGCTTTTTTTTAAATACTGGCTCTCAAATGACTGTATTTTTGGAAATATAATCATAATATAATCATAATCTAGACTGAATTACCTTTCTGGCAATGTATAAAAATCCAAAATCGGTTGAAAAATATTTAAATAATTGCAATTTGCTCAGACCATTGTAGAGTTAAAACGAGTAAAAAGGTTAAAGTCGGGCATGCCGACTATACAATACCCTACACCAGTCTGGTGTATTGTTTGGATCCGAAATTCGAATGGGTTAAAATGGGGCTTGTGTCAAAATTTTCTATAATGTGAGTCAGCGCACCAAATTTCATTAAAATATCTTAATATTTGCGACCTGCAGTTTGTAACCATGGGCACTAGTTCTAAACATTCGTCCTTGGGCCAACATAGGTCTATGTACCAAATTTCATCAAAATATCTTAATATTTGCGACCTGCAGCGTATAAACAATATAATTTTGGGGGGACCCTTATATGGGCACTAGTTCTAAACATGGACCGATGTTCACCAAAATCAATAGGCTTCGTCCTTGGGCCAACATAGGTCTACGTACCAAATTTCATCAAAATATCTTAATATTTGCGACCTGCAGCGTATAAACAATATAATTTTGGTGGGACCCTTATATGGGCACTAGGTCTAAACATAGACCGATGTTCACCAAAATCAAACTTGTTGGTCCTTGGGCTAACATAGGTACCAAATTTCATCAAAATATCTTAATATTTGCGACCTGTAGAGTGCGCACAAGATTGCATGGACAGACAGACGGACGGACAGACGGACATCGTTAAATCGAAATAAAAGAAAATTCTGAGCCGATCGGTATACTATAAGGTGGGTCTACGACCAATATTTTTTGGTGTTACAAACATCAGCACAAACTTATAATACCCTGACCACATAGTGGTGTAGGGTATAATGAGATAAATTATTAAAATCGTAAAAAATAAAATAGTTTTTTTCAAAAACTTACAATGAAACTGGAGTATATCATTTTTAAGATCCACAGATATTAAGATATAAATTTTTGTCTCTCTTGGTTTATGACAACCTAGTCCCAGGTTTAGCCAAAGATGGGATTTTTTTATTATAAATTCGCATAACTCTCGTTTTGAATTTTTTAAAATTTTGTTCAACAAAATATAAAAAAATGGTCAACGCATAGAGGTTTATTAACATGGCAAGTTTTTTTTTGGTATTTGCCATTAAATGCCATTTTTTCACTTATTTTGTAAAAATGCAATTTTTACAAATCCTTGCCAAAAAGACATTTTGTCTATTTTTTTAGAATTTTCATTATAAAAATGCTATAAAATTCAGTAAAAACTCAATCTTTGTCAACAATTTTTGGAAAAAATTAAAAAAAACGATATTTTTTAGAGTTGATTTATATGAAGAAGAAAACATTTTCATTGAAAAATTTAACAGACACAAGGGAATCATATTTAATATTTAATAAAATTCCAGATTTTTTTTTTAAATCATACTAATATACGGCGAATGCACTTCAGCAGTTCAACGGTAAATTCTTTCATTATTGTATCTTTGTTGAAACTATTAAATCAACTATTATACTTTAAAATTTTTGAAATAACCGTGCCATTTTTGCCTTTTTTGTGCCAATTTTACTATTTTTTCGTGCCATTTTGCCTGCCAATTTCAACTTTTTTTTGTGCCATTTTAAACTTGCCCTGTTTATTAAATATACCATAGAGAATAATTTTACTGAAAATTACACATACCCTCTTTTAACTTAACAGTGACGGCATTTTAAATTTGAAAATTTTAGAGGAAAGTGTGATTTTGGCCAATAATATAGATAATTGTATTAATTTTTGTGCTTTTAGCTAGCTGTAACAAAATGACTTCCGATTTCTTTTAATTCTGATACAAGAGATTGTTTTCCGAAAATTTGGTAAAACTAGTTAACCCTTTCTTTAGCAAGGTCAAAGGAGAAATTTTTGAAATTTTTCAATTTTTAAGTAAGTACTTATTTGGCGAAAGTTGTCCAAATAGCTCTGTTAACACCAAATTTTATATATAGTAATAAAAAATTAGAAATTAACTCTACAGGCACATGGGGCCAAAATGACCCCCAATTTTTAAAATGTAAAAAAGGGCCATTTGACATGAAAATCGATGTAATAACCTTAAACATTTCCTAGAAAAAAAAATCAAAATTAACCTATTTGAGAGCATGGTGTCAAAATGACCCATGTGTTATTGTAAATAACGCTGGTTTTCTGAAATATTTATGTAGAAACCATAAAAAAATCGAAATTAACTCCTTCCTTTACACTCATAAAAAAGCCCGTACAAATAAAGGGTGAACACACCCAAAATTGCGACACTTTGGAAAGCTTATAACTTACTCAAAAAAAATTTTATATTTTGAAATTCAAATACCCTGAGTAGGCTATGACCTAAATTTCACGCATGACAAATTTCATTCGAATTTGACTTTTAGTTTCGTCAAAAATGACCACCGAGTTAGAAACGAGGCAAATTATTTTGCACGAATATATAAAAATCCGGTTCTCAGTGCGCGTAAAATTGCGAAAAATGTAAAAGTTCACCACTCGACAGTTTCCAGGGTTTTACATCGCTACAGAGAAGGTCTGACAATTGCTAGAAAGCCTGGTACCGGAGGTGAGCATGACCAAAGTGCTACAAACAGTGCTCGGAAGGTCCTCAGGGCATTTTCGCAGGATCCGAAGAATTCTTCACGTTCTGTTGCAAAATCTGTAAGTAAATCGCAGTCTTTCGTACAAAAGGTAAAGCGGCAAGCTTCACTGAGAAGTTTTAAAGCTCAAACAGCACCAGATCGAGACGCAAAGCAGAATGTTACGGCGAAATCCCGCAGCCGCAAGTTGTACGAATCCCAAATCACGAAATATGAATGCATTGTCATGGACGACGAAACCTACTGCTTTTAAAATTTCAAATATATTGCTGGCCAAGATTTTTATACTGCTGCAAGTCGTAAAGATGCTCCTGAAAGCTGTAAATTGAAAATAAATTCCAAGTTTCCAAAAAAATACATGGTTTGGCAAGCCATTTGCTCCTGTGGTCGTAAAAGCAGCCTTTCATCGCATTTGGAACAATGAACGCTCAAATTTATCGGGGTGAGTGCCTCAAAAAGGTCTTCTGCCATTTATTAAGAGTCACGTCACCAAACCACTGTTTTGGCCGGACCTGGCAAGCTGCCACTATGCCAAGGACACATTGCTCGCGACTGCAATCCACCCAATAGCCCAGAGCTACGCCCTAATGAGGAATATTGGTCAATAGTGAAGGGAATATTGAAGAAGACAGGTGAGCTGATAACATATATTGCAGAATTCTAAACCAAGTGGTTGTCGGCGTCGCGAAAAGTCGATGATGCACTCGTGCAAAAGATGATGGCGCGTGTGCGACGAAAAGTCCGATCAGTTGCATATGGAACAAATAATAACTAATATTTTAATACTTTTATTACCTCTAAACTTCAAAGTATTCGAATAAAAAAAAATTATTTCAAAGCCATCTAGTTTTTTTCTGGTATTAGTTTCTAAGTGTCGCAATTTTGGTGTGTTCACCCTTTAATTCAAAATTCTGCTAAAATAACAGGTACCTGTATTTACGCCAGCAGAATATTCAATGAATTTGAGAATTATGGTCTGCTAAATTTAGGTAAGCTAAATTTAACACACTGCTAAATACACAGACAATTCTAGTTAAGATGAATGGGGGAATATTTAGTTGATCTCTTATTTTTAAGTAAATGAATGTTTCTTTTAGTTTGACTCTAGATCATAAATTAATATCACTTTCTGTTTAAATTATTTTCATTATTATTATTTAACTTAGCTAAGAAATTTGAGCTAAATTCAACAGAAATCGCTTACAGTCTTGGTTTTTGGGGTCTCCGGATCTGTCCCGAGATAGGTCCATATTTATTTTTGGGAGTATAGGTGCAGTGGCGGTTCCAGCTTTAGATTTGGGGGGGGGGGGGGGAATTTTAAAATTTTGTTTATTACTCATACGTCACGTATAATCCATAGGGTTGCTATATCAGTCGAAATATTTATAATTAACCACCTGTTAACCCATTTTAGCCCACTAATTGTTCTACCGAGAATTTTGTGACTACCTTTGTGTGAAAAAATTCGAAATTGGGTTTAGACAGAAACTGAGTAATTTTTCGGAAGTAACGAATACCTTTTGTAATTGTTTTAGAACAAATTATTATGGGCGAAAACTAAGAATTAATTTTTTATAAAATTTGACTTAAGTAATAAAATTTTAAACAAAATTTCTTATATAAGTTGCATTTAAGACAAAAATCGTT
Source organism: Leucophora obtusa (assembly GCA_949987735.1). NCBI lineage: Eukaryota > Metazoa > Arthropoda > Insecta > Diptera > Anthomyiidae > Leucophora > Leucophora obtusa. Next base: position 145,054,361 of record OX465297.1, read on the forward strand.
TTTAGTTCTGATTATCAAAATATTCCTGTTACTGAATGGGGTAAAAAAATTATGGTTTTATTTTTTAAATAGGTAGTAATATAACTAATGGAAGCTTTTCGTCTCTCACCACCTTTTATCTGTCCTCTATCTTCTTTCCAAAGAAGGTAGCTATTAATTAATGTAACAAATTTCTTGAGTTTTTCTTCTCTTTAAAAAAATAAAATTACCTGCATGATATTAATGAATTTTTGCATTAAGCCAATGAAGTTTCACTGGAACTCGACCTTTGAAAATTTTCATTGAATTAAATGTTGTGACATATTAATTATTAAAAGTTTCATGCACTCAATCAAAAGGTTTCATTCAATCGGGATTCATAAAATATATAAATTAAAAAAAAAACGAGTAAAAAGGTTAAAGTCGGGCATGCCGACTATACAATACCCTACACCAGTCTGGTTAAAAGCCAACTAATGTTTGGATCCGAAATTCGAATGGGTTAAAATGAGGCTCGTGTCAAAATTTTCTATAATGTGAGTCAGCGCACCAAATTTCATTAAAATATCTTAATATTTGCGACCTGCAGTTTGTAACCAAGCCAATTTTGGTGGGACCCTTATATGGGCACTAGGTCTAAACATGGACCGATGTTCACCAAAATCAAGAGGCTGCGTTATTGGGCCAATATAGGTCTGTGTACCAAATTTCATCAAAATATCTTAATATTTGCGACCTGCAGCGTATAAACAGTATAATTTTCGTAGGACCCTTATATGGGCACTAGGTCTAAACATGGACTGATGTTCACCAAAATCAATAGGCTGCGTTATTGGGCCAATGTAGGTCTGTGTACCAAATTTCATCAAAATATCTTAATATTTACGACATGCAGCGTATAAACAATATAATTTTGGGGGGACCCTTATATTGGCACTAGGTCTAAACATGGACCGATGTTCACCAAAATCAATAGGTTGCGTTATTGGGCCAATATAGGTCTGTGTACCAAATTTCATCAAAATATCTTAATATTTGCGACCTGCAGCGTATAAACAGTATAATTTTCGTAGGACCCTTATATGGGCACTAGGTCTAAACATGGACTGATGTTCACCAAAATCAATAGGCTGCGTTATTGGGCCAATGTAGGTCTGTGTACCAAATTTCATCAAAATATCTTAATATTTACGACCTGCAGCGTATAAACAGTATAATTTTGGTAGGACCCTTATATTGGCACTAGGTCTAAACATGGACCGATGTTCACCAAAATCAATAAGCTGCGTTATTGGGCTAACATAGGTCTGTGTACCAAATTTCATCAAAATATCTTAATATTTACGACCTGCAGCGTATAAACAATATAATTTTGGTAGGACCCTTATATGGGCACTAGGTCTAAACATGGACCGATTTTAACCAAAATCAATAGACGTCGTCCTTGGGCCGACATACGTCGGTGTACCAAGTTTCATCAAAATATCTTAATATTTGCGACCTGTAGAGTGCACACAAAAATGCATGGACAGACAGACGGACGGACGGACGGACGGACAGACGGACATCGTTAAATCGAAATAAAAAAAAATTCTGAGCCGATCGGTATACTATAAGGTGGGTCTAGGAATAATATTTTTTGGTGTTACAAACATCAGCACAAACTTATAATACCCTGACCACATAGTGGTGTAGGGTATAAAAAATCATTTACTTTGTGAAAGTAAATTGGCTTACTGCAAAATTTCAAAAAAAAAAAAACTCTTCCAGTAAAATTCCCTCTGTGTATTTTTCTTATTATATATATTGGGAGAGTATTTACCGAATAGTATCTTATAACGTGTGTAATTTTAAGATTATAGGGATTTACTTTTATGAAAATTATTTCGGATTCTGAGGACTGTTTCATAGTAAAATCTCTTACAATTTCTTTAAAAAATTGTAAGATTCTAACAGCAATTTATTACGATAACTTTAAGATTTTGAGAAATTCATCTCTAACATTTAAAAGACTCTTTTATGAAAATATTACTCGAATAGTGAGGACTCTTCCGTAGAAAACCACTTAGATTTCCAGGATATTTATTTTACGTTTAATTCTGGAAACGTTGCCGTACAGGAAATCCTCCTGATTCTTAAAATAGATATTCCTATATAGAAATCCTCTATGAATTTCTACATTTAAAAGAAATTTAAAAATTTCCGAGGGTTCAAGGCCCAGCCAAGGTCCATTTTTGGATAGAGATAACCCTTTTCGCTGATGTATTGCACTGTTAGGGGTAGTCGAAATTTTCATCAATATTACTCTATCTCTCTTAGTTTAAAAAATCGGAAGGGAAAGAAATCGCGCCATCTACCGGGTAATAACAGAAAGATGAAAATCAAATGAAAATATTATATTTTAACAATAAATTTTGTAAATTTTAACGAATGGGGTCTTAAAAATTTGTTATAAATAGTTTTGAAAATTAACACTCAAAACTAGTTAAAGTACTGAGGATTTTTAGTATAGTGTTAAATGAAGATAACCAAAATCTTTGCTTAAATAAGTGTTTCAACTAAAAATTTGTTAAAAATTAGTCAAATCGATTTGAAACCGGTTTGACAGATTTTTCTGCTGACGTATTATTTTAAGTGTACAAATACATTATTATACTCAAATGAAAACTTAATCTCCGTAGATTTCAAAACCATAAATAATTTTTAACATTTTATATTTAAATTTTACTTCATTGCGTTTTTAGCGAAAATATAGTTAGAATGTTGGTTTTCAATTTTTGTTTAAAAATAAAAATTGTTTTTTCGACCTTTTTAATTGATAAATTGGAAATTATTAATTCTAGTTCGAGGCCAATTTCCTTATTATGAATTAACATAATAAGTCCTTTTTTTAAGCAAAAACTCTGTGAAGTATTTGTCAGAAGAATATCATGATGAAGACAGATAGCAGTTTTTGGAAAAAGTTCTTATTAGTTATATTAATTCAAAATAAGGAAATTGGCCTCGAACTAGAATTAATAAATTTCCATTTTGAAAATATAGTTTATTTAAATTTCTTGTGCGTAGAAAATCCTCAGATCTCAATCAAATTCTCATTTAAAAAATTTATTATCATCCCAGCAAAAAAAGAGATGCCGAAGCAGTAGAAAAAGCACTACAATTGATGATCCAGATCTTCTTCTTTTTTAACATAAACACTAATGATTTTAACATTGAGTTGTCATAGGAGAGAAGTACTCCCACTTCAACATTTTTTCAGTACTTTTTGAACGAGTGCAAAGGAAGCTCTTTTTCACCAATTAAAAGTTGAAAAAAAAATTCTTTACAAAAAAAAATAATTTTTTTTTTTTTTACAAAAGTTTTTTTATTGCCGCCACCGGGGATCGAACTTGCGATCTCACGATTGCTAGTCTAGCGCTCTACCACCCAGCAAAATATTGGTAATGACACCTCATTACTATCTGCATTACCAAAAATGATATATCATTACCTTTTGCATTATTTTATAATATAAAATAATGACTTCCTAATAACGGCCTATTGTATTCATTGTTTCTAAATATAAAATAATGACTTACTCGTAATAGTTTAAATAAGTACTTTTTACACAGTTAAATTTTATACATTTTTATTTATTATATGTAAATATATTTAATGTTTAAATTTTTATGACGAGTCCTAAAATTACACACTAGAAAAAACTAAAATTTTTCTGAATGTATTTCCTTAAGCTAATAGTATTTGCTTAACTCCTTATTTTTAAGAATCAAGTAAGCAATCGGATAACCGCTTATAATTCAACTTTTTGTAAGCATGTGTGTAACCACTTATTATTCAAAATCTCATAACTACTTATTTCTCATTTTTTCGTAAGCGAGCGGGTAAGCGTGACTACTTATAAAAACGACCACGCCAAACAAAAATAATGAGTTTAGACGACAAAAAATAAGTTGTGCGGCGCTATGAATTTCTATTATATAACCACTTATTTGGTAATGAAAGATTTTGCTGGGCACTGAGCTATTCTTTTATATGAAAGTTGACTGGCATAAAAACACCACTTTGTTAATGCGAGATATTGTTCCTTATTCTCTTCAATAAAAGTACTTATTAAACAAGTGTAAAAGGTGCACTCCAATTCAATATTGTTTACAGTACTATTTTTACAGGTACATAAAAATCAATTTCTCACCCATTTTTTATATATACATATTTTTAATTTAAAAATTAAAAAATATTGGATTTAAACAAAATAATTATAAATATGAAAAAAAAAAATTAATAAAATAAAAAAAACTTAAAAAAAAATAAAAAAATATTGGTCCCGCCGGGAATCGAACCCGGGACCCTCTGTTTGGAAATGCCAAATGATAACAAACTCACTTTTTACGATCACTTTTAGAGTAATTACTCTTTAGAAGCAATACTTAAGTGATTTTTTGGATGTGGTTCAGAAGCAATTCTAAGAAAGCTGTAAAAATGTGATAACGGATACTTGGGAAGCAATGAAAGAAGTGATTTTTTGAAGTTGTTCAGAAGTAATTCTAAAAAAGCTGTAAAAATGTAATAACGGAAGCAATGAAAGAAGTGATTTTTTGAAGTTGTGCAGAATAACTTCTAAAAAAGCAGTAAAAATACACTAACGGATTCTTGTGTAGCATTGAAAGAAGTAGTTTGTAAAGCACTACTTGTACTTTTTTTGCTGGGATATTTTGAGGTTTAAATATACACTCGACAGTTTTAAAAGAGAAACAATTGTAGAGTCTCCGGCGTAAGAAAAAAATTGATTTGCAAAAACGTTTCCTCAATAAATTTTTAAAAATTTGTTGTTTTAAGCTCAGTAAGTTGATTCGATTTTTCATATAAGCAAAATGTTTTTCACGATAAGTGTTATGTGTGAAAATTCTTTATCATTTGTTTTTCAGCAAATTTAGTATTATTTATATGGTGAAAAATTAACGTTTTGTGTTTGTTGTAACATCATCTTTTCTATAAAATACAAAATGTTTTTATTCACAATTTAAATAACAATTTGAGGCCTTTAGAGTTCAAGTTCGGGTGAATTTTTTTCAAGGGAAAAGGGGAAAAAATTCCTAAAGTTAAGCACCGTAAATTTTTTGAGTTTCACGTGAAAAAACTGTTACACTCCATATAAAAAAACTAATTTTTCACGACAATGAGTTTAACGTGAAAATCGTGTAGACTTTGTTTTCACGCAAATTTAGTATACAAGACTATTATTTTTCTTCTGAAAAAGTGACATTTTGTGTATATTGTGATTGTGTTATTCTAATAAAATAAAAAAATTGCACATTTTCAGAATTTAAATTACGATTTGAGGCCTTTAAAGTTTGAGTGTAATTTTTCCACGTGAAAAACAACTTACGGTGCTTTACTGTAAAAATGTAGTTTTTAAAGCTTTTGACCTAAATATAGATTCTTTGATTTTTATTATTATATATTTTTATATAAAAAAAATTTTCTTACGAAAAACAGTATCACAATTGATTTTTAATTAAATTTAATTCTTAAAAAAAATATTTTTATAGTTTGACAAACTTTTCATAAAAAGAGTTCTCAAACGAAAAATATCCCAAATGTTCTTTAGGAAAATTTACATAAACGTATTCATTTGTAGTTTTTTTTTCTAAATGAAAGATTGCCAGAAATAAAAATTTACTTAAGTATTTGGTAACTTGTGTATTTTTTTCTCGTAATTTATTAATTACATCCCCCCCTTGAAACCGCGCATGTATAGGTGGCTTACAAAGTTTGATAAGTTCATAGTATCGAATTTTTGTCCATTTGCTTGCAACCGGATTTGAACTCGGAACCCTCTGACTACAAAACTTTTTTAACGAAGCGTCAGCATTTTGATAAAATCATTGGTCTACCAGTGAATTGATTTTTGTACCACTGGTACACTAATAGAAAAAAGTCCGTAAAAAATTTAGTTAAGACTACTAAAAATTAGTTAAAAATGATGCTGCAGAAAAAAACTGCTATATTAGCAGATTATTTTTGCTATAATGAAAAAAACCCAAATAAATTTTCAAATACAGCAAAAATAAAACTGTCAACTATACAGAATTTTAGTTATATTTGTGCTACATTTTTGTAAATAGAGAATAGCAAATTAACCTGCTAAAATCAGCAAAAACTTTTGCTAAATAATTAGTAGCCTAAAAAATCACCAAAACATTTTTTTTTTTTTTTAAATGCAAATGAAAATCGAGCCTTTTGGAAACAGCAGTTTACATTTTTTTAGCATATATTTCTGTTGATTTTAGCAGAATAAACTGTTATTTGCATTCAACTAAATTGAGCTTAAAAACAGCAAAAATTTTGTAGATTTAACAGTTTATTTTTGCTATTTTTAGTCTACAAATATTTAGCAAAATTTTCTGCAGATTTTACAGCACAGTTTGTTATTTTCAATTAACTAAAAGTTAGCCTAAATATAACTAAAATTCTGTAAATTTAACAGTTTTAATTTTGCTATTCTCATTTTACTAGTATTTAGTAAAAATATCAGCTAATTTTAGCAGATTTTTCTGCAGCATCATTTTTAACTAATTTTTAGTAACTTTTTCTGCTATTTTTACAGATTTATTTCTGAGTGTAGTATTGGCTAGGTAGCACTGGATAACCACTGGTTGCAAACCTTGGCATACCACTCTGAGCCAATTCTTTTCCAGTAGTTTTTTTTATAAACCACCGAAATTTTTGTAAAACTAATATTGGCAAAACGCTTTTGGAAAACGCTGGCAAAGCATCCCAAATGAGTATTTTTAACACCGTGGTTACCCGGTGGTATGCCAGTGCTTGATTTTTTGTACCACTGGCGATTTCTGACTGGGCAATGAAGCTAAACACTAACTGTAAGAATTTTTATGAAGAGGAAACGTAACGAAACGTAATTTTTATGAAGAGGAATTTTAACAAAAATTAATAAATTTTACAAATTTTTTCGTACATCTATGCTAACACGATATCAACTCTGTAGCGATTTTTCGTCATAATTTTTGATAAAAAAGCATATACCAGAATTTTTGAGTTATCTATTAATTATATTGCGAAAAGTATAATGTTATTTATACTTAAATGATCGTTGGACTGTAAATAATCACCTAGTATAACAGAATTGAAGTTTTTCTGCAGCATGTAACATTCTCGAGACGAAAAAGATGTCTTTAATAAGATTTGAAAAAATGTTGTAAACTCCGTTCCTAATTTTTACACCAAACTATTTAACGAGTAAGAAAAACAATGGCATATTTAAATTTATCTTGTAGGCATGATACGATTGTGTTTCGGAAAGAGAATTCTGACAGAGCGTTTCTGAAAGAAAACGAAAAAAGTAACCAAATGTAAACTCAGTTACTGTAAACTCCGTAACCAAAACTGTTTGCATCAGATTGCATTCAAAAAAATGTAGGCAAATGTTTAAAATATTTTAAAATAACCATAAGCAGAGGTGATTCAACTAATATTTATGCGTCAAAAGATGATTCAACTAATAATTTTGCGTCAAATCAAAAAAAGATATCAGTTTTTTACCCTAAACTGCTGGAGCGAAAAACGATTTATTTTGCATTTCATTGGTTTGGAATCGATATTTCGAGCCATTACTGACATTAGTTTGACAAATTAAATTTGTTTCACATAATTTAAGAATTTTTTGATCGCGAAATGTTATGTTTTTAATATATTATTTTGTAAATTCGCAACCGCTGATTGGATTTTAGAAAATTTTATATTTTTGAAAAGCATTTAAAAGTACCAAAAATACAAAATTAAAAAAAATAAAATTTTTTTTCGCGGAATGAATTTATTTTTATTCGCGAAACCGCCAATTTGATAAACACAAATTGTATACAATTGGAAAGCATGTTGAAAACCCAAATACGAAAAACTAATAAATTGAAGAAAATTCGTACGCAATTTTTCTTGTTATATCTTTTGCTTGCGAAAATGTAAACTCCGTTACCACAAAAAAAATTAAAATTGTGCAAAAAAAGTTATTGCGACAACTTGTAAAAGAGATTATTGTCAATTAGGTTTATAATGCCTAAACTTACTGATTCCATTAAGAAAAAACCGAAATATTAACCCTTTTTTCTTCTCACAAATTTGGCCCTAAAACTTATCACATTTTTTGATTTCACCCATATATAATTGCTTGGAATTGCTCAATAATATCTTGTATCTGCATCTAAACTTTTAACTATAAAGTTAAAATTTTAACTGTCAAATATGCATACATACCCAGCAAAAAAAATTGAAGTTATGCTTTACAAACTACTTCTTTCACTGCTTCACAAGTATCCGAAGTTATTCTGAACGACTTCAAAAAATCACTTCTTTCATTGTTTCCGAAGTATCCGTTAGTATATTTTTACAGCTTTTTTAGAATTACTTCTGAACAACATCCAAAAAATCACTTAAGTATTGCTTCTAAAGAGTAATTGCTCTAAAAGTGATCGTAAAAAGTGATTTTGGTGTCATTTGGCATTTCCAAACAGAGGGGCGCGGGTTCGATTCCCGGCGGGACCAATATTTTTTTTTATTTTTTTTTAATTATTTTTATTCTGTTGGTTTTTTCGACCTTTTTAATTGATTAATTAGAAATTTATTAATTCAGTTCGAGGCCAATTTCCTTATTATGAATTAACATAATAAGTACTTTTTTCAAAAACCGCTATTTTTCTTCAACACTACTGCCACCACTTTCTAAAGAAAACTGATGAAGGGAACCTGGAAAATCCCCGAAGCGATCGTCTTTTCATTCCTGAAAGTGTAGAGGTTTTTGAAAGCAAAAACTCTGTGAAGTATTTGTCAGGAGAGTATCCTGATGAAGAAAAATAGCAGTTTTTGAAAAAAGTACTTATTATGTTAATTCATAATAAGGAAATTGGCCTCGAACTGAATTAATAAATTTCTAATTAATTATTTTTTTATTCTATTAATTTTTTTTTAATATTTATAATTAATTTGTTAAAATTAAATATTTTTTTTAATTTTTAAAAATATGCATATATAAAAAAATGCACCTGTGAAAATAGTACTGAAAACAATATTGAATTAGAGTGCACCTTTTAATAAGTACTTTTATTGAAGAGAATAAGGAACAATATCTCGCAGTAACTAAGTGGTGTTTTTATGCCAGTCAACTTTCATATCAAAGAATAACTCAGCGGTAGAGCGATAGACTAGCAATCGTGAAGACCCAAGTTCGATAATCTTTTGTAAAATAAATAAAATATAATTTTTTTTGCGAAGAATTTTTTTTTAACTTTTAATTGGTGGAAAAGAGTTTCCTTTGCACTCGTTCAAAAAGTACTGAAAAAATGTTGAAGTGGGAGTACTCCTCTCCTATGACAACTCAATGTTAAAATCATTAGTGTTTATGTTAAAAAAGAAGTACATCTAGATCATCAATTGTAGTGCTTTTTCTACTGCTTCGGCATTTCTTTTTCTGATGGGTATGTAATAGGGTATTCAATTAATCGGTTTTTTATTTTAATCGATTAATCGTGCAAATAATTATTTGAGTTTTTTGCTTAACCGATTAATCGAAAAAAATTTAAAAAATTAATCGATTAATCGAAAGAAATTTTATGTTAAATAATATACATATATTTTTTGTATTTTTAATAATTTTATTAAAAAAAGGATAAAAATAATTTCAGTAACTTTGTTAAAATTCCAAAAAACAAAAATTGTAATAATAATTGAGATAATATTTTGTCAAAATGTTTTTTTTTCTGTTCCCGCCATCACATCTTCAAATTTTATCCAAATCGGAAGGAACTGCACCGCAGACCTTTCTGGTAAATTTAGCATTTTAAGTTAAGCCTGAATTAGCCAGACGTAAACGTAGCTCTCTATAATATGTTTAATGAGTTAAAGGAGAGTAGGACAACTCGTATATTAATTTGCATCTCTTTCGTATGCATTGAACACATAAAAAACGTAAAGGAAAAATTCTGTTGAGAATTTATTTTCCCTCTACGTCCTTCCATCCATTTATTTTATTTGCTAAAGTATATTATGAATGCAGAGTGCTCACTAAACAAGCTTTATTACATTCGGTATTAATTATAATTAATAATTATAATGCTTATTATTCATTACAATAATTATTAAGGCTTTCGTTTAATATTAATATTTAAAAAATTGTAAAAAAAATAATTAAAAATTTGATTATACTTAAATGGATACCCCTACAACGCAGAATTTTGTATTTTGGAAGATGACACATCAAACTGTGCCAACTTTTTGTTGTTTTTCTTTTTCTTGCATACTTAAGATGTTTCTTAACGTTCCTAAAGAAAAAAAAAATTCTCATTGAGTTTAAGCTAATAAATTTGTCATATTTAATATTAAAACCAAAAAAGTAACACTCATTAAGTTAATAAAGATTTCTGAAAATAGTAAAAAGTTGTCCCCTGATGATTTTCTTAGGCCAGAATGAAATCCGGGATGGTACAAGCCTACACCAAATTATTTTTTTCAATTTCTTAAACAAGGTTGGGATTTTAGCATATTTACTTTAATAAAATTATATATATTTTGTAAAAATTTTTGTAATTTTTTGCAAATTTCGATTAATCGCCTAAAATTATTCGAATTATTCGTTATTCGAAATTTGGCCTTTTTAAATTATTCGAACAATTTTTGAGCAAAATTGTTCGATTAATTGAATAACGATTAATCGATTGAATACCCTAGTATGTAAACAATGCTGTTTAAAAAGTGGATTAACTTTAATCAAGTAGGTTCCTTTCGCTGTAATAAAAATGTTCGGGCTAATAAAAATGTTCGGAATATCCTACTCCACAGTCATTAGTTCATCCAAAAACATTTGGATAGTGCATACGAACATTACTTACACAGAAAAAACAGTAGACAACAACAATGGGAATTTGTAAAAGCAGTCACATTTTCTTTAAAATTGAAATTTTATTCCCAACAATTTTTTTGTTTGAAATATTTGTAACTCGTTTGTAAATTGTTGTCTTTCATATAAAGATTGTTTAAAAATAAAAATTCAAAGTTACAAAAAAAAAGAATTTTTTTTTTGGATTCCCGAGTAAAAAAAATTGATCTCGCGCAATATCTAATTATATCCAATTTGATATTGTTTAAGATCTGCTGTAATATCTAGCTGATCCAATTAGATCTCAAAATTGGGTGTATCCAATCATATCGTATTAGATCCCATTGTATATATGGGGATAAACTAAGATCAAGTTATATCTCAAAATTGGGAGGTCCAGTGATATCTTTGGGGATAAACCTAGATCTATTTTGATCCGAAAATTGGCGGATCCAGCTATATATTTGCGGATATTTTTAGATCTAATTTGATCCGAAAAATGGCGGATCCAATTAGATCCAACTATATATTTGGGGATAAACTTGAATCTAATTTGATCTCAATTTTGGCAGATCAAATTAGACCCGGCAATATATTTGTGGATAAACGTATATCTAATTTGATCCGAAAAAGTGGCAGATCGAATTAGATCTAGCTATATATTTGGGGATAAACTTAGATCTAATTTGATCCGAAAAATGGCACATCGAATTAGATCCAGCAATATATTTGTGGATAAACTTAGATATAAATTGATCTGAAAAATGGCAGATCAAATTAGATCCAGCAATATATTTGGGGATAAACTTGGATCTAAATTTATCAGAAAAATGGCAGATCGAATTAGATCCAGCAATTTATTTCGGTGTTAAAATGGCAGATCGAATTAGAAACAGCAATATATTTGGGGATTGACATCTAAAAGTATCCATAAAAATGACAGATAAAATTAGATGCCGCATTATATTTGGGTACTACGTAAGATCTCCATTTATTTGGGATTAAATAAGATCCCAGACATATATTGCCAACTGTTCAAAAAATAATAGACTGGCAGAGCACTGATTGTATAAAAATTACAATATTTTGTTAAAATAAGGTTTAAACTCAGAAGGTAACGAGTTCAATATGCATTTCTTTTACAAAATGAATTTCTTTTTATAAAATTAAAATTTTTTTTTCTATAAATTTTTTTATAAAATTATATATTTATTTTTTTATTAAATTGAAATCTTTGAATAAAATAATTTTATTTACATCTTTTTGATGCTCTACACCATTTCCAATTGTATTAATTGTTTTAAGATTTATCAATTGTATTTCAGAAATAATCAATTGAATTTCAGTTTTATCAATTGTGTTTCAGAACTCATCAATTATTTTTCACATTTATGAATTGTATTTCAGAACTAGTCAATTGAAGTTCAGTTTTATCAATTGTGTTTCAGAAATTATTAATTGTATTTCCGAAATTCACAACTGTATTTCAGAAATTATCAAACTGTATTTCAGAAATTATCAATCGTATTTTCGAAATTATGAAATGTATTTGAGAAATTTTCCTCTACTAGCTATGAAATTCTGAAATAGATTTCATTATTTCTGGACACAACTAAATAAATAAATAATTAAATTTGCGTAATATTGTAGTTTCTGAAGTGCAAATAATATTTTGTGATATACATTTAAAATTTTCTAAAATACATTTAATAATTTCTGGAATACCTTTTTTCGATGCTTATAAGTTAGCTCGAAATGCTTTTATCATTCATTTAATTTGTAGCTATCACACATCTATAACAAGTCTCGTTAGATTAGAGTGTAGAGGTCTTGGCTGACAATCTGGTGGACTGGGTTAAATTTCATGTTTTTAAAAGCTAATATTAAAAAAGTTTTCTCAATTTTTAGAAAAATGTTTTTTGAAATCTATTTTTTTGCTAAGATAGTTAATGCAACGTTCTGCCAACGCATAACCGACCATCGCCAACGGTTTGTCAGCATTGTGCCGATTATATTTTTCTGTCTGGGATGTTAAACTTAAACCTATTGTATATTAACATTAATTAACACTATATTTTTATTTTTAGGAAATACATTTTTATTTTATTATAAGTTAACATTAAATTAAATTTTAGATAATGGCACCAATTTGTAGTTGTAATTATTATATATTAAATCGTATATTCATAAACATTCTATACAGTTAGACGAGGTTTATGGAACTATTTAACTTTATAAAGTGTTTATAAATTATAACTTAAATGTACATATATATATGTTAAATGTACCTGAACAAATTGTTGATATGGACCCACAAATTGTATCTCAACTGATATTGGAATTATTGTACCATTACCATACATCAATATATATTGAATGATATACATATATAACAATATATGACACTGTATTATAAATATTGTTAATGAAGTAACATATCTGATAATATTTTTTATAGCGCCATACATAGTTTTACATTATTCAAATTAAACCATATATGGAATTGTATTCAAAATGTTGTTGATGTGGTACCAAATTTGACCATATATTGTTAAATTGTGCCATATATGACAATATATTGTTTAAATAATACCATATATGTCTATATATTAATATTGTTTAAATGACACCATATATCAATATATATGGGACTATATATGGTAGCATATATTATCATATCTGCATCTGTATTAAAAATGTCGTTCATCAGGTACCATATATGAGCATATATTGTTGAAATGGCACCATATATGACAATATATGGTTTAAATGGCACCATATATGGTAATATATTGCTTAAATAACACCATATATAAATATATATGGCACTATATATGGTAGCATATATTATCATATGTGGAACTGTATTAAAAATATTGTTCATGAGGTACCATATATGGGCATATATTGTTGAAATTGCACCATATATGATAATATATGGTTTAAATGGTGCCATATATGATAATATATGGTTTGAATGGCACCATATATGATAATATATAGCTTAAATAACACCATATATAAATATATATCGCACTATATATAGTACCATATATTATCATATCTGGAACTGAATTAAAGATTTGGTTTATGAGGTACCATATATGACCATATATTGTTTAAATGGCATCATATATGATAATATCTAGTTTAACTGTCACCATATATAATTATATATTGTTTAAATGATACCATACATAATTATATATTGCTAAAATGCCACCATATATATTAATATATAGTTCTATATATAACTATATATGCAATAAGATCAACCATGTTATGTAATATATAATTATATATGCCATATCTAATATTATGAAGGCCGATATCTAATTAGATGAAATTATATATGGCATAATATAAGGAAAATTTTTCGGAAAAAACCTCATATATAATTATATATGGATATACATAACCACATGTCTAATTATATATTGTAATATATGCCACATATGATTATATATAATTTTTTTTACTCGGGTTTACAGAATTCTTTGTTGGTGCCTTTTTAAAAAGCTTTTTTTTGTATTTACAAATTTGGTATGAGAAAGGTGTTTAAAAATTTAATTCGAATTTTGTAAATTCTTTCTGTGTACCTCACTCAAAATATTAATATAACATTATTGTAATATTTTTCAAGAGTGATTTGTGAGTACCTACCCTGTCCTATCAATATTTGGTTTTCAATATTCAGGTGATAATTATTTTCCACATTTTAACCCTTAAATGCATGATCTCTTCAATTTTAACACTTTTTTTCTAAAGGCGTGTACCTACATTTCAAGAAAAAAACAAAAAAAATTTATTTTTAAGAAAAGGTGATTTTCATTGAAAAATATGTTTTTTTGCAAATAGTTAAATTGTTATTATTTTAACGTGTATGAAAAAAAAAATATATATATAAACTATGAACTATACATTTATTGTCGCCAAAATTAATTTAATTGCGAGAATACCCTTTAAATATTTAAACAAACATTTTTGAATATTACACTTTTTGTAAAAAAAAGCGTGTTTTAGATTTTTCACCAACATACGAAGCAAAACCAAGATTTTCCAAACTGTTTAGAAAATCTGCGCTAAACTATAAGAACACTTTGTACAGAAGGGTCTCCAATGCCCAAAAATGCAGTTTTGTGCATCAAGTGGGTTTTTTATTAAAAAACTGGTATGTTGCCATATGGCTACACCATGCATTTTAGGGTTAATTGTAAGTGGGAACTTTTTTGTTTCATACTTTGCAATTGTTTTCATATAAAATATCTCCCCTTCAATTTAATATAATCAGTTAATATTGAAATTTTCTAGTAACCACATATTAAAGTACGAGAATTTAAAGAAAGGTAAATATTTGAAAATTTAATAACTGTGTAGTGAAAATAGTTATTAATAACTGAAGTGAAAATTGCATTTAATTGGAGTTAAGGATATACATATATTTCTTATTTTAAATTAAAATTAACGGCATACGACCTCGTATGCCTTTCAAAATTAGTAGATTTTGAAGAGTAACTTAACAAATGTTGTTGGTATTTTTTTAAAAATAACATTTTAACGCTGGGTTTCATACTGAAGTCTATGAGTTAACAATTAGTTAGCACAAAAGATTGTTCTTGTTTTCGGTATAATTTTTTGGAATTTCCTTTTGAGTTAAGCTGCGTTTACAACTGCACCGAAATCCCGAGATTTCGATAATCACCACTCTGAAAAAAACAGTGAAGATATACGTATAAATTTTATTTTTTTGGAAAATGTATTTATTAGAACTAAATATGTGTACTTTATTGTACTAATTGAACATCTATAAGATTTCCTTTATTGTTTTTTCACAGTGGTGGATATCGAAATCTCGAGATTTCAATGCAAGGTTAACGCACTTTTAAGTTAAACCTGCAGTATGAGCCTCAACGTAAAGAAAAATACAATTAAAGCTGAGTTTACATTTGCACCGAAATCCCGAGATTTCTATATTCACCACTCTGAAAGATCAGTGAGAACTACCGTATAGATGTTAAATTTTTAAAGAATGTATTTATTGGAACTATGTAAATATATTATTTGTGCTTTATTCAAAATTAAGCATCTAGCCTTTTTTTCATTGTTTTTTTAGAGTGCTGGATTTCGAAATCCCGAGATTTCGATGCAAGTCTAAATGCAACCTAAAGTTTCTCTCCCTAATAATTTTTCAGATGTCTTATAAAATTGAACTTATACCCGACTCTTACGCTGAATTGGGCGAGAGCCCTTACTGGGATATTGCTAGTCAAAATTTATACTATGTTGACATTGATGTTGGCAAAATCTTACGTTACGATTACAATAAAAATAAAGTGTACAAAGCTAAAATAGAAGGTGAAGATTTAGCTGGTTTTATTATGCCTGTCGAGGGTACAACCAATCTATTTGCGGTTGGCTGTGGTCGTCGTGTCGTAATTGTTAGTTGGGATGGTCTCACCGAAACAGCTAAAGTCATTAAGACTCTTTTCGAAGTACAAAAGGATGATGAGCGATATGCTAGCAATCGTTTTAATGATGCTAAATGTGATTCTATTGGACGATTGTTTGCTGGTACTATGGTATATGGAGCTGATGTATTTAAATATCGTTATGGGGAATTGTATAAGTATGAGAAAGGAGGCAAAGTTGATGTTATCAAAAGCGATGTTGGGATTTCTAATGGTTTGACTTGGAATGACAAAACCAAGAAATTTTATTATGTGGATACTATGGATTATGAAGTTAAGGAATATGATTATGACTTAAAAACTGGAAGAGCTAGTAAGTTTTAAAATTTTTTTTATATGTAGAACTTATTCTTAATTACAAATAAATTAAATTTTTTATTTTCATTTTATAGCCAATCCCAAAGTTGTTTACAATTTTCGTAAAACCAGTCTAAATGATCATTTATGCCCGGATGGCATGACCATTGATACAGAGGGCAACATTTATGTCGCTATATTTAATGGTCATAGTGTTTACAAAATTAATCCTAAGTAAGTTTAATCATAAAGTTCAGTAATTTAGTAACATATTAATGGTCATAACTCGACCCTTTTTAACTGACATTTTTACATATTAAGAAAATAATGTATATATCAAAAAGTAAAAAAGTTCCAGTTAAGAGGTGTCAAATTATGATTTTCGAATTTTTGGGGCTTAATTCTTTTTTGTTGGTTTTTTTTTAGCACTGGCAAAGTTTTGTTGAAAATTAAATTCCCTTGCAAACAAATTACATCTGTTGCTTTTGGTGGCCCCAATTTGGACATTTTGTATGCTACGACTTCTTCTGTTTTCGGTGAACCCGAACCTGCTGGTACCATTTACAAAGTCACTGGCTTGGGTGCAAAAGGTTTACCAATGACAAAAATTCAAATTTAAAATATTTTACAAATTTTAAGTTAGTTATATATGTATATATATTGGCCGTTAGTAATTAATATTGTTAAAATGAAAAAAAAAAAACAAATAGTTTTACACTAAAAAAAACAAGTTAGTAGAAAAACGAATAAAAAAATTAAAGTCTGGCATGCCGACCATACAATACCCTACACCGGTACTTGGGACCATGTGAGTCAGCGAACCAAATTTCATTGAAATATCTTCGTATTTGCGACCTCCAGCGTGTAAAAAAGCCAATTTGGGGGGCCTTATATGGGCACTAGGTCTAAACATGGACCGATTTTAACCAAAATCAAAAGGCTTCGTCCTTGGGCTGACATAGGTCGGTGTACTAAATTTCATCAAAATATCTTAATATTTGCGACCTGCAGCGTGTAACCAAGCCAATTTTGGGGGGACCCTTAAATGGGCACTAGGGCAACACTTCGACCGATTTTAACCAAAATCTATAGGCTTTGTCCTTGGGCCAAAATAGGTCCGTGTACCAAATTTCGTCAAAATATCTTAATATTTGCGACCTGCAGCGTGTAACCAAATCAATTTTGGGGGGACCCTTATATGAGCACTAGGTCTAAACATGGACCGATTTTAACCAAAATCAATAGACTTCGTCCTTGGGCCGACATAGGTCGGTGTACCAAATTTCATTAATATATGCGACCAGGGGGGTTATTATGTAATTCGATTCCAAACAGAAATGCTTTCGAACAGAATTTTCACATTGAAAATAAAGTACCAAAAAACAGTAAAATATTGAAAACTTGAATGAAATAGTCTAGCATACACTTTTTCAATGTTTTCCCCCATTAAAAACTGGGTTTTGGTACTTGATTTTCAAAGTGAAAATTCTGTTCGAAAGCATTTCCGTTTCGAATCGAACTACATAATAACCCCCCTGTAGAGTGCGCACAAGAATGCATGGACAGACAGACAGACGGACTGACATCGTTAAATCGAAATAAAGCATGATTCTGGGTCGATCGATGGGTCTAGGTCCAATATTTTTTGGTGTTACAAACATCAGCACAAACTTATTATACCCTGACCACGTAGTGGTGTAGAGTATAATTAGTTTAACGTCTTTTATATCAAGTGTATTATTTCGCAGATATTTTTTTGCTGAAATTCTGTTTTCAACAAAACTTTTAGTTATATTTTTTAGCACTAAAATAATTTTCAATTATTGTTTTACAATCAGATAGACAAGATGTACAATCAGATAGACAAGAGCTTGTCGAGATGTGGTACAAACAAACTAAATGATAGTTAAAGAAACAACTCTAAACAATTTCTAGATTTAAATTTACAGCAAATAAATTAACTAAAGTATAATTTCTCAGAATTTCCAGTGTAATAAAAAAGTTTTGTGACAAAAACTAAATAAACAGTGTAAATGACTTGGCTTTTGCAATTTAAACTGGTTATTTCGTTTTTCTTTGTCACAGCATTTTTTTATTGCTCACTTTTTTCCTGATTTTATTGTTTAATTAAAATAAAAAAATCATTAACACATTTTAAAATTAATAACAAAAAACGCATTTTTTAATCACTTGAAAACAGAATTTTAAATCCAAAAAAAAGTTGGATTTATTTATCTGGGTTTACACGTAACAATAAAAATGCAAATATATGAAAGAGCATATTAATTTAATGTCAGAAAAAAATTCGAATGAAAATTAAAAGAGAAACAAAAAAATTGCAAAACTAGCAAATAAAAGATTTTTCTTAAAATTTTCTTGGACATGGAAATAGCTGAAATAGAAATGGCAATTTTTCACTCTATTGTAAGTAATTTAATTAAATCCAATTAGTGAATATTAAACATTGCAGTGGATTATTTTAATTGCGTAATAATATAAATTGAAGTGATAAAACTGAGAAGCAAGACTGTTTGTCGCTGTTGTATATAAAATGTAATTAAAAGTTAAAGTAAAATCCTTCATCATTGAATTCGGTATTAAAAATTAGGGTGAAAATAGAAAATTCTTTTTAAAATAGGAAGAATCTAACCCCATCTGTCGAGCACTTTTTGAACTACTTTTTGCACAATCTCCAACTAATACTACATTTATACCTGAGAAAAACTACCCGGTTTTTGGCTCTTGTACTTTTTAACTTGTCAAAACGCACACAAAAAAAAAGGAAAAACTACTTTTGTACAAAAACTAGTGTTTCCAATTCGGTTAATCGATTAACCGATTCCTCGATTAATCGCCTCTATTTCGGTTAATGTCGAAACAAATAATTTAAAACTCAAATAATTATTCGATCCGAATAATCGGTTAAAACAGGTCGATTAACCGGTTACAATTTTAATATGGAATTTTTCCCTTATTTTTTTCCCAAAACTTCATAATTTTCTTAACTTTGGCTAAAAAATTACAAGAAAAGCTTAGAATAAACATAAAATTACTAAAATACCATCAAATTCTTTTCAAATTGAGTGAAAGAGGTCGTTAAGCCTTTAGATACCTTTTTAAAGCAAAATAAAGGTGCTTCTAAAACTACCCAAAATACACGAAGTGTCTGGCTGGATCAGCGTCGAAGTGCTCTATAGGCTTTAATCAATACAGTAGGCGATTTTTGATTCTATTCTTTTAAAGATTAAAGCTAATGTAAATTCTCTGTCCATGTCCTTCAAGGCAAGGTTGCATTTTTTTAAATATGTGTCCCACAACTGTCAACTGATATCTTAATTCTGTAGAAACTATACCTTTTCTCACATCTCCAAAGAAAGTATAATCGATTCAAAACCACATCAATTCTACAACATGTCAAACTACACCATTTTCAGTTTTATTTCAAAATTGTTTAAAAATGTTTTAAAATTATACAAATATATTTTAAAATTGTCTAAAAAGGTTTCAAAACTGTCTAAAATGTTTCAAAATTATCCAAAAATGTTTTAAATTCTTCCAAAAATGTTTTAAAATTGTCCAAAAATCACTCAAAATTGTTGAAAAATGTTTTAGAATTATCCAAAAATCTGTCTAAAAAACTTTGATATCTGTCCAATTGCATTTCAAAGTTGTCCAAAATGTATTTTAAAATTTTCAAAATGTATTTCAAAATCACAAATATATTTTATTTGTATTAAAGAAAATTATATTTGTATTTTAAAATTGTTCAAATACACTTCAAAATTATTCACTTGCATTTAAAAATTTTAAATCTGTATTTCAGAATTGTAAAATTGCATTCAAAATAATTCCATTTGTATTTCAAAATTCTCCAAATGTATTTAAGAAATTTCCAAATGTATTTAAAAATACTCTATTTGTATTCCAAAATTTTCCAAATGTATTTAATAAAATTCCAATTGCATTTAAAATTTTTGCAAATGTATTTCAGAAATTTCTACTTTTTTTTTAAAGCATTTTTACAAACATACATGTTTTTTTAAATGCAATATTATATTTATTGTAGTATCCCGACTAAAAAAGATGTTATATAATCATATATCACCATATATAAACCAATATATACGTCCATATCAAATTTGATCCGAATATTGGAATATATCATTATATCAAGCGAGATAAGCATGTTATCTCACCTGATACAATTTGATCCGAAAAATGGGTCTATCTAACTGCATCAAATTATATATAAATACATATAATTTGATGAAGATTTTCAAAGAAAATTTTAGTAAATATTATTGAGATCACTTATTTCATTCATATTAAATCTAATGCTTAATGTTTAGAACAATTTTTGCTAATAAACTTGGAAATAGGTGACAAAATAAAACATTACAAAAATTTGTCTGAACAACTTTTCTAGGTTAGAGTTTTTATCTTTCTTATAAAATAAGTGAATTAACTAATTAGAAATTTATTAATTCAGTTCGAGGCCAATTTCCTTATTATGAATTAATATAATAAGTACTTTTTTTCAAAAACTGCTATTTTTCTTCATCAGGATACTCTCCTGACAAATACTTCACAGAGTTTTTGCTTTCAAAAAACCTCTACACTTTCAGGAATGAAAAGACGACCATTTTTAACCAATTTTTAATAGCTTCAGCTATATTTTACAAAAATTTTTCTATTAGTATAAGAAATGTTTCAATTTAGATAATCTCAGATTCCGAAACTTTTCAACCTTACGGTACGTTTACACGCGAGAGAAAACTGCTAGAGATGGAGCAAAAACACTCCAAAATAGCTAAACTCATTCAAAATAGAGCTAATTAGAGTTGATTTTTGTTTTATCTCTAGCATTTTCTCTCTAGTGTAGATGTGCTTTTTTAATTTAAAATTTTTTTTAAATACATCGTGTTCATGTGTCATGTTGATATTTAACAAAAACAGGAAGCTGTTAGTGTTTTTGTTGGTAAAAAGTTAAGGAAATACATTTAGGTTGTTTATAAGGGGTGTGCTATCTGCTGTATCGTTGTATCGTCCTAACAAAAAACAGAGCTGTTAAAATTTTTATTTGTGTTTAAAAACGATTTTCTATTCAGTTTTCTATTTGTTAGCATACTCAAACATAAGACATTAAACATACGTAAAAATGTTGTATCGTGCTATTCTCAAATGTTGTATTTTTTTAATTTAATTTTCAACAACTGTGTTTTTTGTTAGGACGATACAACGAAACAACAAATAGCACACCCCTTGTGAAAACCCTTATTAATTTTATTTTAAATGATTAATCAATTAATCGCCGATTTTCTCGAATAACCGACCCGAATAACCGGTTAATCAGTTTTAGTGATTTTTCGAATAATGCAATAACCGGTTAACCGCCTATGTCGAATAATTGGAAACAGTAACAAAAACTAAGTGGTTTTCGCTCAAGTAAAAAATATTGTCCTTCAAGACGGGATACAACCCCAAAACCACTTAAATGAGATAGAGCAATACGGTTAAAATGTTTCCCCTATGGATGTAAATACATTACAGAAACCCATTTAATAAAATCAAATTGCACCTAAAATTACAATTTAAGAACGAAAAATAGGGAGCGAAACTGGTGCTAATGTGACAATCGCGGAACTAGTTCCGAAGTGACTTTTTGGAAATAGTACTGTACCAGTTGGTTGTATCTGAATTATATAGATAAAAAACAGAGGTTTTTCCTTTGATAAAACGCAGATTAGACCGATAGTTTCCTCT
This sequence comes from Leucophora obtusa, assembly GCA_949987735.1. Classification (NCBI taxonomy): domain Eukaryota; kingdom Metazoa; phylum Arthropoda; class Insecta; order Diptera; family Anthomyiidae; genus Leucophora; species Leucophora obtusa. The sequence goes on from OX465297.1 coordinate 145,076,750, forward strand.
TACTGAGATAATTATATCCATTTACCAAATGAAATTTCAAATATTTTGCGTTTATGATTTCTAATGACAATAAAACATTTTAGTGTTTATTTGCAAACTCAGAATGTATCACGTATTACAAACAAAGGTAGTATTTCAAAACTCGTATTTAAATTCAATCTTTTGAAATCTCGGCACAGTTTCAATGAAACTATTAGGTATACAAATTCTTAAAGATTATTGTTTTTGGAAGAAAAACAAGAAGCTGTACTGGTTCTTATAAGAAATTTACTAAACTAGTTCTGGATTGACTTTTTGGCACCAGTACTGTACCAGTTGATTTACAACTCAATTCAATTCACAATAAAAAAAATATAAGTGTTTATTTACGAACTTTGATTTTTTAATTAAATATAAATGCAAAAAAAATAATTTCAAATCTCATATTTTAATTCAGGTAATTTTTTTAAACAGTCTCTACATAGATCGTATTTAACTAGTACACAACTGGTTTAAAATGATTATTTTGAGAACTAGTAATGTAATTACTAGACAAGAAACTAGTATATTTTAGAACTAGTTCGACGATTTGCTACTGGGCAGTTATCGTTAAAGTAAAATCGTATATCCTCAGCTTATTATTGGTTTGACTTACTGGCCATTTTTGAAATGATATATCGTATTATATCTGAGATATCCAGTATCGACTTTGGTGTACCAAACTAAAAAAATGTAAACCTTCTTTTATCGTTTTTTTCTACAACGACTTTTTGGCGTATGGGTCAAACCAATAATAAGCTGATGATATGTATTAAAATTTTCTCTAAAATGTAGTTTTTTCTACGAAATAAAAAATTAGTACAGTATTCCCAGGAATGATTTAAATAAAATCCCAATTCACTGGAGTTAGAGAAGATCGGGAAAATAAAAATTTTATTGCGCACTTAAAATTTTTAAAATTAAAATATAGTATCCGTTAATACTCATGTTTCAATGACAACTCTGTCTTCGAAAATACGCCATTTAATTTTTATCTCTGCTTTTCTTTTTAGTTTCTTTTGTGCCGGTTGTTGAAAACGTTAGTTTTGTGTGCTGCTATTTTTATAATTTTAAAATAAGTGTTTTAAATGTTAACAGAATTACAAAAAATGTACACCAAAATAAAATATAAATCTTATAGAACATAAAATAATAAAATATAATAACTATCAGTGGAATTTGAAGTATAAAATGTGAAATAAAATAAGTTCTTAAATTTAGCAAAAGTGTTTTTGTGAAATAAGAATGCAAGTGTTGTTGTTATGGGCTTATTGTGTTATTCTGTCTTTAATATATTATTAAAAGAGAATAATGTGTTTAAAAAATTGTGAAATTATAATATTATACAAGAAAAATTAAAGAAAATTTAATTCAAATTAGTGTTTTACTAGAACTTGTTAATATTGTGTTGTTGTAATTAAGCTTATTAAATTAAACTTAGGGTTGTCAAATCTTAAAATGTTTTATCTTTATAAGGGGGATTTATTAAAACACAAATGCCCATCTTCGGGGATAAAATTACAAATCGACTCCGTTTTTAAAAGCTAGCGTAAATCTACCGCCAGAAGAATTGTTCTTATTTTATTGTAATAAAAACAAAATACACACAATTCCTCTGGAGGAATCGTTGTTCGCTTTGCAAAAACAGGTGTGAATCTCATTGGAATTGTCTTTTCATAAATAGTAAATAACTATTAAAACTTTTATGTTATTAAATTTGTAATTAATTCCTTTAAAAATAAATAACATTACGCAAATTTCCTTATTTCCTAAATTTTTTTTCCAAAGAAGTCCATTTAAAATCGTTAAAATTTCGGACCCAAATAGTTGACTTTTAAGCAGACTGGTGTAGGATATAATGTATTCGGCTTGTCTGACTTTAATCTTTTTACTCTTTTAATTTTAATCCTCAAATATCTAAGAATATCATCTCCATATGTGCATCATAAAAACAACTTATAAGCCCATAAATAAGAAATTAGTATAAAAGGCAAAAGAAAATGGTAAGTTGAAATTTTTTCATTAATTTTTTTATAGACAATAATTAGTCTTACAGTTAGTGGGTTGATAAATCACCTTAATTCAATACTTAAGATACTAATGTTTAATATTAGTGAATTTCAATTAAGTGAAAAAGAATATTTTCATGTCGAAAGGAGCGAGCAGGTAGTCCCGTTGGATAAAAACGGTTTTACCTAATGAGTAGCGCGGACTCATTTTTCGGTAGACTTCTTAAACCAGTATTCGTTTGTAATGTAAGGCGATTGGTATATCTTATACTGGAATTTCGGATAACTACCTACTTCCAAATGGGGCATATCATTGTATTGTATATAAACTATTATTTTGGATTGATAGTTTCGACTCTATTCCTAGTTGCTGGTATAATTACCTGAATTTGTTTTTAGAGTTATGAATAAAATCGATTTTAATATTTCTTACATAAAAATTCATTTCGGATCAAACTAAGCTCGATTTAAAGATTTTAAATAAAATTTCATATAAAATCCATTTAGGGTCGCAAATATGGGTGATTTGAAATTAAGCCCCTTTTTCAACTGCGGGCATTTAGTTTACGAACAAAATCTATTTAAGCCCGATTACTGAATGTCTAGTTAAAATTTAGCCAACAGCTAAATAAAAAACGAAAAAGAAGACTAAATTCGATTATAAGTTTTCAATAAAACTTCAAATAAAAATACATTTTGGGTCGAAAATATAACTGACCTTAAAAATGTCTAGAATAGAGGAAAAAAACTCGCATTTTTAGTAAAAAACATGTTGCAATATCTCGAAAACCGCTAGTATGATTAAGGCCGATTTTGAAAATTTGTGTACTCTTTATACTTAATCAGGCATTTGATGAAAACATATCGAATTCAAATCAATCATTTTTCGAAATTTCAATCCTTAATACTTCGTATAAGTTTTAATTTTAAAAATATAAAGAAGTTGTTAATCGATTTATCTGATTCAACGGAATCGTTTAAAAATAATTTCAGTCCTCTTCACCATTTAATTTTCTAATTTCGATTTTTCAAATAGTTTTGTGTTGTAATTAGTTGTTAACCAATAAATGCGTATTTTCATTATTCAAAGATATATCTCGCATAAAACTATTTAAGTAGTTTTACACAAATTTACAAAGGAATGTGAAGATATTTTTAAAAATAACTTTTTTTCAGCAGAAACGATACTCTTTCATTCCTTTATTCTTATTCATACATTATATAACTATAAAACCGGTTAACCGTGGAATATAAATGGGATTTGTGGGTAACCGAAATTTAAGATTTTCAGTTAACCGGTTTTCTAAAAAGCCGAGATATGGGAAACCTCGGGTTTTTTGTTAACCGTTTTGGAAACAGTAGTTTCACTAAATCAAATTTAACTGACACCCAAAAACTCGAACTAAGATTGAAAATGTAAATAAATAGAAACGACCCACAGTTTCGTCTTCCGAGGCAAGCTATTTTTAGAAAGAATGGTCAGTTATATCCCAACTTCTTCTGGGCTTCTGTATAGAACTTATAAGTATGGAAGTTTCTATAAAATGGTTTCCTTCCCCCTTTCCCCAGATAATAATCGAGTTTTTAAACTCAAAAATTGTTTGGTTTCTTTACATCATTTATTAACTATAAATTTATTTCGAATAAAGAGAAATATAAAAATGGCCAATATAAGTATTTTTTAATCTTAGTATGAAAATACTATAAAAATTAAACTAAGTCAAACGTATAAAATTTTCCGAAAATTTACCACCTTAAAACAGTCAGAATCACTTCCCTCAGTTAAGAGTTTACAAGTGATTCGTCATTAAGGCAAACAGATGCCAAAAAGATGAAAATGTTTCTTGAATAGAAAATTGTATCAAGATGTTAAAAAAGGATTGACTGAATTGTGGGGATTTCAGCTGTGTCCAAGCAATGTTTTTTATGTGTTTATCTGTCATCAAATGTTATGTAAAATCTTATTTAAGAAAAATTGCAATATACCTATCGTATTAAATTTCCCCAAGGGCAAAAACGAGAAAAGAAAATTTAAGGGTCATTGCTTACCAAACCAAATGGAAATGAGAGCATTTCTAAGTGGTAGTAGAACCCCCTTTTTTATCCACCTTGTCAAATTTTTTTTAAGAAACAAATACTTTCCAATGCTGAGTCGATGTCTTAAAGCTAAACAGTTCAGAAGCTTAAGTAAATCTTAGCAACAAAGCTTCAGCAGCCCTTCATAATCTTTGTATATTGGTCGAAAACGTACACAAATTCTTCTAAAATACAATAATTTTTTAAATTATAAAAACCAATTTTTTTGTCATCTAATAAAAACAAAATGTTAAGTTTTTGTTAAGTTTGCGTACATAAACCCTCCAAAAAACAAATTTAGATTTTGAATTTTTTTTTTAAATATAAAGATTTGTGATGAGGTCACGCAAAACCCGTCGGGGATTTCCTACCAAGTTCCAAGTGTCATCAAAAAGTTAGTTAAGTATGAGTCTTTGTTTTTTAAGTTAAATTCACATAAAAAGTAAACAAAAAAGGCGTCCTCATAGAAATACGTTAGGCGATAATGAGTTAATAAGTATGAAGTGCGTGAGTATTTTCCTATAAAAAACATTGCTTAATAGCTTATGCTTGGACACTTTACCGTGATCATCCACCACCAGGGATATTACAATCCATTGAATTTGTTATACGACCTATACGGCGATTAGGACGAAGACCACCATTGCCACCTGCACCACCGCCTCCAGAACCTCTACCTCCTCCTCCACCACCACCGCCTCCGCCATATCCTCCACCGGAACCCCAACTCCCACCCCGACGATTGCTACCGCCATCACGATTTTCTTGTTTGAACGGTGCAATTAGAGTCGTAAAACTTTAAAAAGAAAACCAAATTATATTAAAGTTAATTTCTAGTTTATTTTTTCAACTTACAACTGCACCACTATGAACCATATGCCTGTAAATATTCCTATTACACGTTCCATGTCCCAAGGCCGTTTTTCTAAAACACGACCATCTGTAAATATTTTAATTACATTTCGTTAGAATGTATTCATTCATTTTAATACTTTTTCATACTTCGATCTATATACACCATTTTTGAATGGTGGTTTATTCAATTTCATCCAAATGATTGCACTTTTTTGTTTTTATTATATTTTTAAAAATAAAATTAGAAATAATCTCGTTTACAATTTGTAAATTTTTGTCTTTGTGGATTGAAAAGAATGACGCGGTTGTCAAATCATATGTAGAGTTGTGTCGTTCATGAACGAACTAGTTCATTTGAACGGTTCAGTTCATTGAACGATATGACATCGTTCACCATTATTCGTTCTTTTCGTTCATTTCCTTCTTTTTCATAGGTTACTGCTACACGTTCAATATATATTGACGGATCGCGATCCATATCGCAGAATAGCTTAATATTCTGAAATCCAGACCACGGATCACGCGATAAATATTGAACGTGTAGCATAGTTCGTGATGTCAATTCGCGATACAAGCAAGCAAAATAGCTAAACAGGTTTTTTTTTGGTTTTCTCGCGACATTTTTTAATAAACGACCAACACAGCACAAAAATAATGTAAATATTGACGCGATAAATATTGTACATGTAGCATACCCGCGCGATCCATCAATCCATTAAAATTGATCGCGATCCAAATATCACAATATATATTGAACGTGTAGCAGTGCCAATAGAAAATTTGTATCTCTTTCTTATTCCTTTTTTTTAAAGAATTAAATGTTGTTCTTAATCATCCTAATTTTTGCATTAAAAATACAAACATTTTTTTTATTAAAATTGTAATTTTCTGATACTATTAGTCTATGTCAGAGCTTTGAAGAATTAATTCCTTAATTCAATTTTTCAATTCTGAATTAAAAATTCGATGAATTCACAAAGCACCATACACACAAAAAAATACTAAAGGGAATATTGCATTGGCTGGCATAGGTAGCCTATTTTTGTTTGATATTAATTGAAATAGTTTTATTACCTATATCAATAGGTAATTTATACCTCACAATTTCACCTATTGGCAATGTAAATTCTACATTCAAAAAAAGGCAACTCTTCGAAAAATTGATTTTCTTTTGTTTGTTTATTTCAGTGTCATTGAATATTTTTATGTACACGTACATACTCGTACAAATTTTTTTTTATAATATTAAAATTACTTTTGGAACTTTATCCAATAAATTAATTGGAGGAACAAATTGCTGATGTTATCATCCCACAATTAATGAAATGATTTAATAACGGTAAGTTTTATTGAAAATAATGTCTGGAGTCTGGTAAATTTTCATTTTCTTTGCAGTACCTATATTCGATTTTTATGTTTCGTGCTTGCTGTTGTGTATTTATTTACGATAGATAAATATAAAGCTGAACTTGATAAGTTCTGGTAATACCGCGGGGTGAAAACATCGTCGCAACACACTATTCAATAAATCAAGTGTTAATCAAAAGAAGGATGAGAAGTTTCACTATCTCAGTAGTCATCGTTTAAGGCAATTCTTATACGTCATTTGAAAGCAATTTTCGTTTTATTTAACAATTTTGATTATCCATCAGCCACTAGTTATTGTATGTAGATTAGTTTTAATTTTTATTTACTAAAATGTAATTAAAGCAATAAAATTTTCTTTATGTTATTGTTTGCCGATTTTTATATTTTTTTTAAATCGTGGTAAATATACACATATTTTACCTAAAAGCAACGAAATATTGGCTAAAAATAAGTACAAATTAACCATTTTTTCAATTGTTAATCCAACAAAAAATTTGAGTTGTTCCACCTAAAATTTTAGGTGATTTTTCGAACATAAATGTCAAATAGAAATTACCTATTTTTTATGGTAATATTGCCATAAAACAAAGCAAACTCTATGTTGCCTTTGAAAATAGGTGATATCACCCTATAATTTTAGGTAATATTACCTATAGATTTCTTTGTGTGTATATTAAATGGAATTAATTCATATTTGTTTTCGTTCGATTTATTTTGTTACGAATTAATTCAATTGCTATAGTTCTTTTTATTTATTTTTCAATTCAGTGAACGTATTTTTTTCTTTTTTACTTCACTGAACGTAATTTAATTTTTTTAATTCACTGAATGTAATTTTATTTTTTTTAATTCACTGAATGTAATTTTATTTTTTTTTAATTCAGTAGTGAATTAATTCAGTAAGGAATTAATTCACTTTTTTTTCCGTTCGATTTATAAAGCTGCCTACACACTAGGGAACATGGTTGAGGGAACAAAAAATATCAAAAAATTTTGTAAACACGAAATGCACGCTCTCAACACTCACACACACACAAACGCACTCACACATTCACAAAAAATGCTCTCTTTTTTTAAGTATGTTCCCTAGTGTGTAGGCAGCTTAAAATTGAACGTGTTCACCAGTGAATTAATTCATTTGATTTAATAAAGGAAACTATTGCAATGGAATTAATTCTTTGAATTTATTGTTTGATGAACGCGTTCAGTTGAACGAATTCAGTGAATTACTTAAGAAAAGGAATTCATTCAATTCTAAAGAAAATTGAATTCGATTGGTAGTGAATTCATTCAAAAAAGAATGAATTCTTCAAAGCTCTGGTCTATGTACAATAAAATTTATGTAAACATGTAACATGTAGTACGTCAATAAATTGTCAAAGGAACGACACAGTTCACGTATCACTGTTCAGACACACCTCATGACAAAAAATAACGATAACAAAAAAAAAAAAAACGATTGAACGACCTAGTTCAATGAATTGTTTTGAACATATGACCGTTGCATTTATACACAGATTTATACTTGCATCGGAATCCCGAGATTTCGATATTCACCACTCTGAAAAAACAATGAATAATAAAATTATTTTTCTTATATCAGACCTTTTAAAAAATTAATTACACTAATCTTTTCGAACAGTAGTGCAATAAAACGACTTTCACTAAACTTTTTGAAATTCCAGTATAAATCAATTATTCAAAAATCAATACTAGTGATAACGATGTTGTTATAACTTATTTTTTGGTTATGCCATATCCCTGGTTAAGGTGGTGTTTCTAGAGGGCGTTTTGTTTCACACAAACGAAAATACATGTAGTCACTCATTCGTGTGACAACGAACGTCTTCTAGACACCCCATGTAAGTATAAAAATCTTTCAGCCTATTAATATTTTCCAAAGGCATATTTTTGTTGAAGTCGACTTTATTTTCAAGCAAAGGCTGTTTTTACCTTGCCATACAAAATATTGTATTTAGGCTCTGTGCGAGGTGGTTAAATAAATTCTAAACAAATTGACAATAGGGTTTAAAATTTCTTTGAAAATTTTTTTAAAACTTTATTTAGCTAGTTCGCCCCACAATTAAAATAAAACTTAAAATAATGTCAAAATTTTGTTTATCTTTATTGAAAACCAAAACAAAGTATTCAAAAATAAAAAGGAAATTGGTAAATATATGTAAAAAAAAATTGAAAGCAATAAAAACAAATGAAAAACTACAAATTTAAAACAGAATTTTAAGGTAGATTTCAAATATTTTGTATGGTACGAAATTTAAAATAATAGTCGACTTTTGTGATTGAAAACTTTTTCTTTTTTTTATAGTAAAGGTGTTTGTTTTTTTTTAAATGTGCGAATATTCTCTTAAAAAATAAAGTTGTCCGGACAGTGGGCGATAATGCGTTAATAAGTATGAAGTGCAAGAGTATTTTCCTATAAAAAACATTGCTTAATAGGTTGTTTGGAAACTTTACCGTGAACATCCACCACCAGGGATATTACAATGCACTGAATTTGTTATACGACCTATACGGCGATTGGGACGAAGACCACCATCTCCAGAGCCTCTACCTCCACCGCCGCCTCCTCCACCGGAACCCCAACTCCCACCCCGACGATCGTTTCCACCATCACTTTTTTCTTGTTTGAATGGTGCAATTAGTGTTGTGAAACTTTAAATAGAAAGCCAAATTATATTATTAATTTCTGGTTTATGTTTTTCAACTTACAACTGCAACACTATGAACCATATGCCTGTAATTATTCCTATTACACGTTCCACGTCCCAAGGCCGTTTTTCTAAAACACGACCATCTGTAAATATTTTAATTACATTTCGTTAGAATTTATTCATTCATTTCAATACTTTTTCATACTTCGATCTATATACACCATTTTTGAATGGTGGTTTATTCAATTTCTTTTTTGTTTTTGTTCTAAATAAATTATATTATTAATGAACTCGTTTTTCAATAACTTTTGTAAATTTTTTGTCTGTGGATTGTAAAGAATGACGTGGCCAGGCTGGCCAGACTTGGGGTTTTGTCCCCAAATTTGGGGATTTTTTGTTGTTCTTGGGGACAAAAATTTTCATTTGGGGACAGGGGATTTTTTTGGGGATTTTAAAAATGTTTTGGGGATATTTAAAATTCTTCATAAATTTTTAAGACTCCCATTAGAAAAACGTGTAAGGCCACACAATGTAATCGATTTCGTGTACTTCACATTATGCGTACTTACGATATGGGATTCTTGTGTATAACAATTGTATATGAAACTAAAAATATTTGAAAACTTTCAAAAATTTTGTCTAACTTACACGCCACTATACTTGTGTGTACTTACGAAGTATATTGGCTTGTGGGCCATTACAATGCGGCCATACCCTAGGTAAAGTAAGCCAGCTTGTGTGTAGAGTTTGTAAGTACTCGGGGATTCTAGTAAGTACAGACAAGTATCAGAGAAATATAATTTAATAAAAATTTAACGTTTTCCTCGTAAAAGTCCCTAAATTCTGAGAATTTTTCTAGACATTTATACAAAAGCAATCCAAAAATTTTTAAAAACAGTTATTGTTAGTGCTATTTCTTATATTTAATTCTAGTTTTTATGCGGATAATAGCTGTGTTTGTGTGACTCTCTATCAGTGTTATCAAGAACGATTTTGACAGTTTTTCAACGTATTCCGGCTTTCTACTGTCAAAATTGTTCGAGATATCATTGATAGGAATGCCGCACAAACGCAGCTAATGTTCATTTTAAGCAAATTAAATAAGCTGTACTACATTTTTCAACATTCTTTATAGATGGGGATTTTTTGGGGATATTTTTAGATTTGTTTGGGGACAACGAAAAAAAGTATCTGGCAAGCCTTGACGTGGCTGTTGGACCATATGTGTTTTTATTAGTGATGGGCACGTGAGTGGATTTTGACTCAGTCTCACGCCTACGAAAGAAAACTTCAAATCATGAACTTTTTTCTACTCGCACTCACGTTCATGTGAGTAAATTCCGTGACTCACGTGGATCACGCAAATTCACGAAATAAAATCGTTAACGAAAAAAAATGCAAAAATTAATTAAAACAAAGTTGGTTTCCGAAACGAATAACGGTAAGGTTAACGGTAAAGGTATCGAATTTTGTTTATTACGGTAACGGTATTTAAGACTGTTTCGGTAACGATATACCGTTATCAAAACAGCAATGCCGGTACGTACCGGTATTATAAATTACGTTAAAAACATATAAAAACAATTAAAAACTTGCATATTTTTCATTTTAAGCCTTAAAATCCCAGATTATAAGCTTTAAATTCAATGCTGATAGTTTCAATAATTGAAATTATTACCTATAAATGTTTTTGATAAAAAGAACTCAAGATTATTATAAAAAACTTGAAAATTTTGCATTTTTTATATTAATCAAGGTTGATTACCGAACCGAATTACGGCAAGGGTAACGGTATCGAATTTTGTTTGTTTCGGTAACTGGAAAGGTATTTAAGACTGTTGCGGTAATGGTATACCGTTATCGAAACAACAATACCGGTACGTACCGGTATAGTAAATTACGTTAAAACATATAAAAACAAATATATGTGAAGCTTATTTTTAGTTTTTAATGTTAAAAACACTGATTATAAGCCATAAATTTCACGTTAGTAGTTTTAATAAGTAAAATTATTAATCTATAAATTTTTTTGGAAAAAAACTCAAGATTATACAATAAAAAAGTTTAAAAATTGTAGGCCCTATGCTCCTTGCAGGAGTAAAAGGAACAAATATATATATAAATTATTTCAATGTGGGTATTTATTTTGTTTAAAGATGAAATTTATTTTTATTTAATTCTATGCCTTATTACTAAGGCTGTTGAGCTCTATTTCTTAACTAACTTAATGAATAAAATAATCTACTTGAAGTGAGCCCATTTCATATTCGGTTCGTTGTCTACTTGCTGATAATGCAACATGTGTGTGGAATTATGTTACCATTTTTATGTGAAACAAACCTAAGCATAAAGCTTGAGAATATTTTGTTCAATGTGGTAGACATAGCGTAAGCATTATTTGGATATCACCTCATATGCCACATGTGCCATCGTTAACTCCTCCCTCACTTAAGTGAGAGCTGTCCTCGGTTCTCTTAAAGTTGTCAATGGTAACCTGGATGGAGTGAGCTTGGCGTTTCTTCATCTGCCTCTGACGTAATTTAGAAATTAAGCAATATGTTAGTAGAATGCCAATTATAACAACCGTGGAGATCGTTGGACCACTGATAAGTTTATTTTCGACCTCCCCAATGTACTGCAGATTTTTGATTCCCAATTTGTGGAGGTATGGGAGGCTTAGTATTTCCTGGTGACCAGTGATATTTAAAGTTGCCATACTAGCCGAGCTTGGTATTTTTTTCAGATTTCGTTTCAAATTTCTATAGATGGACCCATTCACCTGTATCTCATCATCAAAGGTAATTAAGTATGTTCCGATGACTGTTTTTATAGAGTTTGCAGTCATTTTTATTACGGCAAAGTCGTCGTTGATGATAATAATACCGTCATCAATTACAACCAAAGGGTTAAGATGACTGGGCTGAGTATCGCATCGAGCAATACCACCAGAGTGCAGTTGTTGAGCACATGTGGGATGTAATAGCTCCTTACAGAAAGTTGTCGTAAGTGTTGCGCTGCAATTTCCGATAGCAAGTATTTTATTTCCACAGTCAGCTACGGTGTTGTCTTTATCAAGATGCAGGATTGTCCCATTATGTTGGACAGGAAATAAGCTCACCTTCTTACTTTCTATTTTTGGCTTAGGATATTTTATGATAAAATGTAAATAATTATTATCTAATAAGACCTTAATAAATGATACTTCCATTATATCAGTTACAGTGGGTGTTGGTAGAGCGCAAATTTACAATTTTCGTTAAATCTTCAGAATCCAGAATTACAGGGTTAATTATTCCTATCTTTGCAAGGGTTATGGACAGCATCAAAGTTTCAAGTTCTGACACAATTATTTTATTTCTGGCAAGTAGCGTTTCATATAAATGCTCAATTTGTTTGTCTTTGGAATTTTTAATAATAATATATATATCTGTAAGTTTGTTTATCTGATCCTGTGTTTTTGTGTTTACTAGTATTTGTCTATTTTCCGATTCAATGATCTCATGTAGCTTGAATTTCACATTCTCAAAATCATCAAAATCCGGTGTTCCAGCAACTACCTTAAGGGCAGTGCCTAAAATATTGATGCTTCTAGCATGTCTGTGGTGAATGTCAAATGATGCCAAAATTGCTCTCATTCGAGCACCATCTGATTCCAAAATGTTTAGCATATGAGACAAAGGAAAGTGTTTTTTAAGGTGTTCGGTTTCATCTGCTATTTCTGAATACCTTGTTAGGTCTGTAGTATGCCTAAGGTAATCAAAATCCTGCCATATGATAACTTCCCCGTCCATAATAGGGATATAATCTGAATTAGAGTAGTCTATTAATTTTGCGGTCACTGTCTGTAGTGGAAATATTATAAGTAAAATCCTATAAAAAAAAATATAAACAGGACAAAATTAAAGTGGAGCGATTATATGTGGTTGAGAAATTAATTCTATCTTAAGTTGTCCTTATGGACCACCCTCCCTTTAATAAGAACTGTAGTTCCTAAGTCGGCCTCTACTCTCTCTTCCGTATATAAAGGGGTTAATTTGTTTCCTAATCTTTTATTATTCTTAACGAGCACACGCTCCCCAATGTCAAAAGTCCTATTCCGTCTTGAATAATTGTCCCTATCAAGTTGAATTCGTTGAGCCTTCATGATTTTCCCTTTTATTTGTTCCCTTATTTCTGCCGATGTACTGTGAACTACTTCTATAGGTCTTTTGTTGGTCACTGAGTGAATAGTCCTATTGTATTGTGCCGTAGCCATCATCATGAGCTCAATTGTATCCTCGATTTTCTTCTCGAGTTTGAGACATCTCGCAATCTCTGCCAAAGTGCTATAAAAACGTTCAACCTGACCATTCGAAGTGCTATGGAGCGGAGGGGCATTTGCAACCACCACGCCAAACTGATTTTCCAGCATTGCCGTAATGGTTTCGGATTTAAACGCTGGTTCATTGTCACAATAAACACTCTTTGTGTCCGGAAAAATGTTCATTAGTTGTATAATCGGGACTTTTAAGTCCATGATTGTACGAGATGGGACTGGTTGGACCACAGCGAATTTCGAAAATTTATCGACACATGTGAGGAAGTATTTCCTGTCTGTAGAAAATATATCAATGTGCAACATTTCCCCAGTATAAGTTGGTACTGGGGTCTCACCCATCTCTTGTCTAATCGGATGCCTATCGTATTTGGCCCTGTTACAGATCCTACAGTTCGCCACAGTTTCGTTTGCCAATTTTGCCATTTTCGGGAAGTAATAATCATCAAGAATTTGCTTTACGTTTTCTTGAGCCGCCCTATGAGCTCGATTGTGCTCAGTATTAATAATCTCCGATTGTTCATTTTTATCAAAAATATCAACCACCATTTTTCTACAATGCTAAAATCTGGTGGCTGGAAAAACCCTGACCAATTCATGCTGAATACAAGCTAAGGTTGGCAAATCGCAATATATTGCATTTACCACCCCTGGATTCACTACTAATTTAACCTCCTCGATAAGCGTGTCCCTATCAGTAAATTCAATCGTATGACGAGTATTTTCACCAAAAAGTATGAAGGTTCGTTTTCGCGCGAAGCGTGCTTCTTCCAAAACTATCTGATTTCGGTAGCAGTTAACCGGTTTATCCGTCGCTTCAATCGTGTAGGTAAGTGACGCCTCACTGTGTACCGTCGCAATATCAGAGCGAGCCTCTTCCTCTAAGGAATGAATGTGCTGTCGTGACCTGGCTTATAGAAAATTTTTGCGTTGTGTTCGTCCACAAAAGCTTTCCAACGTTTTATCTTAGCGTTACGGTTTTGTAGCGTGAACGGCCCAAATAAATGGGCAAAAGTAGGATCTACAGTGTGACCCGAAAGTCCTCTGTTGACCAAGATGGTAACCAGATTCCCCTGGGAGGAGGACTGCGGGAGCCATTGAGCCACTAGCTTCAGTCGGTTTGGGGGGTTCGGGTCCTCTCCCAGAAAGAATAACTTATTCACTACAAAAATTATTATAGACTCCCTATTTTGTTATCAAAACAAAAGATACTGTAACATGGCAGGATAACTACCAGACAAACAAACAAACGTTAACCCCCAGGTAGTCATCAAAATTCAACAATTAAACGAAATGGTAACAATCGATTTGCAAAGCTCTTAGATATCAGCTCCAAGATGTTGCCGGAGTAATGCGCACCATTACCCTCCCTTACCTATGTCCTAAAGGCGCTTTGACATAATATCAGGACCCCAAAGCGACTTTCAACCCTGACTCAACTAAACAACATTGTCGTAAGAAAACACTATAATTTTACTTTACCAATTCATGATCGAATAATTCAATATTTATTTAACCCATAAAGTCGTTAACATATGAAAAAAAATAAAATATCTTATGATTATATTAGAAACTATTCATTTCAGTTAGGCAAAAGTTTAAAAGAAAAGTGGATAATTTTATATGTACACAAAAAGATATAGGCTTAGAAAACCTTATCAACATATGATTCCATGGTGATGGAAAACCAAATGATATTTATGTTACAAAATTTGTAAACGTAGAAAATCTAAACAAAAGAAAAAACTATCAAAATACGATAACTAAATTCGAACGAAAGTGCATGGGTTTTGGAAAATTCATAAACTTTGCAAACGATTCTTAACAACTTTCACACCGATTGCGATTCTCTGGTAAATAATAATTCTATTTACAACAATTGATTGCATTGCACTCTTGAAGTAAATAGAATATTCAATTTTGTTATATATTATATAAAGAAAAGCAAAACTATATAATGAAATTATTACTTTTTGCAAAACAAGTTTATCATGTTTATTTTCTACGACATTACATGCATCAAACTCAGATATTAAAATAATAGTTGTTGCTTTTGTTTTGCGGTAATTGGGTTTTTTTTTTTTTTTGTTTTATATGTAACCAGAAACACACTTTATTTAGTGATGATCAAACATGTTGTAACTCACCCGAAAATCTCGACGTTTGATGAAGGCCCTCAGCAAGCTCGATGAGTTGGTGCAGTTAATGAAGTTTTTGTTGTTTTAATGATCATTAACTTCTTTCATAAATATCACAGTGGTGGACATAATTGTTTATCATAAAATTTATGTAGATAGTACGAAATTAGCTAAAATTTTGTGTTGTAAAATTTTTTAACTTTTTATAGTTGTAATTATCATGATTTTATTTATTTATAACTTTGGATCGGTAATGGTAGTTTATAAGTTTTAAATTTTTATTGTTGCATGTTAGGTACTTAGGGTTTTCAACCATTAGTTTGGCAAAATATTACGTTATAATTTCACAAATTGTATGCACTTTCATTTGAACAATACTTAAATTATTTAACCTTTAATTATATATAAATATTAATTATTCGGTATTATTTTTATATACGCTACTCTTGATTTTAAACAACTATTAACCCCTTGGGGAATAAACAAAAATATGAATAATGAACGATCCAAATGATTTTTACGAAACTCTAATATTTAATAGGGGAATCGACCCGTGTTAAGACACGTAATTGGTTTTAGGCTGTACACTTTCGTTCCCAAAATTTTAGACCGATGGTTAGCTTTAAGGGATTTAAAATTTGGTTTTTTTTTTTCTTGAACACTAGCTTCACTTCTGTGATCCGGAGTTTTTTTGTTTTATTTTAAATAGGAAATTGTTGATTAAATTAAATATTTTTTTCCTGCCTCGACCGATTTTGATATATATATATTTTTTTTTTCTGGTTTCAGAAAATAAAATGGATTTTGAAAAAATTAATAATTTAATTTAGATTTCTTTAGTTTTTTTCTGTTTTTTTTTCACTAGACTTCCGAATTATTAAAAGTAAAACCATTTATTATTGAACGCGTGGTTTTAAAGCTGCCTACACACTAGGGAACATGGTTGAGGGAACATAAAATATCAAAAAATTTTGTAAACACGAAATGCACGCTCTCAACACTCACACACACACAAACGCACTCACACATTCACAAAAAATGCTCTCTTTTTTTAAGTATGTTCCCTAGTGTGTAGGCAGCTTAAGACTTTCGGTGTCTGAAATTAACTATGTTGCTTTGCTCCGATCGATACAGACAATTTTGTGTGCTTTGCTTTTACTTGTTCTATTGGTGTGTTTGCTTTCCTGCTTTCGATGAGAACCGCTCACTGACGTCACAGAACCGGTATGGTGTAGTTATACTATGTGTGGTTGTCATGTGCAAATGACGACGCTGTCTCAAATTCCCTTTCAACGCGGCTGTCTCTATTCTGGAGTTGAGAAGGGAGTGGATAATCCAATAGAGTTAACCCTTTGGACGCCGGTAACTATTTACTATACCGAAAAATTAAGTTACACAAAAGACTTTAGAAGCAAATGACAACTATTATTATTACATTGACTATACCTGAACTAGAGCGAGGTAGATTTCCAATATCAATATGGGTGATCCTTTAAGAGCGTCACTCTAGGTTACCTGGTTTTAAGATTATATGGATCTTTGAATCTTTGCAGAGTACACCAAGGTATTATCAACCACTGGGCATGACTCTTCCCGTTTGGATTAATGGAAGCTAACCAAATGCTTTTCGGCCCCTTGGATTTCCGTAAGCTATGGATGTAGGTTAGGTATAACCAGATCAGATTTTGAAAGGGAAACTTAAAAATATCATTACTCGTACCCTTTCTAATTATTATAGTTTTTAATTTCAGTATATTGTAACTCACTAACTGATTAATACTGTGGATTATTACAGATTTTTATTTTAATTATCACAAAATATTCACTTTCTAGTTTACTGTATACAAAAAACGTCTTTACAGCGAAACGTGTCGATGAAAAAGGAAGTATAAAGAAATTCTGTACACCAAGAAAGATCGAACCGGTTAAAACTCGGGTTTATACATAAGGGGTATACACACCATACGAAATAAACCGCTGCATCAATACCAATTATCGATAACAATATCAAGGAAGCAAAACACACAAATTTTATTGGAATTATTCAATATAATTACATAAAATTTATTAACCAAAATTTTCCCTGATTATTTAGACACATGTATTAAAAATTATACATTGGTTTAGAAATAATTTACTACGTAGAAAAATTAGATTCGATGGTTATAAAAGTTAACTTAGACACCATACCCTTTTATATTGTAAAAACAGGTGTTAGCACGCCAAAATGGGTTATCTTTATAATTGAAAAATTAACCATAATTCTGGTGGACCAATAGAACAAAAAAAAGATATTTATTTTTCTAAAAAATTAAATGTTTAGGTTAAAATAGATGTTTAGCGAAGTCGTGTATTACAGTTTCGATCTGAAACCGCAAACGTAAGCGGTTGGTGGTCTGTGTAAATACTCAAACTTTTTACGCCATAGAGATAGTTTCTAAGTTTCTGCAGAGCCCATACAATGGCCAGTAGCTCGCGTTCATTGGTTGCGAAGTTCAGTTCCCTGTCCTTTAGAGTCCTTGAAATCATTGTAATAGGTCTGCCGTTTTGTGACAAAACTGCTCCTAGTCCCGATGAGGAAGCATCTGTTACCAGATCAAATGGTGCAGTCAAGTCCGCGTAAGACAACATGACTTCCTCTCAAGCCAATATCTCTTTCAGTTTGACAAAAGCTTGAACTTGTCTCTCGTCCAAGTTCACCTTTATCTTCTTTGACTGATGGGCACTGACCCTGCCATTCTCACCCTTCAAAATATCAGTCAGCGGTTTTGCTATTGAAGCAAAATCTCTAATGAAGCATCGATAATAGCTTGCTAGTCCCAAAAAGGATCTAATGTTAAATAATGTAGTGGGCTGTTCGTAGTTGCGAATCGCATCTACCTTATCGGGGCTTGTCTTTATACCATTTCGAGATACAACGAAGCCGAGGTATTCAACACTTTCCCTGAAAAACTGTGATTTCTCACGAGAAACTCTTATGTTTGCCTCATGCAGCCTACTCAGTACCCATGCAATGTGGTTAACATGAGCCTCCTCATTTTCTGAAAAGATTATTACGTCATCTATATAAACATAGCATGACTTTCCGATCTGTTCCCTTAATACGTCATCAATGTCCCTCTCAAAAATGCTGGGGGCGTTCTTCAAACCGAAAGGGAGCCTGCAGAATTCGTATTTTCCGTTTCCGACTGAGAAAGCCGTTTTCTCCCTATCTTTCTCCGCCAGCGATTTTTGGTGGAAGCCTGATTTTAAATCAAGCGTCGTAAAGTATTTCGCTTTACCCAAGTTTGCCAAAATCACTGTTACGTCCGGAATACGATACTTGTCGTCAATTGTCTTCTCGTTTAGTTTTCTGAAATCAATAACAAGGCGTTTCAAAGTATTTCCGAGTTTGTCTTTGCCGTTCTTGTCGACGACCCAGATGGGGTTGTTATAGGAGGACCTGGAGGGCCTGATTATCCCGTTCTTCAATAAATTACGTATTTCGTTATTTACGAATTCGGCCACCCCCATCGGGTAAGGGTAAAGCTTTGAATATACCGGATCGTTGCTATTAGTGCGGATGGTGGCAACGATGTTTTTGTTGAAAGGTAGAGATTCATTAGGGTTTTCAAAAACTCCTAATAGTTTCCTTATCATATTCTGAAATGGCCTCACAACTGTGTGGGGTACCACTATATCCTCCACTTGTGTGAAATTTACATTCGCACACCGTAAAAATTTTATTTCCTCCGAATCGTTTTGAGTCTGGAGTTCACTGTTTTCGAAATCTAGTTTTGCACTTATCTGCGTTAGCATATCAAGGCCTAGTATAACATCAAATGTTGAAAGTGATGGCAATATGAAAAATGTGCCATTTGTGTTGAATAGGTTAAGGGTGCATTTCCTATCAATGATGTTAAAACCGTAGATCGATTTCACTAAAAAGCGGTTATCAACTGGCACTATGTTCTTGAGTTCGCTCAAGGGTCTTATGTAATTTTTCGAAGCGCCCGTATCTATTAATAATCTTATATTTTTACCTGCAATTGTCCTTTCAATGAAAGGCCATCAGGGAGTCTTGACTAAAAAATTTATCTGATCAAAACTTTCTTCAGCATCAATTTCTGATGCTGCTAATTCCGCCCGGTATTCATAATGTTCTGGCTCCGTTGAGGCAGTTTCCTGAGAAATATGATTGATCCTCTGTTGCTTAGGGCCTGTAAATCTAGCTGAGTCACTGTGTTGACGTTTTACTGCCTGTCCTGAAGCCTGATTACCATAATATTGGCCTTGAGGCGGTCCACCGTTAGGTGGTTGCCGTCTCGTCGACTGTACAGAACGCATCGATGGATCAACGTCCATTGGTTGAACAATTTCCCTTTGCTGTTCTCTATTATCAAAATTTTGTCGTTTAAAAAAATGAGGGTTCTTAATTGTCTGAACTCCTGTGGTCGGGTTCTTATTTTGAGGTCTTGCTTCAGACTTTTCTCTTTGTTTTTCCTCAAGACATCTAAAAATTTGGTCATGTTTAAGGCACTGTCATTTTAAGTCTGGCCGCCATTTGTATAAAAAAATAATGCAAGACTTAAGGAAATTTTATAAGAATTCCAAAAATATACAGTTTTTTTCAGAACTGATCAGTACTCGCAAAATTTTACTATGTAATTTGATAGAAGGTCGATATCACTTATTTTTCATTAGAAGCCACGCCTACTTAAAACAGGAAACAAAATAAAAAAACAGACGTCACGTTAAAATTCGACATAATTTTCTGAACTATCTCCTCGCATTTTTGGGCGAATTTATCTACTATTTTGATCTTTAAAAATAAAGGCAACGAGAATAAAATTAGAAAAAAACTTGAGTGGCTCTATTTTATGGCACATCACTGTATATATATTTATATAAATTAATAAATACCGGTATAATACTGGTAACTACCCATAAAAATAACGGTATCGGTAACGATAACGGACAACTTCATGGCTGTTTTTATATTTTTCGTCAGTGTTACCTTATATTTTTTTTAGAAAAACTGTATAAAAAACTGTTTCTTTATAGAAAAACTGTTTTTGTAAAAAATTTTAAAAATCAGAATAAATTTTGGGATGGGACTAAGATATTATCCCAGGGTCTCAATTTTCAAAATATCGAAATTTAAATAATTTAATTGCGTTGGCATTTATAGTAATCAACTTTTTGCACAGCCTTCTAATAAAACGTTTTTTTAAAGAATTTTGGTCTCCAAGGCCCGAATGTGAAGTTAAAAAAAGTTCACCGAATCAACCTTCCAAGATGGGAACCTTTTTTTATTAACCCCTAACTTAGGATAGAATACTTTACTGGTCAATGTTGGACTACAAAATATTCTTTATGGATTTGCATTCCACATAAAATTGCCTTACATGGGATTAAGTATTGTTATGTCGGGAATTGTTTGACGGTGTGTAAAAAAACCCCGTAAAAAATTACGTTTTTTTGGAATTATCCTCGATCATAATTGAAAAAATAGTAATGAATTGTTATCCAGAATTGCCAAATATTTATTTAAAAAATAAAAAATCAATTTCGGCCTTGTTTCATTTAGAAATGTCTGAAAAGTTCTGCTAAAAAATGTCCGTCGCATCTATTACGTGTCAGATTTGGTTTAGCCAATTTTATTCCGTGCTAATTTTTGATGAAATTTGTTATAAAAATGTTTCGTTTTTCCAGTAAGATATTTTGCAGTATTATATTGGTATTTTTAATTTTATTTATGTTTCGATTTTATCTAATTTTTTACAATATGAAAGTTTTATTGTAATTTTTCACTTTCTAGGTTTATAAATGGCTTATAAAATAAAAAAATAAACGCGTTATAAGATTTTGAAATAAATAATTATGCATAAGCACTTTTATATTTTAATTCTTAAATTTTAATTAAAAACATAAAAAAATTGTAAATTAAACAAATATGCCGATTTAATATGAAAAAACTGTGAAAAAATCCATAAATTAAAAAAAAACTGTTTTTTACATGAAAAAACTGGAAAACTGTTAGGCATCCCAAAAAACTGTAAAAAACAGTTAAAACTGGCTATATGTTAACACTGTTTTTCGTTCACCGGAAGCAAAACTTAATTGTTTATTTGTCTATCACTTTATTAAGAAAAAACACTTTAATTGGTTTTTATTTAAATTTAGTTTATTTTATTGAATTTTAATTTTTTTTTATTTTTCTTGTTGATGTCTTCTTCTGCTTGAAACTTGTGCTTCAACACCAACTGATATCGAATTTATCGCGTTTGACAATGTGTTTAGAAATTAAGCATGAATATTATGTGACCTTCTCCGAGAAAAGAGACCTAGTGTGTCAAAAACTTGGGAAAATCGATATTTTCTCATTTTTATCGATTTTCCCAAATTTTTGACACACTAGGTTTTTTGACACACTAGGTCCCTTTTCTCGGAGAAGGTCACATTTAGTGTTTAAGGGCAGAAAAATGTACTATAAAACATCTCAAACATGTTTAACCAAGGAACATAGAAACGAGGAAGTACAAACTGAATGTTGTCCGGCTTGTTTGCCGGGTTGAATAATTTTTCAAGCGTTCGCCAAGCATTCTTTGAACGTTAGCTCGCGTTCAACCCGCAGTCCGCAAACGATTCCACTAATAACAATTTCGTGAAAAGTATTTTTAAATTGTAAAAATATGGAACAGTTTGTTTTGTAGGATTTTTTTTTGTTAATTTTTTTTTGTTAATTTTTATATTTTTTTCGAAAATATATTTCCTAATATAAGCTGTATTTTGTCTTATGCCTATCAATGTTAAGTATTTAAAGCAAATATTCGTTAAACCGATTGTAGTACACTCAGAAAAGTTCTGCAGTTACTACATGACAGTTATTTGTGTAGTAATGCGGTTGTAGTTATTTTAGCTACAATTGTAGTTAATTTACTTAGAGCAAAATTTTTCAATGTTTTTCACAGTTATTTTTTTAAACAAACTACAAAAACTACTACATTGTAGTAACATTTATTTTATGCAGTTATTTTGAATTTTTTTTACAAATACTTAAATTTTCAAGTGTGCCTGCACACACACGAAGCAAACAGGAGCATGTGTATGAAGCGCTTGCTTAGAAATTTCTAGTGAAAGAATATGAGAAGAACATGTTTCTCTTGTCTTAGTCATAAAATAATGCCAAAGAGTGAGGACGCGTAATACGGAAAATGTTATATATTTTTTATTAAATTAATAAAATAATAAGGTAAGTTTTATCATATAAAATATACATTTATTTACGGGAATGTAAAAAAATATTGTATTTATTTTCTTTCAGTTCTTTTATATTCTCATACCTTTCTACCTGGAGAAAAAAAAGGAAGCCAAACAACACCATATTTCATCCCTCACAGGCGGACATCTACAACAGTATCTTAATAGTGAAAAATAAAAGTGACATTAAGTGTAAATTTTTATTTCTCAATTTTAAATTTATTATAGAATAAAATTAAGTTAGGAGTGTTTACATAAATTTGTTTTTTATTAAATTAATAATTTTTAAAATAATTTTTATTTATGTTTTTTAACTACATTTGCAGTTGTTTGTACAGTTTTACAATAATTTGCATGTATGTTATTTCAATTGCATTTGTAGTTGTTTTTACTACATTTGTCAGTTGATTTTTAACAGTTAAAAATAACTTCATATTGCAGTTAATTTAACTGCCAATGTAGTCTACACCTTTATAAGTGCAAATGCAGTTATTTTAACTGTAATTTGCAGTTGATTTTACCTACAAAATTCCCTGAGTGTATAAAAAAATTTTAAACAGGTTATGTTTATAATTTCTCTGTTATAATCGAACGTACGTCAGCAAAAGTTTTTAGGAAGTAACGCGAGTAAGTTACGTTAGATGTGAAAATGTATAAACGTTGAGTTTTCAACGTTGATAATTATCCGTGTTGAAAGTTAACGTGCATACGAAAAGTAATGTGTTAGTTTTTATGCACTTTGAGTTTTTTTATGAGTTAACGGATATAGTTAAGTCGAAAACACAGCTAATGTTACTTGATTTTCCTTCGTTTAACGCTTAAACACGCAAAATCGAGTTCAACATGTATGTATGTATGTGTGAATGCGGTATTAGAATTGCTATAGCGGGTGCCCGGCTTGTTAGATTTTTCAAATAGCACAGTGTATTTATTAAACACCTAAAAACAAATTTGGTAAACTTCGACTCACGCACACTCACTCACGCAAAACTTTTGCTCACACACGCTCACGAACAAATTTTTCCACCTCACGCTTCGTATTCGCGTGAGTAAATAAAGATTTTCGTCACACGCGTGAATCACGCAATATTCTGCTCACATGCCCACCTCTTGTCTTGAAAATTCTTGGCTTTTCTCTTCTAAATGTAAACCAGGGGTATGGCATCACCAAAAAAATAAGTTATAAAAACATTATATTTTTTATATCTATTTATTAGGGCCGATTTAAAAATCGCCCAAATGACAAGGAAAATCGTATTATAGGGATCAAAATAAGAAACTTTGCCCGAGGAACCATACCTCTAAAACGAATTCTGAATCCCCGACTTTTGATGTCCCAAATTTTGAAAAATCCGACTTTGACCCACTTAGAGTTCCCCAATCGAGTGCAAATGTATGACCGACCCCCACTAACTTTGGAGCGGGTGTGCCACTGGTATGGTTGGGTCGACCCTCCAAAGTTAGTGGGGGTCGGTCATACATTTGGAATCGATTGGGGCACTCTAAATGGGTCAAAGTGGGATTTTTCAAAATTTGACCCTATGGGTCAAAAGTCGGGGATTCAGAATTCGTTTTAGAGGTATGGTTTGTCGGGCAAAGTTTCTTATTTTGATCCCTAGAATACGATTTTCCTTGTCAGTTGAGCGATTTTTTTGTCTCCCTACAAATCGACCTGCCCTACTATTTATATATACCATACATGGGCAAATGCGGCCCCACGGTATGCGGCCCTTCGTTAATTTTAAAACAATCAAAAAATTTTTAAAATTTTAAGCAAAATTAAAAAAAATTCTAAGTTAAATTAAAAAATAAATTAAAATCAGAATTTAAAAATATATTGTACATAATATAGAAAACAGCGATAACAAAATACACATTCAATGGAGCCTCAAAAAATTACACCCATCAACAAATATCGACTTTTTAGCACAGACTTCATCTAAAACTTTTTAAAGCATTTTCGCCTCCTGAGAAAAATACTTTATGGCTTAATATGACATACAAGTACTTAGAAGTTTCATATTTTTTATGAGTCTGAATTCCAAAAAATTACCTTTCATTTTAGGAATTGTTTAAAATCTACCTTTGAGAATTGAAGCACCTAAATTTTGTAAAACATTTAGACACAATAAAATTTTATTCATACACTCATAGAAATAAACCTGTGAAAATAGCAAAGCAATTAGTAGCTTTTTTTTTGCTATGTTTACATGTTTATTAAAGGTGACTTTGCAGAAAATATTTCGGCGATCTTTGCTAAATATTGGTAAGATTAGAAGAGCTAAAATAAACTGTTAAATATAATAATGGTCATCCTGCTAAAATCAACAGAAATATATAATGAAAAGTAGTAGACTGCTGATTTCACAAAAATATATTTTTATTCTCTTAAAACAATTTAAAATATTTTTGGGTTTTTTATTTTACTATTAGTATTAAAACAAAATTTGGTTTTATTTCAATTAACTAAAATTTAGCTCAAATACAACAAAAATTCTGTATGTTTAACAGCTTTATTTTTGCTATTTTTATCTTACTAATATTTAGCAAAGAAAATGTGGTTATTTCAGAACGTTTTTATGCAAGGTAATTTTTAGCTAATTTTTAGCAGCAAAACTTTTTACAGGCTTTTTTCTATTTGTGTACTTAACCGTTCCGGGATTATACCCCTTTTAAAGGCTTGTACCGCTTTGAATTTTTATTCCGCTTTTAAAGGAAACAATTCGCCTTATCCCAATTTTTTAATATGATATTCAACTTTTGAATAAAGTTTTCATAATTTTAATAATTTAAATTTGCCTCAATAGTTTGTCCCTTCATTCATTTTACTAAGACTAATATTTTCGTCCAAAAAATGAGCAGTTTTTGACAAATAGGATTAAAACTTAAAAAATATTTGTGCTTTGTTTGAATAATTTTTGACTTACTGAATAAGAACCATCATAAAAGTAACAAATTTTCTGGCTGGGTTATTAGTCCTGTGATTGAATTTTTAAAATTTAAGGGCCTGTTTATCTATTACGAAAATACTCAAAACGATAGCAATTGACGATTACTTTCGTCAAAAATATATGGGAAACAAAAACAAATTTTCGTTACTTTGCTTTCGTTTAGACCATTTTCGTAATACATAAACAGGGGCTAAGAATTAATTTAATGTAATCACAGCCTGAGAGTTTTGATATTTGTCATAAATTTTTGATACGAAAATGTTGTAGACCTATGAGTTTTAAATTACATTTATATTCAGATTTTCTATAAAAATTATATTTTTCCACGTTTTGTATCAAAGTTCCGTTCGTCATGTAATTCATGTTAAACATTTCAATAAATAAAACAAGGGATCAAAATGCATTAAGTAAATTTGAAAATATTTGAAAATATTTGAAAAATTGGTGAAAAATTGGTGAAAACCTTAAACCAAATTTTTTGAAATAGCGAAAACTATGTTTTCGAAAATTAATTCGACAAAGTTTTTGACTTAAGTATACATATTTTGATCAAAAATATAAAAAAATCATAAAGTATTTCCCTGTGCGAGGGCATACAAAAAGAAAGACTCACAACTCGAAGGCTATTCAATGGACTTCTTTGACTTTAGGTCCCGGTTTAAGAATCCAAAATACTCAAAAAAAATTTTTACCGAAACGCTGTACAAAAACTTTATTTTTGTCTAGTAATGTATTAATTCGTGGGGCCCTCAGTAAGTTTGTGAAATCCCAAATTTGGCCCTTCAAACCATTTATGTGCCCATACCTGATATATACAATTTGGAACAGTTTTATCAATTATATATTCCTTTAAAAAACAATTTGCAATAAAGCAAATACTGATACATGATTTAATATGATAACATATGAAAAAAATTCTAAATATTTTTCTAACATATCATAATATAAAAAAATATATATTTTTATATTAAAAAAAAAATGTTATATATACTCTTTTTTACTCGGGTTATTACAGAGTAATTTTAAAACAAAATTTCTTCGTACATTTTTACTTTGATGTCAGCTCAAACGGATAAGTTCTGGCACCAAATCTGGTACCAAATTTTGCCAGAGCTGCTCATAACTGGACATGAAAATCATCCAATTTTCTAGATCTCTATATATGAACAGATATGGTACTAGATCTTATCAGATCTGGCCATAAAGATCATCGCATATGCCATATTTTATCAGATATGATCTGATCTGATCTGGCACCAGATCTAACTACATTCAATCATATCTATTTAGATCTAAAGAGATCTGATCAGATATAAACTTTTTCCCACTTTTTTTATGTATACATACAAAATATTTTTACTCGGGCAGTCAAATAAAATAGTGAACTTTTATTTCTTGAATTTCAATTACGACAGGTTAGTAAACAAAATACACTATAAAAAATTATTTGATTTTCTTTCATAGTTAAAAATTTAAAGTAAAATATCTGAACAATGTGAACGCTATTACACTTTTGCTTATCAGTGTATATTTAAAATACATATATTAATATATACCGATAAAATACCGTTAACTCCTATAAAGATAACGGCAACAGTATTTAAAATAATTTTTAGATAACGCGATTACGGCAAACCTTCTTGATTAATATCCAGAGAAGACAAATTTGCTTTTTATGCTTTTTTTTCGTTTCTTCTTGTTTTTTTTTTACTCGTAGTTGCTTCCTTTTGCTTTTTTGGACTTTACATTTTAGCTTTAAAAATTCTTTTTCTTAAGGTTTTTGAGCATAAAAAATTTTTCTTCTCATAAATTTGAACTTTAAAAAAAGAAAAAAATTTATTTTTCCAAGTTTGTTTACTTTTGCACCGGATTTTGATTTGTTTTGTCTTCTCTGTTAATATGGTCTCTGTGGCGTATGATTTTTTTGAGTTTCGATGTTCCAATTAATAACACTCATACGTATATAAATAGTAAATTTAGTTTAAAACCCAATTTACACTACAACGAAAAACTACTAGTTTTTAAAAACTTTCAGTTTTTGATTCAAAATTTGTATGGAATTTGACAGAAAACCACAAGTAATTTTCAAAAACTACTAGTTTTTGGCTAAGTGTAAATGTAGTATGCGTTTTGACAAGTTAAAAACTACAAGAGCAAAAAACCAGGTAGGTTTTTCAATTGGCCTCGAACTAAATTAAAAAATTTCTAATTAATAATTATTTTTCGGAAAAAAATATATTCCGCCAAAAAAAAGCGCGTCTTGCGTTTTCTTTCTGTTAAGTTGTATTTTTATTCTTACATCTACTAGAAACTAAATTTAAATTATTATTCAAATTTTATGAAATTTATTTTTTCGCGAAAAAAATTATTCTGCCATAAAAGTGCGTGCTGGATTTTTTTCTGTTAAGTTGCATTTTTATCTTACAACAACTAGATAATGAATTCAAATGCAGATTGCAGTAACTCAAAAATTTTAACAAAATTTGGTCCAGAGCACCGTGCAAAATATACGAAATTTGCTTGTCAAAAGAAATGTTTTGGTATTGATATTGCCCTATTTAGAACATATTGTTAAATCTCCGATAAAACGCGACAAATCGCGAATTTCACAAAAATCTGAAACACGTGTTCACTTAAATCGACTATAGATTAGAATATGTAAGTTTGACATTTCAATCACAAACTTTTCCGTACAAGAGTCAAAAATTTGTTTTTTTATAGAATATCCTTGAAAATAGGACATGTCTGGAAATCCTTGAACATGTTATATATACCGCTGGACGTGCCTAAAAAACCTTTCATATGATACCCATATTGAATATGTTGTCTTCAGCAAAAATGCAAAATTCTTACAAAAACTAAAAAAAATACCTTTTTTAAAAATGGTTCAGGTCATGAGATCTTATTGCTTGCCCCGAAATATTTTGGGAATCATCATAAAACAAAGCAAGGTTTATTTTGATGGGGGCACTTTTTACTTTTTTCGTGAGTCGGTCTATTGTACAACTATCTGTTGAACGACTTGATCACTAATCGCGTAAAAAATGTTTGCTATTTTTGATCAATAAGTGATACATTTGTTGTTGTTAATTTACAATCAAAATTATTTTGTAGGAATGACAAATAAAAAACATACAAATATAATTCTAAAAGGAAACTATAGAAAAATATATTTAAAAACAAAACACAGAAAACGTCGTTCAGCATAGTAAGTAATCACAAAGCGCTACAAGTCACCGGTATCAGTTTAAGGTTTCTCTGCCGAATGCTACCAATGTAAAATTCAAAAAAATGTTTTTTATGATGTTTGCTTTTAACAGTATTACCCTGTTATTAATGCGTCTATATATAAACTATATATTTACTAGTTATAAACAATATTGTCTCAGTTGGTATCAATAAGATCGGGATACGTGGGTAACTATTTATATTTTGAGCCTAACAATGAAAAAACATAAATTTGTAGTTGAAAATGTCTTTATTGTTTTTCAAAATATTCTCCATTATGATCCATATACTTTTGCATGCGTTCGAATCACTTGTCATAGCATTTTTTCCATTCTGCGTGAGACACCTTCAAAACATGGTTTTTGAATGCATTTATGGCTTCTTCTGCTGACGAAAACCTTTGTCTACGTAGTTTATTTCTGATGAGCGGGAACAAAAAGTCACTCGGTTCCAAGTCAGAGCTGTAATTCGATCTGTAGTGTGCTCAAAAAGTCATTTGTTTGCGCCGATGTGTGAGAGCTCGCGTTCTCATGGTGAAGAATTATCCGTTTTTGGGGGTTGGTTTTACTCATTTCTCATCCGAACTCTTCTGGCAAGAATTAACTGTTCTACCTTACTCCAGCGGCCCTGTTGCCACATGACTAGTTAAAAAAATAGGGCGACCATTTGTTTAAAAGTGCTTGGAGAGCGAACAACTTTGTTGAATTTCGTTCATCACGAAACACCCATACAGACGGGTCATATGCGTAGATCCATGATCCTGTACCGATCATATACACGTCTTTTGAAGCACCGCCATTGCATTTCCTGACCATTTGTTTACACCAATCAACCCGAGCCTCTTTTTGAGCTGTTGTGAATTCAACGAAAACAAATTTTTAGCACAGAGATTTTGCACAGCATCAGTGTTTTCTGGCACAACAAATAACGTCCGCGATTGAATGCGTTACACCAGCATTTCGCAGTTGCAAATGATAGAGCTAGTGGATAGTGGATTATCTACCACATCGAAAATCGTAATAAATCATTGCCTAACATTTTTACGCGTTAATTAAATTTTTTTGCTAACACACAACTTTCACTTTTTTGTAATAAAAGTTTTTTGACAAAAAGTTCTAAGCAAGGTTATAGTCAAAAATGTTAAACTTTTTAGTGGAAATATCAGCTGGCGCCTAACAAGTGTTAAAGTGACCAAGGCTCACAATATAAATAGTTACCCTCGCATAACAAATTTTCAAAAACCGCTAGTTTTTAATTAAGTTTAAGTACACTAAAAAAAATCAGTAAAGTCAGCAAAAAATGTTGCTGTGTCAGCAAATTTTTAGTCAGGAGCGTGCTTGCAAAAAAGTTGATAATTTCAGCAAAAGTTTTGCTAACACTTAGTCAATTGCAAATGAAAAAAATCCTTGCTAGAATCACAAAACTTTTTGCTAAATATTAGTAGACTGAAAAAAAACTCAAATAAATTGTAGAGAAATTTTACTTTAGTCAATTTATTTGCTGAAAATTTAAATATAGAAATTGTGTGGAGTTGTTTTTTTTAATTATCATTTCCGTTGTCTGTTCTACATCCAGATAAGCTGCGACATCTACATCTTGTCTATCTGGTTGTCATCCGTGCTATAAATTCGAGTATCAGCACAATTTTAGTAAAAAAAAATAAATTAGTAAAACATTAGTTCAAAATTACTTTAGTGCTAAAAAAATATAACTAAAACTTTTGCTGAAAACGGAATTTTAGCAAAAAAATTGTTGACAATTAGTACACTTGATATACAAAACGTTTTACTAATTTTTCTACTAACTTATTTTTTTGGGTGTATACTAGGGTGCTCCAAAAAAGTTTTTTTTTGAGCTTTTAACCGGGCTACCCCCTGGAAATATTTATTTGGGTGTAAAACTACGTCTGCCAAAAAATTAGGATAATCGGACATCGGGAAGACGTGCCGCATCGCCCCTGAAGTGTGGAACACTAATTACAAGAGAAAAATATGAGGCACAAAGTATTTTTTCGCATTCCGCCATTATTTAAAAATTTTATACTTGTGTTTTTTTTAAATTCATAATCTAGGGCTATAATACTGTTGGATATAGTGTAATTAAGGTTCCATTCTTGATTTTTATTATTAAATTATTTTGGATGGCTCGATCGAGCTTTTCTTTCTCTCCCTGGTTACAATTGCTGTTTGAGTCATACAAAAAGCTGTTTGATTTAAATATTTGGTATTTATTAGTACACTAATCCTGTTTGAAGCCACATTATAAAACAAATGCTTTCTCACTGATAGAGAGTCCCGCAAACTCTTTATACTGTATTCTCTGATCAAATTAGAAAAAATATTAAAAAACAAAAACAAACTTAATAAATGTCCTATTTTTTTTGGATCAATAACACTGCATGACACTCAAAAAATTAATGGAGATCTGACCATCAGTTCTATATATTTCGGACATGCTGATTGCAATGGCGTACTTTATTTTTCGAAATGTAGGCACAAGACCTGTATTTATATTTAGGCTTAAAATTTGATACATAAAACTTGATATTAAAACCACTATACGCGTTTTATATGGATTTTTACAGTTTTTTAAGATTTTAGCCAATTGAATCGCTGAAAGCAAAATCGGCCTTAATAAATGCTATGGCTTAGTAAAGAAGCAATTAAAAGGAAAATATTTAAAAAAAAATGAATTTATCTATAACGGCCTATACCTTAAAATCCCGACTTTTCAAAAATTTTATATGGCAGCATATCTTTCTAAGTTGCCTCAAAGTCCAACTTTTAGTATAATATGGTCAGCTCTAAAAACTGTTCTTGCAAAATTTCAAGCAAAACAGTTTCCATTTGCAAAAGTTATCGCAATAAATACATTTTTTACTAAGTTTAGTATCTTTCTAAAGACACTTTAGTATAGTAAGAGACCCGCAATCTCTTTATACTGCATACTCTTTGATCAAATTAGAAAAAATATTAAATCAAAAACAACCTTAACAAATGTCCTATTTTTTTGAAACAATAATTTAATGCATTGGAAGTCGTGCGAGGGAAATCGCTAAAAACAAGTTTTACTCTGGAGTGGCAAAGATAGAAAAATACAAATATGTGTTAGTACTAGGGTTTATGTCCCGGGAATTCCCGGGACGGGATTCCCGGGAATCCCGCCCTTTTTTCAATCCCGCAATCCCGGGAATTTTGTGCGGGATTTCCCTGGATTTTTTTTGTTATTTTACAGAAATTTTAGCTATTAAATATTGCAATGTTGAAAACTAAATTAATTTAAATTTAAAGCATTGGTTTGAAATTAATTTAAATAAGAAATATTTGATATTAAAAAATGCGATTTTAAATTTAATAAACTGAATTAGTATAAAAAAACATATTATTTAGGCCAAATTGTTTTTGGATATAAGTTAAATTTGGTTAAGTTAAACCAAAAACAAATACTCGAACTTGAGAAGAAAATTTTTTCTTTAAAATGGTGATCTTTGGTCAAATAAAGCAATATATAACACTTCAAACAACAGGCATTAAAAAGTTAGTAATATTTTCGTATATCCAATTGGGTATTTTGAGGTTTTTTCACATCAAATATTTAAAAGATACCAATTAAAGTTAAGAAACATTTAATGAATGTTTTTCGTTCAATTTGAGATCAAATATTATCACATTTTCCTTTAAATTATTTTGAAATTAAAAGAGAGATGATACATTTTTCACAAGTAAATTACATACATAGAATAAAAATTTTAAAAATTCGATAAGGCCAGCAGGATAGAATACATATTTTCGGATCCTGCCACAAACCCATCCTCAATATTCTATGCCTTTATGGGTTAATAATTGATGATGAACTATTTATTGAATTGAAACAAATAAGCAAATTGAAACAACTCAATTAGACTAATATCAACAAAATTCTTACAATGTTATTTTTATCCGGCTGCTTGCTATGGAATTCAACTCTGATCGACAACTTATGAAGCACAGATTTATGAACGACAACGAACCGTTAATTTTAAATGCATATTCTAATTATTTTTTAGCCTACAGCGTAACTCCATGTTGATAGTAACCAATTAGGCATACGTATTAAATTATATTTTTCACTATATCTAGTGTGTTAAGATGAATAAAATATTATTTAATAATATTCTATATAGTGTCGATTTTTATCAAAATCTTTAAGATAATTTGGGTAATAATTTGTCAAAAGACTACTCACTTTTAAACTTTTTTATAAAATTATTCTATACGAATACTTCTGAGAATCTGCACAGAAACAAAATCTTTAGAAATTAAAATTTTGGATTCCATATTTAAGAAATACTTAAGCAAAAAATCTATCTTAGTTCTGACTATAAAACTGATCCGATACAAGTTTGCACCCATTAATAATTCCAATATATCCTGAAAGAAGGGAAAAAATTAAAATACCCGTGTCTTTCACTTTTTCTATATCAATTCGTTTAACCGTTTCAACCGCGAATTAATATTTAGTTAATATATTTCATTTTAAAATTAAGACCGCCTTCCAAATAAATATATGTATTACCTAAAGAGTAATTCGCGATTTAAACTATTAAACGAACTTATCTAGAAAAAGTGGAAGTCATGCATATTTTATATTTACCCCTCCTTTCAGAATATATAGATTTTATCATGGGAACAACCAAAAGATAAACTTTGTCGGACTATGTTTTAATAGAAATCGAGTTTTTCAAGTACAACATATGTCGGATTTAGTTATTTTGTAACGAGCGGGAATTCCCGGGATCCCGGGAAATGCAGAAAAAAATCCCGCTGTCCCGGGAAATGAAAAAGTCCGGGAAAAGAAAAACCCTAGTTAGTACGAAAGAAAAATAATTATTTCCAGTTCTTCTCAATGGACTTACGGGTTTTACACCACGTGTATACTTGTTGTTTTAAATTACGTTTTCTAGGCCTCATCTAGCGTTAGTTACAACAATGTAGTTCAATAATTGCAAAAAAAATCAACATGCCTTTGAATAATGGAACCAGTAAACCCGAATTGTTTATTTAATACAGTTAGAGTTCTATCACAGTTTTCAGATATATTAAGTAACACATAATAATAATTGTAACGTAAAACATTTGTTTAAATAAATGATTATTTGTTATAGCTTGTTTTGTTATCAATATTAAATATGAGTTTTCGTTATTGCCAATTATTAAAAAAAAAAAATGCGCTAAACAGATGTACACTGACAACAACTTTACCGCAAAAGTTCAATATTTATTTAAAGAGTAAAGTGCCTATGCATAATAATTTGAAAACCTTATAACTCATTTCTACTTAAAATAAATTTTGTATGGAAAATTAGTTTTATAAGTCACTTACAAATTTATAAATTGATTATGCACCGATTTATACCCTAAATCGGTTGTTGTTTCAATTGAATAAGCAGTTAAATTGCAAAGAAATATATTTTCTAACTTTTTCTATCAGTCATACAACGAACTAAATGCACAAGATACGGACTTTCGGTAGAAGTTAAAATATACAATCAAAATTTTCCGTTAAAAACAATCAATTATTACAATATAATCAATTTTAAAATAAACGAGAAATCTGTTATTTTTACCGACTTAATTAACAATTAAAAATAAACGACAAAATTCAATTGTTTTATATGAACATTGGGTAGTCCTTTTTTAAACTTATTTTCAATTGTTCTAATGTATATATTCGGTTGATTTTAATGAAAAAATATTGTGAGTGTATGTTTATTTAGTAAAGTACGTAATATCGAAATAATGCACTTCCGTTTTAGAACACTTCGACATTTATTAAATGTGTGAAACGTTTTGTCAGTTCTTGTAACGTCGCAAATTACGACTCCAATTTGGCTACTTATATAACACAGTACAACATTTTTCAGGCCATTGATGTGGGACTCAATTCTGAGAATTGCAGGTGAAAGTAGCCCCAAAAATAAGGACTTATGCATCATTCGTTTTGTCAAGTTGGCTGCATTAATCGTATGGCATTAAATTTTTAATGCAGCCAACTTGACAAAACGAATGATGCAGAAGTTCTTATTTTTGGGGCTACTTTCACGTGCAATTCTCAGAATTGAGTCCCAAAATCTTGTGTTGTACTGTGTAATTATAATTTCATTTAACAATTTAATTTAATGCAGTATGAACCATACTTGCGAATTTTTCATTGGCATTGAAATTTAATTGGCATTACTTGATCTCAATGCCAATGCCAAAAAATTTTATTACCATTCAATGCCAATGAAATTTATTTCAATTGGTATTGATTAAAACAATGGTAATGAAATGTAGACGTAATGGTAATGAAATATACATACATATAATTGAAGAAAAAACCATTGTATACAAAAAAAATTGTTTTATAAAAAAGGAAATTAAGACAAGAATGTAAAACTTCAGAGCTATAAACACTATAAATATTCGCTGTTTTATCAAGTTTTATCAAGTATTCTGCTGTTCACTCTACTTTTAACACTACCCAGGTAGAAAATTACAAAGAGGCCAGCACTGGCAAAGCACCGAAATGGGTGGTATGAGTGCTTGTTAACAGCGCTTTCCCAACGCCCAAATGATAACACCGTTCCACGGTGGTGCCAATGCTTTACGAAGCCCTGGGAAAGCACCCATAAACATAAAAATCAAATGCTTTGCCAACGCTCAAATAAAAAAAAATAAGTGCTTTCCTGACACCCAAATGATAACACCGATCTATTTAATGCTTTGCAAAGTATTGAGATAGCACCAAGAAACATAAAAATCAAGTGTTTTCCCTGCCACCAAATTATGAGCCTTCATCACTGAAGAATTTAAATTACTCTAAAAATAGACGATTCTTGGAGTTATTGTATTGTGGAGTCAAAAATTATTTAAATATTCACTCTTTTGGAGTTTCTTTTTCAAAAACAAAATAATTAGGTAGTTCACAAGGGGTGTGGTGTTTGTTGTATCGTTGTATCGTCCTAACAAAAAACAGAGTTGTTAGAATTTAAATTGAAAAAATACAACATTTGAGAATAGCACGATACAAGATGTTTACGTATGTTTATTGTCCTATGTTTGAGTGTGCTAACAGATAGAAAACCGAATAGAAAATCGTTGTTAAACTCAAATAAAAATTTTAAGAACTCTGTTTTTTGTTACACTCAGGGAATTATATAGGTAAAATCAACTGCAAATGACAGTTAAAATAACTGCATTTGCACTTAAAAAGGTGTAGACTACATTTGCAGTTAAATTAAATGCAATATGAAGTAATTTTTAACTGTTAAAAATCAACTGACAAATGTAGTAAAAACAACTACAAATGCAATTGAAACAACATACATGCAAATTATTGTAAAACTGTACAAACAACTTGCAAATGTAGTTAAAAAACATAAATAAAAATTTTTTTTTTAATTATTAATTTAATAAAAAAAAAACAAATTTATGTAAACACTATTAACTTAATTTTATTCTATAAAAAATTTAAAATTGAGAAATCAAAATTTACACTTAATGTCACTTTTTTTTCACTATTAAGATATTGTTGTACATGTCCGTCTGCGAGGGATGAAATATGCTGTTGTTTGGCTTCCTTTTTTTTCTCCAGGTAGAAAGGGATGAGAATATAAAAGAACTGAAAGAAAATAAATACAATATTTTTTTAACATTCCCCGTAAATAAATTTATATTATAAAACTTACCTTATTATTTTAGTAATTTAATAAAAAATATATAACCTTTTCCGTATTACGCGTGCTGACTCTTTGGCGTTGTTTTATGACTAAGACAAGAGAAAACATGTTATTCTCATATTCTTTCACTAGAAAATTCTAAACAAGTGATTCATACACATACTTCTGTTTGCTTCGTATGTGTGCATACACACTTGAAAATTTAAGTATTTGTAAATAAAATTCAAAATAACTGCATAAAATAAATGTTACTACAATGTAGTAATTTCTGTAGTTTGTTTAAAAAAATAACTGTCAAAATCATTGAAAAATTTTGTTCTAAGTAAATTAACTACAATTGTAGTTAAAATAACTACAACCGCATTACTACACCCTAAAAATTACATAGTTGTTGAACACTATTTTTTCAACTATGTCATAGGTGAAATAACCCTCACTATGGCATAGTGGATATGAAATAGTGAAAGTTAACTACATTTACTTAAAATTTACAAATCAACTATTGGGAAAGTAATTGATGACGAGCATGTAGTTGAAAGCATCGACATTTTAGAAGTGGTTAATATTAACTACGTTCATTTTAAAAATGGTTAATAGGAACCACAAAGCTTTTTCTTTACATCCGAATTTTTAGAATAAATTAAGAAACAGAGCCTTTTTTTAATATGTTTATTTATATTTTTACAATATATAGTACGAATACAATATTACAATAATATTTAAATTGATACCTACCATTTTAATGCACTTGCATAAATTTTCCTAGTCATTTTTTATGGAATGCTGAACTATCACCTTTAGTTCGAATTATATGTTTATTAATATACAGATTTCCCGACTGGCTTTGAAAGGTATAAATTTGTATTGATCATCTTATTTCGTGCAATCGTATTTCTAATTAACTTCCTAAAAAAAATTAAAAATGAATTTCAGTATTACCCAACTAATTTCTAAATCAGAAATAGGAACTTACCACACGAAACTCAATATTAAACAGGAATTAATTTTTATTTAAAAATATCTATAAAAATTTATTTGTTTTTAGATTTAAATTAAAATAAATAAAAATTAATGTTGAAATTTATTTCAAATGTTTTTCAATAAAGTGTTTGTCGGTTTCAGATAATTTGACATGTTATTTACAGGGTAAAGCCTGGATCAGCCAGACGTAAACGTAAACGTATCTCTGCATAGCTGAATTAATAAGTTAAATAAGAACAGGAGATGTGTTGTGTTTTTTGTTTCATTCTTATGCATGCAATATAGAGCAAACGTAAAATGCACAACGAAAATCTGTTGTGAATAGATTTGTGTTGTGTATTTACGTTTGCCCCATATTGAATGCATAAGAATGAAACAAAAAACACAACACATCTTCTGTTCTTATTTAACCTATTAATTCAGCTATGCAGAGATACGTTTACGTTTACGTCTGGCTGATCCAGGCTTAATACAACATTTTTTTTTGTAACTCAATACATAGTTGTTATTGATTATAATAATCATTTAGAATATTTTTCAATTCAACCACGGATTTTGGTAACTACGTAACTATGGAATTTTATCGGTGTACATAAATAACTGTCATGTAGTAACTGCAGAACTTTTCTGAGTGTAGGACGATACAACAGATAGCACACCCCTTGTGAACTACCTAAATGTTATAGGAAAACAAGTGCTGGGAATTCACCCTTTTAAAGCGTTGGGAAGGCGTCCAAATTTAGTGCTTTGCCAGTACTTCTTTTTGTAAGACCGCGGTCTACTTGCGATTTGCCAGTGCTTCTTTTTTGTTACCACACATAATTTCCACCTGGGTAGTTAGTCTAGATTAGGGATGCCAAAAGGGAAATCCCTAATCCCGGCATTTTCGGGATTGGCAAAATCCCGAATGCCGGGATTATTTCTCAAAAATCCCGGGATTTTCTTATTTATTAATATTAAATAAACGCAAATAAACAAAGTGAGCAATTTTAAATTACCGGTGTTTTTTCTGGAATTTTCTCATATTTACAAGAGATTGATGCCAAGATATTGGTAAAATTAGAAGTTAAGTAGATTATTCGAGTAAACTATGCAAAGACTATGCAGAATAATTTTAAAATTTGGTAAATAATATTAAGTTTTTGAGTAGTTCATGCGAAAAATCAAGTTTGTTATTTTGTCGGTTTATTCTTCCAAGCGAAATTCGACTTCTGAAACCAAATTTTGGCTGGGACTGTATATTTGAATTCTTCCATAAACATATTTGATAACGATAACAAACAACTTTGTTGCAGTAATTACACGATTCAGTGGGCAAGGCTGTCGCAACGAATTTGTTTTAAAATCTACCTACAAAATACTGGGCGTAAGTGTTCTTAAGTGTAGGCCTTCATATATTATCCAGTCAGAAAAATACAAACGGGAAAGCGATGGCAAGGTATTTTAACAGGTGGTACAAGTGCTGGCAAAAATTGCTTTCCCATTTCCAAAATTATAACGTCATTAGAAAAAAGGACCGGCTGTTCAAAAAGCGCCGGAAAAGTACTGGTGAAACAAAATTTTTAACGTTGGCCAAACGCTGGCAAAACCAATAAATAGGTGGTCTGGAATTATATTTTCTAAAATAAAATTTAAAAAAAGTTCATATGTATCTTTTTTTGGTCCTGCCGTGATTTAATCCCAGGCCGTCATATTTGCAGACGACAGCTCTATCCACTTAAGGCGGATTTCGGCATACACCGTAATCGGCGCCGAAAACGAAATTCCATATAAATATTTGAAATCGGTGCCGAAAATTAGGAACGTAACGGCGCCGATCAGCAACGAAAAACTAACGAAATGGCTACGGAACGAAAACAACTTCAAGTAGGTTTTTTTCTTTGCACCGAAAACAAGATAAAAGTATGTAAAAATTTAGTTAAAAAAAATATTTTGTTTTTTG
This sequence comes from Leucophora obtusa, assembly GCA_949987735.1. NCBI lineage: Eukaryota > Metazoa > Arthropoda > Insecta > Diptera > Anthomyiidae > Leucophora > Leucophora obtusa. The sequence continues at coordinate 145,116,244 of OX465297.1, forward strand.
CTGAATACTTAGGGTGGGTGCGAACTGGCTAAACTAATTCTAAACTAAATCAAAGAGTATACATATAGAGAGAGAGACGATCCTTCCAATGACTCTATTATATTTTTAGCGAACTCGGGCGATCAAATAAAAACCTGGTGAAAACAGTTTGCGCACACAAAAGATGCTGTGAGTACTGTGAGGGGAAAAATGTGATGACGTAAAATTTGCTTTTTCATTATTCTTCTTTGAAATGAGTGTTGTCAACTTCTAACACAACATCATTTACACAATGAAGTACCTACACAATTTATACAAAACTTGATATAATCCACGAATTTTAATGAACAAATTTTTAATAAGTACCTATGCTTTCATCATTTTCCCTACAGGAATTTTTTGTGTATGATTTATATACTTTCCATGTAAAATAATTTTCTCTGCGATTGATTTTGAAGTTAATTGATAAAAAAAAAATATTAAACCTAATGTGTGGTGGAGACACCAAATTATTTTAAAATTTTATTACGTATTTTATTTCATTTGTAGACACTACATTAACAGTGAACACGGTAAATTAAATTATGACGCATTATGAAATAATCTCGTTCCCCTTAAAAGCATCTAATTTCCCCGCAATTCCCCTGTATAATAGTTGGAATTTCTCCTTATTTTACGCTCTTTGATTTTACACAAGCAAAATGTGTTATTTTGCTTGTGCCCGAGTTCGCGAACAAATAAAAAGAGAGCCTATTGAGCGAGACAAGGGGGGATCGATACCAGTGGGTATCGATCCCCCCTTATCTCGCTCAATCGGCTCTCTTTTTATTTGTTCGTGAACTCGGGCACGAGCAAATGAACGCATTCTGCTTGTGTAAAATCAAAGAGCGTAAAATAAGGAGAAATTCGGAGAAATTTGGACAATATAAGAGGGAAATTACGGGGAATTTAGGTGGTTTTTAAGGAGAAGGAATGAATTTCCTAATGCGTTATTATTAAATTTCCCGTGTTCACTGTTGGTATTTTTGGGTGAAAAACGCAAAATTTAAGATGAAAAGCGCTAGAAATGGAAAAAACGTAATGTAGTATCTACAAATGAAATAAAATATGCAATAAAATTTTAAAATAATTTCGTGTCGACTAGACATTAAGTTAAATATTTTTTTTATCAATTAAATTCAAAATTGACCGTATAGAGAATTATATTATGAAGAGTAGGAGGTATATATTTACATTTAATTTGCAATGCACAAAAGACATTCTTGAATGCAAGAGTCTACACAAACGGCGCTGTTCTCAGTTCCGAATCCACATAAAGAAATTCTAAAGTGGAACATTCCGAACATTTTTGCTGTTTTGTGATTCACATCCACAAACAGTTTTGTGAAATATTCCGTGTATAAAAAGCTGGGTGGAAGTAAAAACGAATGCACTTTTTTCTATGAAATATTTATTGAATTATTAAGAAAACATTTGCGAACAAAATTTTGAAATGTTTTCTTTGTATTTTCACTAAAATATTGAAATTTGTAGAACATTTAATACATAAAAAGATAATTTTAAAAACTGTCTATAAATTTTAACATTTTCTTTCGGAATAAAAAAAGAGGAAGAAGAAAAAATGATTTAATCAAAATTTCAAATTTATTTTCAGAATTATTTTTTGTTTATATTTACATCAGCTGTGTTACCAAAGTTTACTTGAAGAAAAAGTCTGGATAAATTTTGGTAAAAAGAAAAACACTAATACACTCTCATTAGCGCTCTCATTTACCCAATTTTCGTATACGGGAACGCTTTTGGGTAAATTTCGGTAACTTTGGGTAAATTTCGTTAACTTTGGGTACGTACGGGAACGCACTTAATATGTGAATACCAAAACAGCAAATTTCCGAATATTTTAATTCCATGTGCTTTTAGAAATCCATTCTAACCTCTAAACCCTCTAAACTCAGAACAGCAGTGAAAATCTCAAAACTAAAAATGTTTGTTCAGTGTCAAATTCTAAAATGTTTATTTACTAAATTATTCATGTTTTCCATTATAGCATTATTTGAAAAAAAAAAAAATTTTTTTTTCCTCCTCAAGGGGGGACCATAGCCATCTTTTCTAAATTTCTTTTAGCTCCTCAAAACTTATAACAAATTTTCATTATACTAATTTTATACAAATATCTTAAAATCTCAAAACTACGAATTTCAACATAAGCGATTATACTCTTTAATAACGCATATAAAACTCGCTAAAAACACAAACTCCCAATGGTGGACCCTTTTTAATGAACGACGCAGGAACTAAATTTAAATAATATTTTTTCAATAAATATCTATCTTCAATAAATATCTATTATTATTAACTATTACTAAATCGAAAACAAAATAAACCTTCGACAAAATAACCATAAATATTTATTTATATTTATTTATTACCATCAAGAAAAAACATTTCAATAAACACCAGTTTTTCAGGTTTTTAATCATTTTTACCCTTTTTCTCGTATAATTTAAAAATATGTTTCTCATAAAAAGTTGACAACACTGATTTTAAACAAGAATAATCAAAAAGGAAATTTTGCGTCATTACATTTTTCCCCTTACATTGCTCACTGCATATTTTGGTATGCGCAAACAGTTTTTAAACGATTTTTATTTGCTCGCCCGAGTTCGCAAAAAATATAAGAGAGTCATTTAAGGGATCGTTTCTCTCTATATGTATACTCTTTGTCGATACCCACTGACTTAATCCAGGTTTACAAGTTTCTTTGAAATTATAAAATTTTTTAAAACAAATTTCAAAGAAATTTTAAACCATTTTATCAAATTGTATTTAGTTTAGAACAAATTTAGCCACCTCGCACAAGGCCTTAGTAGCCTAAAAAACCAATAAAAAATTAAAAAAATTTTCGAAGTTTTTTCTTCGATTTTTTTTAATGCAAATAAAAATCGAGCCTATTGAAAACAGCAGTTTACAATTTTTTTAGCAAATATTTTTGCGGATTTTAGCAGGATAGACCGCTATATTTGCATTCAACTAAATTTAGCTTAAAAATAACAAAAAAATTTTAGATATGAGCTAATTTTTTTTATTTTTAGTTTACTAAAATTTTGCAAAATTTTCTGATTTTATAGATTTAATTCTATGAGTGTAGTTAATTTATAATAATTTTGTTTCTTGAGTTTCAATAACACTTTGTATTTTCATAGTTTTCATGTTCTTATCCACTTCAAAATGACAACTAAAGAAATAGAACGCAATAATTTCGTTTCAGTTTCGGTTTTATGCCGCAACGCTCCCCACCGAAACGAAAACGAAATAGAAACGAAACGGTGACGAACAACAACGTTTTTCAGTTTTCGTTTTCGGCGCCGATTACGGTGTATGCGGAAACAAGCCTTGTGACATATAATACTTAATGGCTAAAAACGTAAATGAATGATAACAGCTGGACAACTACTGGCTGTACTAAAATGCTAGCACTCGCAAAAAGTTTTTTGCAACTAATATGCCAGCGTTGAGAACAAAAAAAAGAGGGTTGCTGTAAAAAGCGCTTTTCTACAAACAAAAAATTAAATATTATAAAACAAAAAAATTTTAAATTAAAAACAATTTTTTTTTTGCTTGCAACCGGATTTGATTTCGGAACCTTCTCACTACAAACCTTTTTTAACGAAGCGTCATCATTTTTATGAAATCATTCCTCTAGCAGTGAATTAATTTTTGTACCGCTGCAATTTTTGACTAGCTAGCTCTGGATAACCACTGGCTAACGTTGGCATAGCACTCTTAGCCCCTTCTTTGCCAGTGGTTTTTTTATAAACCACCGAAATTTTTGTAAAACAAATAGTACTGGCAAATCGCTTTTTACAAACACTGGCAAAGCGTACCAAATGAGTGTTCTGCCAGCCATTTATTTTTAACGCCGTGGTTACCCAGTGGTGTTTAGGTACTTGATTTTTTGTACCACTGGCAATTTCTGTCTGGTATGTTTCAATATTCATAAAATGTACCACATTATAATTTAACAACTATTAAATAATTATAAAACGCTTTATTCTATAAAAAAATTAGTTACATAACATACAAATTTTTATAATAATAGGAAAATTTAAATCCCGAAAAATCCCGTAGTCCCGAAAATCCCGGGATCCCGGGATTTTTAAATATCAATCCCGATTGGCATCCCTAGTCTAGATGCATCAGCCTCCAGTAATGCAGACTTGACGAAATAGCGAATATAAGATAAGAAATACGCGAATTTTTAATTTTTTTCTTAATTTGTTCCTTTATCGAAACATGAAAACAAATGATTTTTTCATCAATTATAATTGGGCATTTAGGCATTGAACAATGGCAATTGCAAAAAAAATGTCATTGGTATTGATCAATTATAATGCCAAAAAATTTCATTGGCATTGGCCAATTGAAATGTCAATCAAATCTTCAATTAATTGTGGGCTATTCAACTAACTAGTCCCAAGTATGGTATGAACGCACTCTATCAGAAAGTTGGCTTTTACAAAGTGTGAATACGATATGAGTATTGGTCATATCATGGATTACATAGAGATCTTACTATTATCCTTGTTTTGTCAACAAATACATTTTTAACCCACATTCAAATAATTTTTGTATTGGTATATCGAACTCATTCTCGTGAGATTACCACGATAAGTTTTCGAGATACAATCAGTTTTTAAAATGGCAATTTAAAAAAATGACCAATATCTGGAAAACTAGGTGAGCTAGCGCAAAACAAACAAAAAAGTTTTGCTCCATTACCCAGCAAAACCTTGGTAATGACGGGTCATTACTACATGCATTACTTAGATCTCATATCTCATTACCCGTTGAATTACTTTTAAACTGAATGTAATGAGTTACCGATAATTATACCCCACACATTACTATTTCACAATAGCTGAAACCAATAATATATGTTCTAAATCATTAAAAACCATAACTATGGCGTAGCCTAGTGGTTATCGTTTTTGCCTGACAGACATGAGGATCGCTGCTCAACTCGTGTTAGCTTCCATTGTTGTTTTTTTTTTTTGTAATTTATATTAAACATCTATTTATAGAAATGTTGATGTTCATTAAGCAGTATTTAATAACAACAAGTTTTGTGAAAAATAGACATGTATAACAGTTGCCACAATAAATGTGTACATAATAAAGCATTAAAAATCATAGTGATGTCGTGGTCTAATGGTTAGAGTGTTTGCCTGACAATCGTGGGGTACGCAGATCAATACGTGTCAGCTCCTATTGGTTTTTAAATTTTTATATTTTTTTAAATATATATTCAACATCTATTTATAGAACAGCTGATAAACTACTTACAGGTAACATCAGTGTAATGACTTTCCTCCAATGACATCACCATGTTAAAATAAGTAGTTTAGTAATTAAAAGGTAACTAGTGAACACTTAAGATTTCAATACCTAAAACTCATTACATCCCAGCAAAACCTTGGTAATGACTGGTCATTACTACATGCATTACTTAGATCTCATATCTCATTACCCGTTGAACTACTTTTAAACTAAATGTAATGAGTTACCGATAATTATACCCCACACATTACTATTTCACAATAGCTGAAACCAATAATATATGTTCTAAATCATTAAAAACCATAACTATGGCGTAGGCTAGTGGTTATCGTTTTTGCCTGACAGACATGAGGATCGCTGCTCAACTCGTGTTAGCTTCCATTGTTGTTTTTTTTTTTTTTGTAATTTATATTAAACATCTATTTATAGAAATGTTGATGTTCATTAAGCAGTATTTAATAACAACAAGTTTTGTGAAAAATAGACATGTATAACAGTTGCCACAATAAATGTGTACATAAGTTAAAGCAATAAAAATCATAGTGATGTCGTGGTCTAATGGTTAGAGTGTTTGCCTGACAATCGAGGGGTACGCTGATCAATACGTGTCAGCTCCTATTGGTTTTTAAATTTTTATACTTTTTTAAATCTATATTCAACATCTATTTATAGAACAGCTGATAAACTACTTACAGGTAACATCAGTGTAATGACTTTCCTCCAATGACATCACCATGTTAAAATAAGTAGTTTAGTAATTAAAAGGTAACTAGTGAACACTTAAGATTTCAATACCTAAAACTCATTACATGGTAATGAAAGGTTTTGCTGGGATGGTAATGAAAGGTTTTGCTGGGATGGTAATGAAAGGTTTTGCTGGGTACTGCACTCATAGAAATAAATCTATCAAAATAGTAGGAAAAGTTACTAAAAATTAGTTAAATATGATGCTGCAGAAAAAACTGCTAAAATTAGCAGATTTTTTGCTAAATACTAGTAAAATAAGAACAGTAACGGTGGGTCTCATACTGAAGGTTTAACTTTAACTTAACTATACACAAAAGAAAATGTCAAAAAAATGTACACAAAACAACAACAAATGTTTGGTGGGTTAACCCTTAACTAAAGTTTAAACCTGCAGTATGAGACCCACCGTAAAAGTAAAAATGTGAAATTTATAGAATTTTAGTGACATTTAAGTTAACATTTAGTTAATTGAAAATGACAAATTGTACTGTAAAATCTGCAGAAAATTTTGCTAAATATAATAGACTAAAAATAGCAAAAATAAACTGTTATATCTTCAAACTTTTTGCTATTTTTAGTGTACATATATTTAGCAAGATTTTCTGCAGATTTTACAGTAGAAAGAATTTAGTTGAATGCAAATAGCAGTCTCTACTGCTAAAATCAGCAGAAATAGTTGCTAAAAAAGTTGTAAACTGCTATTTTAAATAGTGTCGATTTTTATTTGCATTTACAAAAAAAAAAAAAAATAGAAAAAAAACTTCGAAAATTTAAAATTTTTTTTGATTTTTTGGGCTACTAATTATTTAGCAAAATTTTTGCTGATTTTAGCAGGTTAATTTGCTATTTTCCATTTACAAAAATTTAGCTCAAATATAATACTGTACATTTAACAGTTTTATTTTTGCTGTTCCTATCTTACTAATATATAGCTAAGATAATCTGCTAATTTTAGCAGTTTTTTTCTGCAGCATCATTTTTAACTAATTTTTGGTAGTTTTAACTAAATTTTTTACAGACTTTTTTTCAATTAGTGTACTGTATCAAAAATGTAGACAACACAATGAAAATACTGCAATTATTTTGTTTACTATCTTTATGGAAAATGCCAAGGAATTGCTTGGAAGATCTTTATCCTTATAGTCAGGAGCAGGTTCATTGTCACTATCTTTTTTATCATCGTCATCTTTGTCATAGTCAATGCTATCCTCCTCATTATCAGCATTGCCATCATAAGGAATAAATTCTAGTAATCCATTCATATTATACACTTCGTTGGTAGAACACAAGTTGGAATATTGTGGATGTTTTCCAGATTTACATCGTGACCCAGGTACTTTGCAGCTATTATAGATAGTGCTCTTGGTAATACTAGTACTAGGATAGTTACAAGTTAACATAAAATTGGTTTTGGTTTCGTCGTGTTCAAAATTAGCGGCTGCACAACCTATACGACAATTGCGTTCGTTAACCGTTGTTAAAAAATGACCAGTCATTCTGAGGGATTGAAATAGGACATTCAACATGTTTTATTATTTATTTTGTAAAACTTACGGAGGTGAAGGGTATTTTATAAAACTGTCAATTATATCCTGTTTAACATCAACATATTCATCATACCATGCATCCATAAATTTTAGTATGTTTAATGTAACATTGAGTTTTTTTGTTTTCACATAACGTGTTTGTCCAATATTTTGTCCAGAGAATGGATAGTTTAATGTATTACGACACTTATCATGTGCAAACAAACATTCTTTAACGTGAAGTTCAGCCGTAAGTTTTAGTTCTTCATCCCATTTTATGGCACCAATGCGACAAGCAGATCTTATGCCAAATGGTCTAAGACCACCACCAGCAACATAATTACGTTGTGTATTATGCACGTCAATAATAAGTTTTCGAAGATCTTTGGTGATTTCGATCATAACAGCATCGGCAGGACATTGCGATTGAAATTTCTATTTCCAAAGAATTAATATAATTTTTAATTGGATTAAAATTGTTTAATCTTACACCATTATGTGGAACATTGTTATGACAACCGGTATGTGCGCCATCACCTCCTTGGTATTCGCAAAGACCTGGTGTACAATAATCCGTAAACACTGTTGTGGTAAAGCCAACAAGTTGCACATAGAACAATACAGCAAACGGTTCCATTATTTGATCTTATAATAGAGGTTTTTTATGTATTTTAATCACATTTAGAAATTTTAACACGTTTTATTTGTTATTTAATTTGATTTTTTTATTTAGCAGATTATTTGACATTTTCTATTTTGAAGAGTTAACTTTGAGTTTATTATTCCTCAAGGCTTTCATAGCTTTGTTTTAGTGCCCCTGGGAGTCTTAAAAACTTCTTTGTCTACTTAAACTATGGAGACGGACCGGATTCGGAATTCTAAAAGTGGAGGTACTCCGTTTTTTAACGTGAAAGTTAAGATTAATGTATTACTAACACATCGGCTGAAAAGTCCGTAGGATAACCAAGACCTCTTCATTCGAACCAAATCTCTTTTCAGCGAGCATTTTTTTGATGTCTGAAAATAGGTAAAAATCGATGGGAGCAATTGAAAGTGTAATTCGTGCAATTTGGCCATGTTATCCAACGACTTGTGTCTTGGTGAAAGAGCACTTTTTTCCTCTTCATATGGGACCGTTTTTTGCGATTTCCTCCTTCAAACGCACCAGTTGTGCCATGTAGCGATCGCTATTGATGGTCTGGCCTTTTTCAAGGTAATCAATATACAAAATTCCAGCCGCATCCCAAAATACTGATGCCATAAATTTACCAGCTGACTGTTGCGTCTTTGGTAGGGTATTCAAATTACTCGGGTTTGGCTTTGTTCGAGTAACCGAGTAACTCGATTTTGAGGTTTTAAAATTACTCGATTAATCGTGTAAGGTTTTAGAATTACTCGAGTAACTCGATTAAGCGTGTAAGATTTAAAATTATTTGGGTAACAATTTTATTTAATTATTTTTTGGGTGAATTTAACAATTGAAATGCACCCATAAGTAGAAATTAAAAAAAAAAATGTTTAGATCATTCATTTATGCACACATTTTTATTTCTTTAGAGGAGAACGAAAATTTTCATAAAATATAAAAACTGTGAATACTGTGAATGAAATTTTTTAATGATAATAAATTAATTCAAATAAATTTTAGATTCAAATTTATTCAGATTTTATTAAGCTTCTTCCTACTCCTCTAAGCCACGGATTTTGAAGTTTTTTATTTCGTTAATAATAATGCACAAAAATAGTTTATACACACATAGAAAAATATGCCATTTTCCAACTGCAATTCGGTTACGTCTACTAAAATAGGTTGGAGCAACTGAATATCACAACAAAATTCAGTTTATACAACTGAATTTTAGTTGCAATACCCAAAATATTTAGGAATCACATTCCAATATGGTTTCACCAACCGAATTTATTGGTTGTAGCAACTAAAATAGGCTTAGCAATTCGGTTGGCAACTTTTTCTCCTGTGTGTACAAACTCAACATTTCCTATTTTTATTAAAAGTTAAAGAGATCTAAGGTAATACAGTAGTTTTGATTTAACTGCCTTTTTCTTAAGTGCACATTTGCTATAACTGCACAAAATTTTGGTTTCGTTTCTATATTACAAAATAATTGTCTTCTTTAAGTGCACTTTTTGCACCTGCGCATTTAAGATAACTGCCTCATATTTTTGGCAGTTTTACATTATTTTCTTAAAAAAGATCACCGTTAGCTGTGTTTTGCTTTGTTTTTCAATTCTAGAAAAAAAAACACAGAAAAAATTAATGTGTTGTCAACTTTTTTTGTGACACAAATATCCCACTTTAGTCGTTTTTAGCCATAAAAATCGCAATATCTAGTGCAAAGCACAAAGTTGTCATCATTAGCTTCATTTTTTTTTATTTGTTTTCAGTCTGTATTGGTATACCTGCACTTTAAGGCAGGTAAACAATTTGACTTAGCTGCGTTTTTGGCTTACCTGCACAAAAATTCTTGCAAAAGTTGGTTGTGCAGCTAAGTCAAAATTACTGTATTTAAGAAATAATATATAGTTAAGGTGCTTCAACTATAGTAAAATAAAATAATTAAAGAAAACATAATTGCTTAATTCGATTTTTAAATTTTAAGAACTTAGTTTAACTAATAATGGTTGCCTTCAATCGCGAATCAAATTATAAAGCCATTAAATTTATTTAAAATTTAACCAATATATATTTGTATAAATCATATCCCACTTTATTCAATTTGAAATCGAGTTGATGCGAAATGGAATTATCTTTTTCAAGGTCTGTTAAAATTTTCAAATTAAACACAAAACAACAATATTGTTGTCGCTTTATGTGTAATTTTCCAATTTTTTGTGAGGGTTTTTTTTGGATTTCAAGACTGTACACTCTAAAAAATGCGTTGAAATTAACTACAATATTGTGTGTAACTTTTTATTTACAACTACACATAATGCTTTAAATTGCGCAGGATATGTTCAAAAAATTATTTAGCACATTTTTGTACACAAAGTTAGACATGCTTCATTATACTAAAATTTGTCAAAAAATTATTTGTTATTGAAAGAACATATACAGACGCAAATGTTCATCGAAAGCGCTTTAAAATATGGCCCAAAAATTTCTCAGTTACTAGCTACTAAATTTTCAACTGAGTCTCAGGTGAAATACCCCTTGCTGAGCTTCAGTTGATTAATTTGATTGAATTTAACTAATATATTTTATTTTTTTTAACGGAACTTTCAGTTAAACTAAACAAGACTTTAAATTAGTAGCTGCTAACCGATTCAATCGTTTAAAATAATTTCATATATTTTGATTTGGTTGCAATTAATGAAACACATTGCATTTTCTTAATAACTTTCACACTTTATTTGTTACAAAATTATTATTTTTCTTCCAAATTGTCACTGTGTATAGCAAATATCCACATTTTGTATTCGTATCAACCATCAAACGCATTTCTATTTTGCTGTTAACTGTTTGCCATTTTTATTAATAATTTTTTGGTATTTTTATATTTTTTAATATTTTGCAATTGAATTTGTTTATTTTGTTTTAAAAATTTTTTCGTAACATGTTTTTAGTTATTAAGAAATCAACTAACAACTAATTTTTCTTTTTAACTGAAGCAAAAGTTGATAATAATTATTTCAGTTACTTTAAAATATTTTCATTTTAACTGAAGTTTTCTCTAACTAAGCTACTGAGGAATTTTTTCGGTGTATAATATCATTGGATTATATGGTATTTTCTTCACTAGATTTGACCCTGCAAATTCTAAGTTGGTTGTAGATAAGTTTTTTATGTTATTTAGAGAAGCCTTAATGTTGTTTTTTATGTTTCCTGTAGAGATTCAGAAAAGGCGTCCAAAATAACGAAATTTTAAAACTAGCACTATTCAAGGATTTCCCTCAATCCTAATCTTTAAGAATCATTTCAAAAGATGGGACAATTACTTAAATATTTAGGAGTTTCGGTGGTTTTTGGGTGTATAATTATACATCACTTATGTATTATAAATTATTTAGTTATAAATAAAATTTATAAAAAATTTCGCTGTGTTTTTTATTAACGGAATTTTAATCTTAATCGTAAATAGAAACATTAGTAATGTGTTTATTGGCATTCAAATGTATTTATTCTCATTTATTTGTATTTTTTAGGCACATATATTTGAAATTTACACACCTGTAGTAGACATTTAAACTAACACACATTTCGTAATTTTAGGGGTATAAAGGTAGGCATTCAGTTACCTACCATTATGGAAGTAAATTTAAATAAAAATTTATAAGAGTGTATATTACAAAACATAGAGCTCACTGAAAATATATAGGGTCATATGGCATAATCTCTTTCTAAATTTATAAATGGCTTATAAAACAAATATAAAATTAATTTTATAAGTTTGTTTTATTATTTTATAAGGTTTTCAGATTATTAAATATGCATAAGCATTATAGTTTAAATTCAACTGTATCAAATTGTAACGGAAACATTATTTTAAGTTCTATAAAGAAACGAGAATTTTATATGCATAGTATATAGACAGGGGTCTCACATGGTCCTGATGAATGGCAACAGATGGCGCTGACTGCTGTCTTGTTTTTTCTGGCAATACTGTTTCATTTTATTGGGGAGCAGTGTTGCCCGAAACGTTTTAGCTTATTCCCATTTTAAATGTTTAAATCCCCAATGTTATACCCAATTCATTTTAATTTAAACAAAGACTCAAAAGAAAAAAAAAATAAACCATAAAACGATATAGTATCGTTAACGAATTCATATTAAGTATCATATTTGCTATCGTTTATGATACAAAAATATGAACTCTTAATGATATCATAATTTTTAAAAATAACGATAAATTTTCTGAAAAATTCACATTTGCTTGTTCTAATTTAAGCGTTAAAGATATCATATATACTTCTTTATTTCGATATCGTTAATGATATCATATTTTCAGCGAATAGTGTTAAAATTACTACAAAATTTTTGCAATATGACGAAAATATTATCGCATTGCCTGATATTTTCGATATCATAACGCTATCGTTATTTCATGAAAAACGATATCATTAACGAATGTGCATTTTTCTTAATAGTACCTATTACTTATGAATCGTTAATGATATCGCTCTCGGACAAACGTGTCATCGAAATGATATCGTTACGAATTCGAAACATATCGTTTGGTTTGTTGGGTAAGTTAGCATCGTTCTTAAGTTCAGAACATTTTTGAGAAATGAGTGAGCAAATTAAATAAAATTGAATATTTTACGAAGAAATATTTACGTTTTCACTCGAACTTTAAAGGCCTCAAAGCTTTGTTAAAATTGTGAAACTAAAAAAAAATTATTTTTTTCTTTCTTTTAATAAAAGATCCAATTTCTAATTCGTTCAAAAATAACTTTTTAAAGACAAAACTCAAAAATCAAAAATAACGATATTTTGTAAAACTCCTCAGAAACTCATAACTTGTCTGTCTCACCGCTGCAGCAACAATGTCCAGTAAACAAAAGTCGATTTAAAACCATTTGTTTACGGTATAAACTTCAGAGGCGGAACACAAGTTGGGATAAGCAGGATTGGTACCAGTAGAACAAGATTTAGCAGCAACGTCGCATTTATTATAAATGGGGAAGTTGATCATGTTGGTGGTGGCATAATTGCAGGCGACCGAATATGCAAGATATGAAGCTCCAGCAGGAGTATAAGTGGCAGCAGCACAACCTACACGAATATTGCGATCAGCCATCATAACAGTGAAATGACCAATTGCTCTAAAATGATAAAAGAAATTTTTAAAATTAACACTTTGTTAATTTAATTAAATTAAGACAACTTACGGTCCACTATAACCATTAGGATAATAATCAATATAGGCTTGTTTGCTGTCTTTAACTTCATCAAACCACATTTGAACAGATTGTTTTAATCTAGCAGCATCATCAACAGCACCACTGAAGCCCATCCAGGCAAGATTTTGACCAGAGTAGTTGAATGCATCAGTGTTACGACATTTATCATGAGCCATTTTACATTTTCTGACATTGAGAGCAGCAACTGCAGCTAATTCGTCATCCCATTGCATGGTAGCCATACGACAGGCACGACTATGTTTGGCATCACCACCACCGGCAATAAAGTTACGTTTTTCATTATGGGCATCGACTAAGATTTGTTTCAAAGCACTGGTAATGGTAACCATTTTAGCATCAGCAGGGCAAGTGGAAGCGAATTTCTAAACATAGGAAAATATCAGAAATTCAATGATATGAAGTTCTATAATTTTTAACTATCCACTAATCTACTTACTCCACTGTGACCACAAGCAATATGGTTAACACCAGCATTACAAATGTTGCTGGAACAATAATCAGTAGCCGAGACAGAAGCAATTGCAGCCACCACACAGAAGAATATTGAGAAACTGTACATTTTGATTATAACTGAAGTGGAATAGTTTGAACTATCAGAGTCCTACTGATACTGTTTGCCAAAAATTTTTCATCTTTTATAGTTCTTAAATTTTAAAATGATTTTGTTAATACAGGTGGTTTTGTGATTACTTTTATTTGAAATTATTTATTTCAATGCAAATTGTTCAATTTCTAAAAGTTAAACAAAAAGTATTTGCTGAAACACGTGCTTTCCTTATCTTTGTTATTAATTTTTTGCATTTTATCATATTTTTCATTTGTCAACAAATTTGTTGTAGTTATTTTAATTATTAAAAATATCACAATTAGGGATTACACCTACACTGGCGATCAAAAGTGAGTGCATTAGACCGTACCGCAAAAAAAAGTTCGCCGTACACCCTCCAATATGAAGTATTTTGGCAGGCAATTTCAAAAATTTTTTTTTGCCGAACGTAGGGGTCGCCTTTTTTAATTTTTCGCTATAGCTTTGGCATTTATTTATTTATTTATTTATTGAGTCTACTGAGTCTACTGAGTCTTACAGACTATTATAATTAGCAAATTTATTTATTTAATATAATTAATTAAACAGAACAAATAAATTTAATTTAAATTTAGATTTATTGACATTAAAATTTATTAACGGGGAGAAACTGTTACAAAGCTTCAAACATCTAGTAATTGGTTCATGACAGCCATAACTAGTTTTTTTTAGATTTTAAAGTGTGATATATAAATTTTTTTCCTCGAGGAGATCAGTGTTTTGCTAGAAAGGTAAAATCCAATGAAAAAAAAAAATAAAAAGGCGACCCCTACGTTCGGCAACCAAAATATAAAAAAAATTTCTACTGGGTTTATTGAAAAACTTCCTTAGCAAAAGTTTAATGATTTTTCCGAGCTTTAATTTTCTGACATTCCCAGCAAAATATTGGTAATGGCACCTCATTACTATCTGCATTACCAAAAATGATATATCATTACCTTTTGCATTATTTTATAATATAAAATAATGACTTCCTAATAACGGCCTATTGTAATCATTGTTTCTAAATATAAAATAATGACTTACTCGTAATAGTTTAAATAAGTACTTTTTACACAGTTAAATTTTATACATTTTTATTTATTATAGTATGTAAATATGTTTTATGTTTAAATTTTTATGACGAGTCCTAAAATTACACACTAGAGAAAAACTTTTCTGCATGTATTTCCTTAAGATAATAGTATTTGCTTATCTCCTTATTTTTAAGAATCAAGTAAGCAATCGGATAACCACTTATAATTAAACTTTTTGTAATCATGTGTGTAACCACTTATTATTCAAAATCTCATAACTACTTATTTCCTATTTTTTCGTAAGCGAGCGGGTAAGCGTGACTACTTATAAAAACGACCACGCCAAATAAAAATAATGAGTTTAGACGCCAAAAAATAAGTTGTGCGGAGCTATGAATTTCTATTATATAACCACTTATTTGGTAATGAAAGATTTTGCTGGGTTATGGTGGTACATTAGGGTGGTAGCAACTGAGATCTGGTGGGTAACTACTAGAATGGGATACTTGAGGTCAAAGGTCCTTAGAGCAATTTAGGCCTTTTCTTTGAAATTGCGATTAAGGCCCAAATTAAAAAAAAAAAAAAAATAAATCCGAAAATTTAAAAAAACATTTTAAAAAGGAAGGGCTATGTATTCAGATGTCATTACGAATCTAGTTAAAAATATTTTTCGCGCAAACATACGATTCGAAATATTGTGGAGAAAAGTTAAGTTTTTCCCGAAAGTAGCTCGAGAGTCTGATATGGAAGGACATTTCTGAGGAAAGATTTAAATTAAGCGAACCTTTTGGTTTTAGAAAAGTATACTTTAGTCCCGTGTCTGATATTTTTATGCCTGAACTTATAAGTTTCCTCAAGTACTGACATCCACTCACTTTTGCTCGCCAGTGTATGTAAACATTTAAAGATGATACTTATTGTTGGTATTTTCGTTTGTTTACCGAATAGTGCTAACAAAAATATTTATTCAGTGTTATTGTAGCAAAAAATAAGTACATTTTTAATTAAAATTATTTTTTTTTAATATAAAATTTTTCAATGTGACAGTAAATTTAGTAAAGCGGTACACGACATGTAACACAAACCTATAATTTCTTTTAACTACAAAACAAAAATTTTTTTTTATGTTTACTAGACCTACCATAATCTCCGTAATTTTTTTTTATCTATAAAACAAAAGTTTTTTTTTCTTTTTTGAAACATTAATCTTTTACAAAGTGGAGGATTTTTAAAGAACAAAGTGTGTGTTTTTTTTTGCAAAAAATTAGTATAAAAGCAGCTTAAAATCTAACATATTTTGACCAATAATTTTTATCTAATTATAAAAGTTTATATCGTCATATGAAATGCAAAACAACATATCAAAAAACTCAAAATGGAGTTTTTGATTGGTTACGATTCTTGTGATTAAACTATACGTCTCTACGAAATTTCATATTTCTGCGTCCAAAAATATTTATATAAAGCAAAATAATGATTTATATAAACCAAAATAACATATCATCAATCAATGGTTCCAAATAAAAAAAAATAAAAAGCCCTAAAAGCAACATTTTAATCTATTAAAAAAGCCCGGAAAAACAGTAAAATAAGCAGTTAAAATTCAAAAATAAGCCCTTAAACTTCATTATTTCTTCATTAAAATCTTCATAAAATTAAAATTTTTTATTTAATACAATCCTACTTCCTTTGGAACTTCAGGAATCAGACAAATTTGGAACATTCTTAAACTTTAACAAATTGTGAAAAATAATCTGTTGAAGGCATGGCCCAATCCGGTTTTCATTCTTGCCTAAGGAAATCGTCATTGCCATATTCGTACTATTAGAATTCAAGTTGGAAAAATAAAAAATTTATTTTAACAAAACAAATTTTTCAATTTAAAATAAATAAAAAAAAAAAAATTTTAAATAAAAAAATTTATGTCGACTTAAAATAATGTTCAAAACTACTGATTTTAAGAAAAAAAAAGCAAAAATATGCTCTATTTTAGCATAAAAAAGCTAAAATAAGCTTATTTTTTTTTAAAGAAAATAGCAAAAATAAGCCAATATTTACAAAGTAAGCAAAAACAAGCAAAATTAGATAAAATAAGCAAAAAAAAGCTCTAACAAATATAGGCTAAAATTCTTATATTTTTAAGATCAGAACTTGTATTTAATCTAAAATGTTCTATCTTTTCAAATAAAAAACATGCTCTGGCTTCTTTTTGGTTGGCCTAGTAATAACTATGGATCTTCTAAGCTACTGATCCAATCGGGGAAAAAGTATTTTCAAAAACTGAAGAGGAGTACCTAAGCATTAAGAAAATGATCTTTATAGTTACCCTGTTTGACCACTTCGGGTGTATGAGAGCTTTATGTTCGTACAACTTTTATAAATACCCAGCAAAAAAAGGCATTACAAAAAAGTTATTTTAAAAGCACTCCGAATAGCATCAACTGATTGTGAAGTAGTTACAATTTAGCTCCAACACTGATTTATTTTACACGTAGTGTCCCATGTTGTCAGTAGTTTAATTTGAGCATTTTGTTAGTAATTTAAAAGTGATGTTCATAATGTTAATAAAGTATGGTTTCTAGGTATACATTTTCATCACATCAATACGAGTACATGTTGTTTGTATTTTTAAAGTGATTTAGAAGTACTCTTTAATAATATATAATACAATTATAATGTATGCAATAGCATATTTTAGAGGCAATTTTAATGTTTAGCCTATATAGAACCCATTTCTGAACCTATTGTGTAACAAAAGCTTCAATTTATTATTATTTGTAGGACGATACGAGTATTAAGGAAACGTTTATTTTGCATCTGAATCAATTCGATTAAGTCAAAATCAGACAAAACCAAAAATTTTTTGAATTTTTGTTCAACAGTTTTTTTAACACAAGTTTGTATCATGTGTACTTCAGTCTTTAAATTCAAAAAAGATACGATATTGAATTAAATAAGATTAATATACTAAGGCCGAGTTTATTGTATGTTTAAGTACAAACGCTATTTTTTGCCTCTTAATTTTTTATAAATAAATCATTTAGTATACCAACACGTGACATGTAACAACTAATTGTCTGTTGTTCAACCATCGGCGTATATAGTTCGTATTCGTGGTTGGGTGGGGGGGGGGGCTGCGCCCCCCACAATATTTTTATATTCACTTTTTTATTTAAAGTACAGTTTTTATAATAAAAGCCTTCACCCAGCCACCACAAATAAATAATTCTGCACAGCAATGGGTTTAAAATAAATAAATATTTGATCACTTTTTCTCATGAAAGGGGATTGTGAGTTATGAATCCATTATAAATTGCAATATACGTGTGTATGTCAAGATAATTTGGTAAAGTTCGAACTTAGGTAGATAGACCCGTAAGTAGTTTTCTTCGTTTGTGCTTTGAATGAAAATAAATAACGTAAAGCAGGGTTGGAAAGCATTTTATAATATTAAAGATAGTTGGCAAAGCCCGCTACGTTGTTAGCGTGCCTTAAAGTTATTTTTAATTCCAGTTTATGTAAAGGTAGACCTGGCAATTCAAGTAAATTCACAAATTCAGTTGGAAAATTTACTGCGTTGGTTCTTCCACCGGTGCTTCGTTACCTGTAGTTTAAATATCAGAATATATAAGTTCCATTCCTTTTCTAAGGTTTTTTCTCTTTTAGAAAATTTGTTTAACTTTTTGGAGAGTATGTTTCAATGCTACATAAGTTTCATATTCCGTGGATATTGTTTGAACAGGTAATTAAAAAGAGTTCTTCACCCCTTTTTGTTCCTCCCAGTAAAAATCCCAAATATATATAATCTTGACTCAATCGCATGCGAAATTTCAAGTACCAAACTCCGGCAGTTTGAGTCATTCAAATTCCATTCCATTCTGTTTAACAATTTTAGTGTTCCAATGCAACTCCTTCCAAGATTCCATTTCGTTCACCATTCCATTGCATTTCGTTCCCATTATCTGTTATTCCAATTCCACTCGTTCGCCGTTTCATTCCATTTCGTTCCCACTGTGTTGTGTATCGATATTGATATCAGTCGCTTCTCTTTCCATTCCATTTCTTTGCACTTGCTCCGTTCCATTCCTCTTTTAACTGCAGTGTTTCAATTCTACTCGTTACCCATTATATGCCATCTCGCTCCTCATTCCATTTCGTTCTATAGTCCATTCCATTTCGTTCCCTCTTCCAATCCATTTCCATTGTCTATAATTTCAATTCCACTCGTTCAACGTTTATATCCATTTCGTTCCACTTGTGTAGTATATCAATTCTACTCGTTTCCTATTTAGTTTCTTAATTTTAGTGTTCCATATACAATCGGTTTTTAAGTTTTAGGTTTCTAGCTAAAGACGCAGACGTTAAGGGGGAGGGGTGGGGCAATTTTCCCCTTTTGAACCAACATTTTTACCACGCTCCTGTCCAAAGTCCTAAAAATGCCTTGTCGATAAGTTAGCCCATACTCCAAGGAAAACATATTATAGATTACAGGTTTCTAGCCGAAGGGTTCGGTTAGGCCATCAAGGGGGAGAATTATTCCGTTTTTACCCCTCCCGGTAGGAATTTCCAAAAATTCCGAGGACGTCTGCGTTGGAGGAGGAACCTACTACATACATAATTTTAGGTCTCTATATCCAGCAGTTTGGCCAGGCCGTCAAGGGGGAAGTTTTTTCCCTTTTTACCCCTCCCGGTATGAATTTACAAAAATACCATCTTAGGGGACTTCAACGTTGGAGAAGGAACCCATATACCGAATTTAAGCGACCTAGTTCCAGCAGTTTGGCCAGGCCGTTAAGGGGGAGACTTTTCCTGTTTTTGACCCTACCTGTGCAAATTTCCAAAAATCTCATCTTAGCGGATGTCTACAATAGAGGAGGAACTTTAATACCAAATTTCAACCTCCTACCTCCGGCGGTTTGGGCAGGCCTTTAAACAGCACTTTTCGCTTCATTAATCCCCATTTTTGCAATGTCCCTGTCCAAAATTCCAAAAAGCACCTTCCCGATAAGTGAGCCCATACTCCATGGAACATATGTTTTATATTTCAGGTTTCTAGCCAACTTACTATTGTGCCCCTCTCGGTAGGAATTTCCGAAAATCCATTGACAGGAAATATCAGCTTAATAGTTCCAGCAGTTTGAGCAGGCTGTCAAGGAGGACACTTTCTTTTTTTGTCCCTCTCGGTTGGAATTAGGCTGGAAGAGGAACCTAAGTACCGAATTTCAGCTTCCTAGTTCCAGCAGTTTGGACAGGTCGTTAAGGGGCCACTTTCCCTTTTTGAGCCCCCATTTTATAACGACCCTGTCCAAAATTCAAAAAAGTACCTTTCTAATAAGTTAGCCCTTACTCCTGGGACCAACATTTTAAATTTCTAGCCGAAGGGGTTTTTACAGACCACCAAGGGGAGGCTTTAGAAAATTACAAAAATTCTATCTTCGCGGCTATCTGCGATGGATGAGGAACATTCATACCAAATTTCAACGTCATTACTTCAGCGGTTTGGGCAGGCCGTTATTGGGGATATTTATCCGTTTCAACCACCATTTTTACTATGTTCCTGTTCCAAAATAGAAAAATTACGTTGCCGGTGAGTTAGTCCTATGCCAAGGAATACATATTTAAAATTTTAGGTTGGCCAAAAGGGATTGGGCAGGCCGTCAAGGAGGAGACTTTTCCCCTTATTTCCCCTCCCGATAGGAATTTCAAAAATTCCGTCTAAGCGGATGCCTACACAGAAGGAGGAACTCACATACCGAATTTTCTTTTGGGATATCCTGTAGGGAATTCCAAAAATACAAACTTAGTCGATGTCTACTACAGTGGAGGAACCTTTATACCAAATTTCAACTTCTTACCTCCAGGGGTTTGGGCAGGCACTTTTCCAATTTGTGAGACTGTTTATGGGGAGACTTTTCCCCTTTTTGCCCGTTCCGGTAGGAATTTCCAAAAATCCCGTCTTAGCGCATGTTTATGCCGAATATCAAGAAACCTTGGTTTAGTGGAGATATTCGTGGGGGGAGGAAAGAAAGTACTTTTTTTGAAATTATATTTTTTTAAATGGTATTTTTTGGAAAAACGACATCTTTTGGAAAAAGATACTTTGTTTTTACAAAGTACTTTATTTGTACTTTTTATGAAAAATGTATTTTTTTGGAAAAATGTATTTTTTTTGGAAACAGGTACTTTTTATGGAAAAGGTACTTTTTTTGAAAAAGGTATTTTTTTTGGAAAAATGTATTTTTTTTGGAAAAGGGTACTTTTTTTGGAAAAGGTACTTTTTTTTGGAAAAGTTACATTTTTTAGAAAAAGGTACTTTTTTTGGAAAAGGTACTTTTTTTGGAAAAAGGTACTTATTTTGGAAAAGAGTACTTTGTTTTGAAAAAAGTACTTTTTTCTGAAAATGGTACTTTTTTTCGAAAACGGTACCTTTTTTTGAAAACGGTACTTTTTTCTGAAAAAAGTACTTTTGTTTGGAAAATGGTACTGGTTTTGGAAAAAGGAACTTTTTTGGAAAAAGGTACTTTTTTTGGAAAAGGGTACTTTTTTGGAAAAAGGTACTTTTTTGGAAAAAGGTAGTTTTTTTGGAAAAAGTTCCTTTTTTGGAAAAAGGTACTTTTTTGGAAAAGGTACTTTTTTTGTAAAAATGTACTTTTTTGGAAAAAGGAATTTTTTTGGGAAAAGGTACTTTTTGGAAAAAGGTACTTTTTTGGAAAAAAGGTACTTTTTTTGTCCCCTTTTTGCCCCTCCTGATAAGAATTTCCAAAAATGCCGTCTCAACGGACGTCTGCACCGGTCGAAGAACCTACATACCAAATTTCAACTTCATAGCTCAAGCAGTTTGAGCAGGCCGTCAAGGGGGAGACTTTTTCCCCTTTTTGCCCCTCCCTGTAAAAATGTCCAAAAATCCCGTCTTGGTGGATGTCTACGATAGTGGAGGAACCTTTATACCAAATTTCAACTTCCTACCTCCAGCGGTTTGGGCAGGCCGTCAAGGGGGGCCTTTTTCCCCTTTTTAACCCCCCATTTTTACAACGTCCCTGTCTAAAATTCCAGAAAGTACTTTCCAGAAAAGTTAGCCCATACTCAAAGGAATACATATCTTAAATTTCAGCTTTCTAGCCAAAGGGGTTTTGGCAGGCCGCCAAGGGGGAGACTTTCCCCTTTTTGCCCGTTCCGGTAGGAATTTCCAAAAATCCCGTCTTAGCGGACGTCTACGCCGAAAGAGGAACCTACATACCAAATTTGAACTTCTTAGCTTCAGCGGTTTGGGCTGGGCGATGTTGAGTCAGTCAGTCAGTCACGTTATTCTTTTATATATAGAGATATATAATTTGATGCAGTTAGATAGACCCATTTTTCGGATCAAATTGTATCAGGTTAGATAACACGCTTATCTCGCTTGATATAATTATATATTCCAATATTCGGATCAAATTAGATATGAACATGGGTTTATATATGGTGATATATGATTATATAACATCTTTTTTAGTCGGGTGGTTACACGCTGTAGGTCGCAAATACGAAGATAATGCAATGAAATTTGGTTCGCTGACTCACATGGTCCCAAGGACAGAGCCCATTGATTTTAGATAGGATCGGTCCATATGTGGACCTATCGCCCATATGGGCTATATTTTCGATTTTCTCTTCTTTTATCATTTTATAAAAAATTTTGACACAAGTCCGTTTTCACCCATTCCAGTTTCGGATGCAAACATAAGTTGGCTTTTAATCAGACTGGTGTAGGGTATTATATATACTCGGCATGCCCAACCTTTAACTTATTTACTCGTTTAAACTAAAATATTTTAGTATGAACATGAGTCATTTATGCCGGATTTTATTTTCTTATTACCTTTTGTAAATTCGTAAATATTATTGTTTTAAAATTTGTCAAAATGGTCTAGGGCATGTGAAAAAAATGTTTATGTACCTAACGTTCTATAATTAAACAAAGAATCAGGAATTAAATACTATGCTTTTATGCTTAATTAACAAATGGTTAATTCCATACAGAGCTGTATAGTTATTTAAAAATATTTACTTAAAGTAACATTTTGCAATATTTTTCGTATTTGTACTTGAAAGTTCAAGTATAAGTATTTTATTAATTACTTAAATAGGCACTCACAAAAGTTTGCCGGTAGAATCTACTGAAAATGACAGTTAAAACAAAGGTATATGCAGTTAAAAAGGCGACAAAGGTATTTACCTTTAAAATAACTAAAACTTTTGTTAATTTTAACTGTTGAAAAATAACTAACAAATGCATTAAAAATAACTACCAATGTTGTAAAATCAACTGATAAATTTTTACTAAAAAAATTTTAAAACAACGGACAAAATCGGTGAAAACTACTGTGTTTTATAATCAATTATTTTTGTTTATAAAACTGTATTTTAATAAAAAAAAATGTTTTTCTTTGGATTACAATAATATGTGTCACTACTTCAGCCTATTTAAAATTTGAAGTAAAAATTCCAAACCATTCTCCAGTTATTATGCTTTTATGCATTAAAGATACAATACAAGTTTCTGATTTTTATTTGCAAACTAGAAATATATCAATAATAATAAATATAAACTAAACAAGAATTTTTAAAATTCAAAAAACATTCAACGAAATATTTTATTTTTTAAATAATTAACAAAAACTACTGTTTACTGCAAAAATACTGTTTTCGTAGTTGTTTATTATGATATTAAAAATAAATGATTAAACAACTTTTTAGTAACAGTACTTTTCGTTAGTTGTTTTCTTAAATAACCGTCATAAAATTTGTTTTACTTTTTCTATAGAAAAACAACTGTAATTACTGTTAAAAGCAACATCTACTGATTGCTACACAAACAACTGTCCTGCAATAACTGTCAAACATTTTTGATACTTACATTTAGTTGTTGTCTAACATTGAAGCTAAATATGCATATGTATGAAGCGTAAATATATGATACATTCTAAAATTTTGTTATAATAATTAAAATTTTTATTGCTAATCTCCATATATTATTATAATTACCAAAATAATATAAATTAGTAAAAAAAAATTTAATTGATTGGAAAAATTAATACTTTGAATAGACCGTTAGATTTTATTGAAGCAGAACTGATATTATATTTTTACTGTCGATATTTTATACAAATGACAAAATCTTCAATAAATTGGTGGTTGTTGGTATTGAAGTTAGTATTTATTTGATATAGATTACAAAGGCCAATATTTTGGTTAATGAGGTAGTGTTTCTATTATTCTTATATATTTTTTATTCATAGTTAAATTTAATTTTTCTTATAACGAATTTTAAGTAATTGCAATTAACATTATTGGGAAAAAAATCGTTGGTTCTGATAGAATTCCAACCAATTTATTTTATGTGTGTATAAAACAGGTAATGACACATTGCGTATAAGCAACATTTTGTTGCTATAAAAATTACTCATACGCACTGCATTCACTGTTGTACAAAAGTGATCGAATTTTTCAATGTTTAAGCTCAAGATGTTTTATTTCCCAAATATTTTTGGAAAAATGAGTCAAATTAGGTTTAAAGATATAAAGAACAAATAAAGATATAATAGTCTTATATAGGTCCAAATTTTCAGCCAAAAGACTCCGATTAAGTAAAAATTGGTTTTTTATTAGCTGTACACAAAATCGTTTTGGATTTATGTTTCGGTTAAATTTCGGTTACAAAAATGCATAACACAAAAATTTGCGTTAGACTATATTTTTGAAAGCTATAAGTTTAATTGATAAATTCACTTAGTTTAGCTTCAAATAAATATCACGATTTTATCTTTTGTACAACATGTACAAATTTCATCAATATCGGAGTGAACCACTCCGCAGGCCTACCTTGTTATTCTAGTGTGTATTTACAAAATATTGGGGTGCAGAATTTCTCATTCGCGCTCATTGTTAATTATTTCCAAAGTATATTGAAAACATCACTATGTACTGAACTGCGGAAAACGGCTTTTGAATTCAATGAACGTAATTTTTTGTTTTTCAATTCAGTGAACGTATTTTTTTTCATTTCACTGAACGTTATTATATTTTAAATGAATGTTTTTAGTTTTCAGATCATAAATTAATATCACTTTATGTTTAAATTATTTTTCAAATTAAAGAAAAATGATACAATTTTCACAAGTAACTTACAAAGAAAAAAATTTTGAAACATCCAGAAAACAGATACGGTGCTGACAACCCCATTTGTTGCCAATCGAATGGTTCATTTGCATCAATTGAATTTTACGGTTGCGACTACCGAATTATTCTTGATATTACTGAAATTCCGTTGTCACAGTCAAACTAGTCCTGTCTCAATTGGTTTTCTGTTGCCACAACTGAAAAACTCGGCTACCACAACTAAACCATTCGATTGGCTACAAATGCGATTGTCAGCACCGAATCTGTTTTCTGGGTTAAGACTTCGATTAGGCCAGCAAAATAGAATACGTATTTTCGGCTTTCGCTACAAAGCCATCATCAGTGTCGTTTACCTTGATGGGTTAATCATTGATGATGCTTTACTTATGCCAAAGTTGAAAACAAATATAATATGTTAACAATTCAACTAGACTAACATCAACGAAATCTAACAATGCTATTTTTATCCTTTTTTATTACTGTTTTTTGCTTTGAACTTTAATTCTTAAAGTTTCGCAGCTGGTTCTATTCAACTCTGTGTATGATAAACACAGATTTATGAATTACAACGAACCGTAAAATTTAAATTTAAATGTATGTTATTTAAATTATATTTTGTAATTATTGTTTTTTTCAATTCTCTGAACGAAAATGGAATTGAACGAATTCAGTAAGGAACTAATTCACTTTTTTTCCGTTCGATTTATAAAATTGAACGCGCTCACCAGTGAATTAATTCAGTTGATTTAATAAAAAGAATTATAGCAGTTGAATTAACTTGTAACAGAAGAAATAGAACAAAAACAAATTTGTGAATTAACTCGTTAAATTTTTAATTCAGAATTCAAAATTGAATTAAAGAATTAATTCTACAAAGCTCTGGACGAAAGTGCCTTAGAAGCAATTAAAAGATAATGCAAATAAATTTAAACAAGTAAATATTTTAGTGGAAAATTACTTGTTTTACAATCTTTTTAAGAAAAAGTCACTTACAAATAAGTATTTGTTATACAAAATATAAAAGATTTGTTTTTAAATTGTTACAACGACATGGGAGGTAAAGATATTAAGGTAGAGTAGAGCGTCTAAATATAGTGCTCGAATAGGAAATTCGGATAATACTATAATTGCATTTCAGTTTTTTTTTTAAATAAAGTTGGAATATTAGAGATTAATTTGATTCTTATTCTCAATATTTTTGTACTAGTTTAGATGATGATTTTGAATAAAATATGACGAAAGTATTCCGAAGCCATAACTTCTTACCTATGAAATTCAATATTTTAAACCCAATACCAAGACCATCTAATACCAAACTAATAAAAATCAGTTTACAAATTTTTGCAAATAATTTAGCCAAAAGCTTATTTTTCTATTTGAAAATTAACAACAGTTTGGTATTTTCGAAAATTAAATAATAATCGAAAATAATTGGCCTCTTAAAACACAAGTTTAGTAATAGATTTCAATCAAAATACTCAAATATTTCGCAGTATATAGGCTTTTTTTAATATTCTGTGTAAGTGCGCTCTAATTTTGAACAACTCGTTTGGAGCTAAGGTAGCCTTATCGCCAATTTTTTTCTTCAAAGTTAGAGAAACAAGGCAGTATCTATAGTTTTAAAGTGCCAATCAAATTGTGTTTATAAACTCAAAAAATTATAATTTTCTATTGAACCGTTGGCGATGTATTGAAGCAGCAAGTTACTGTTGGTAAGTGCGCTATAATTTTGAGCAGTGCTTTAACGATTGAACAACAAAAAAATTAGAACAAATATAATTTTAACAGAAACTTTATCGGTATTTTGAAAAATTATGATATCATTATGAGTTAAATTTTTGTATCATCGTTAACGATACGGTACCGTTTTACGGTTTATTGGGTAAGTTGCTTTCTTTTAAAGGCGCTAGAGGAGAGATGAAAGATGCTAGAGGTTAAATGATCACTAGAATCATACTATGATAATTCTGATGGTATAATATTTTTTCTACGTGAATGGAAAAAAGGTGGTTTACTGTTTACGATATCTCTTTGATAGATCGGAGAGTGAAAGTGCGCTGCTAAATTGATGATCCCATGATTTCGATTTTAAATGATCAGTTGAGTTTGAAAAATCTAGATAGGTGCTCAGTAGAGCGTACCACCTTACAGGCAAAAAAAAAGTGAGCCGTACACACTCCAATATGAAGTATTTATGCAAGGAGGTTTCAAAAAAATTTTTTTTTTTTTTTTGCCGAAAGTAGGGGTCGCCATTTTACAATTTTCGTTATATCTTTAGCCTCCGGGTTTGTGGATTTAAGCGCCAGTGACTATTATCTATTTCCAAACATGTAAAAATTGCTCAGAGGAAGGAGATTTAAATCATTGATAAAACAAATGCCTATTTGGAGGACCGTGGAAAATCATATTATTTGGATGTGTATTTAGCTAAAAGGAAACTAGGTTCAGAAATATTTTTTTTTCTAAAACAACTGTCTTTCATTAAAAAGTCACGGATTTATTTATCCACCCTCATATTTAGGAGATTTCTGTGTGAGAACAGGCTAATTTGTCTCTCCCATAACAACGTCATCTAGCCTTTACTACACTCATAGAATTAAATCTGTAAAAATAACAGAAAAAGCAACTTAAATTGGTTAAAAATGATATTGAAATTAGCATATTTTTTGCTAAATACTAGTAAAATAAGAACAGCAAAATTAAAACTGTTAAATTTACAGAATTTTAAATATATTTAAGTTAACTTTTAGTTAATGGAAAATAACAAATTTTAGTGTAGAATCTGCAGAAAATTTTACTAAATATTAGTGGACTAAAATTAGCAAAATAAACTGTTATATCTACAAAAATTTTTGCTATTTTTAAGCAAAATTTAGTTGAATGCAAATAGTAGTCTATCCTGCTAAAATCAGCAGAAATATTTGCTAAAAAATTTGTAAACTGCTGTTTTCGAAAGGCATGAGAAAAAAAGTTCCACTACGATATATCAAAAAAATAATTTTCGAGGCGCCCAAATTTCGACAAAAACTCGTCTAAAAACCCAAAAAAAAAAAAAAACATTTTTTTTTTCGAAAAAATGATATCGTCATCGTTTTAAGCGTACACTTTTAATTTTACCTTGGAGAGGATATATTTAACAACCTTACCTACTTAAAACAACCTTAAAAATTAACGCGTAAAAAAGATCGATTTTTCGACAAAAACTCGTCCAAAACCTCAAGAAAAACATTTTTTTTTGGAAAAACTGCTATCGCCATCGTTTTTAGCGTACAATTTCACCTTGGAAAGGTAATATTAAACAAAATTAAATCAGCCGATTTTTTTTTTTATTACCAACTAAAAAAACCTTAAAAATAAAAGTCCAATATCGATTGCTAAATCGACCCACCCCAGTACTCACCGATATTTTTTTTTTGATATCGAAATGAAGAACATATTTCCCACAGCTGTTAGTCAACTTCACTCTAGAAACTTATGTCAATCTTGGATTTTCAACATTTTAAATTGTGCGTCTGACGTATTTAGGGAGCTTTCGTACAAAATGCACTAAACAAGATTTTTTCTTTTGATAGAACGTCACGCTTTGTAATTTGATTTTGGGAGATGCCTTAAGGCTTCATTAGTCTAATCGTAAAGTAAAAGAACGTATCTGTAATCAATTCAATGTGTTAAAATAATATAGAAATATATTTTTATCGTTTTTCTATGCATTGAAACTGTTGTCAAGTAAAATCGTAAAAAAGTTCTATTGAAAATAGAATTTTCTATTTTATTACTGGACATTTAATTCTATGCACAAGAAAAAGATAAAAAATACAATATTTTTATTTTTATACTCTTTTTATTCATTATGAGAATGATACGTTACTTTTTTTACGATACTTCCAAACTAATTTGGGGTTTAAGCATAAGGTATAAAAATATTCTCAATTGTTTTTTTAACTAATTAGACATTTTTTGAGTGAAGTATTTTTAAATTCTAGAATTTTCTAAAAAGCTCCTTTACAGAAAAAGAAGAAAACATTTTTATTGATTTTTTTTTTATTTACCGCGAAAACTATAAATTTAAGAAAAATAGTAACATATCGTGGGGAAGCCTTAAAAACGGCTTTATTTTCCTATTTCGCTATATTTCTTTTACACATATTTTAACAAAATAAAAATTCTAATTTGTTAAAAAAAAATTTAGAAGCATCTTGTAAGGCCAAAATAATGGTGTTTTTTAAAATTCCTCAGAGACATATAACTTGTCTCACTGGCGCAGCATCACTGTTGAGAAAACAAAACTCGATTTAATACCATTTGTTTACGGTATAAACTTCTGAGGTAGAACACAAGTTGTGGTAAGTAGTATTGGTACCAGTAGTGCAAGACTTAGCAGCAACATCGCATTTATTATAAATGGGGAAGTTGACCATGTTGGTGGTGGCATAATTGCAGGCTACCAAATAAGCTAGATATGAAGCTCCAGCAGGAGTATAAGTGGCTGCAGCGCAACCGAGACGAATGTTACGATCAGCCACCATAACAGTGAAATGGCCAATTGATCTGAAGTAAGAACAGAATTTGTTAAAATTAACAATTTGTTAATTGAATTACATAAATTAAGACAACTTACGGTCCAGTATAATTACTAGGATAAGAATCAATATAGGCTTGTTTGCTGTTTTTAACTTCATCATACCACATTTGAACAGATTGTTTTAATCTAGCAGCATTATCAACTACACCAGTGAAGCCCACCCAGGCAAGATTTTGACCAGAGTATTTAAATGCATCAGTGTTGTGGCATTTATCGTGAGCCATTTTACATTGTTTGACGTTGAGAGCAGCAAGTGCTGCTAATTCACCATCCCATTGCATGGTTGCCATTCGGCAGGCACGACTGTGATTAGGATCACCACCACCGGCAATGAAGTTACGTTTTTCATTATGGGCAGTGACTAAAAGTCGTTTCAAATCACTGGTAATTGTAACCATTTTAGCATCAGCAGGGCAAGTGGAAGAAAAATTCTAAACAAAGGGAAATACCAGAAATTCAGTGGAATTATATAATTTTGTCATTTTGTAATACACGTTAATCTACTTACTCCACTGTTACCACAAGCAATATGGGTAACCCCGGCACTACAAATAGTACTGGAACAATAATCGGTAGACGAGACCGAGGCAATTGCAGCCACCATACACAAGATTACTGAGAAACCGTTCATTTTGATTGGAACTGAAATTGTTGTAGTTTGAACTACCAAAGTCCTACTGATACTTATTGCTAAAAATTAATGATATTTTATAGTTCTTAAATTCTGAAATAGTTTTGTTAATACAAGTGTTTTTGTGATTATTTTTATTTGAAATTATTTATTACAATATAAATACCCGGCTAAAAATGTACATATATGCATTTATACAGGTTTAATGTATGTTCGTGCATGATCATAAACACAAATGCTTTTCCATACATGGATACATAAATCTCCATACAACCATCCACATATGTCCACACATGTGCATTAACGAAAATTGAGGTAATATCTACATGTATGTTCATTTATGAACACACATGAAATTGCATGAACATGTATGACCATACATGCAGATTAGAGTGGTCCAAAAAAACATGAAAGTTGGAATTCGCGATCTCCACAATGTTGCCCCAATTCCTTAATGTCTTAAAACTCTCTGTGCCAAGTTTCAGCTAAATCCGCTTTTATTTACAGGAAGCGGAAAAAGTTGTCTTTTAAGAATTAGTAATTTGTCTCTAGAGTAATTTATACAAAAAGTAGGGCTAACTTCAAATTGAATTATTTCTTAACCTGTAAGCTATTGTTTAACAATTTTTTTTTAAATCTAGTCTTAATTAATGTGAAGAAAAGGAATTTGAAATCAAAACCTAAAAAGATTAAGTAACTTTTAAGTAATTCGCGGTTTTTTTAAAAATTATACAAAAAAATACATATTTTAGTTAAAATTTCTAAATTTTCCGAAAAGAAGTAATTAAAAATTCTACTTCTTTTTGACTTGTATGCGCAAATTTCTCAAATCTGATCTTTATTTTAACGAAGATTATGAATCAGCAATTTTTGAATTATTCGCGGTTTTTGAAAATTCAAAAAAACTCAAGTTTTTTGAGGTATTTTCCTAATTACCTGTAAACGGTGTTATCGAAAAATCCAATTTGTTATACTTTTACAATTTACATACCACGGGCCTTCATTATATATAACACTGATTTTGATTTTAAAAAGGATAAGAGATATCCTTGCAAATTAACTTAAAATTTGACTTTTTTTAATATTTCGCTATTATTTAGCTTGCTAAAATTTTATTGCTACCAAAAACCCTATCCCACATAATAGGACATTCCACAGATACATATTAATGCAAAAAAAAAAAAATTTAATAGTCATAAATATAAGAAAACATTCTGATCAAAGTTGAATATTTTTTGTATAAAATTTTCAAATTTCGCGAAATCCGCGACTCCGATTTCAATTTCAATATGTCGCAATCGTACACGCAAAGAAAAAATATGGTTGGGATGACCATATTCGAAGAGCATCATGTATTTTTAGGTATATGGTTGTGACAATCATATTATGATATACCTTTTTCTATAATAATATGATCCCTTAATTACTACATTATGATTCCAAACTGATCCCAATATTATCATATTATAGTTCTGTATATCGTACTATGATCCCTGTAGTTTTTTCCCAGCATTCTCTTGAAAGTGAGTGAAAAAGCTGTGCACGATTTGTTTTATTCACAATAGTATATTTATTTATTCAATGACTAATTTACAAACTTAAATAATTTAAATTAATTTTAGTTATTACTTATATATAAATAAAAATAAATTATGGAGACATACAATTTTACAATGCATCCGAAATGATCATATGTTCTCAGTGATCATATTATGTTTCTAATGATCATAATATTATCCTCGTGATCATATTATGGCAATGAAGAAAATGTTGTGATCATTTGGGATCATATTATGATCACCAGGAAAATAATATTATCAGTACGAAAATATTATGATCATGCACATATATTTTTTTTTTTTAAATTTTGCACTTTTTTCCAATTTTTTTTTCATACAAAACTAAAATCTATCACACTTCTTATTATAAACGCTCTGAAAAAAATTAATTACTTTTTTTACTTATAGCACTAAACACTTTATTGCATAATAAACAATAATTTTATTTAAGGATTGCTTGACAATCTATATCTTTCTAAACTTCTTGGGTAGAGCGATTTCTTTCTTCCAAAATCAATGTCGCTATCAAAATGAATACCAATAAAATATTTTTCTATTTTTTAAGTAGTTTTTTTAATACATATATATTATATTATTTATTTTAGTGCTTCTTACAACTTCTTTTCACAAAATCTTAAGCAAGACTGACGATAACTGATAGATGACGCTCTTAAAAAAATATATTGATCATCTCATGGTTGTCAACTCAGATAATAATATGATTGCAATTCGAAGAGAGGAATATGATTGTCCAAATAATATATGATTGTAGACGAAAGAAATATTATGATAACCGACAAAAAGAGAGATTTTAACTATAAAATGATTATAGGCGACCATATCATTTGTAAAGTATGATTAATACATTAATAATTTGATTGGAACAACCATGTATGGCAGTAGGGACCATAGTTTGGTAGCTGTGATCATATTGCAACCATATCTTTTCTCTGCGTGTAATAATCATATTAAATTTTTCTCATTTTTTCCATTATTTTTAATTAATTAAAAATAATAGAACAAGTACAACCTCGAAACTTCAATTGCGATGTGCTACCTCTAAACAAAACTTTTTTGGTGATTTTTTTGATCAGACCACATTTTTTAGGGTTGTGGAGCGTGAAAATTTCAATTTTTTTTTTTTTTGGACGAGTCTAATGCAGATATTACCTCAAATTTTGTTAATGTACCAGTATGGCAATATATGAATGTATGTTAATGTTTATGAGAATGTATGTTTGTACATTAAACCTGTATGGATTCATATATGTCGATTTTTACCTGGGTAGTTAAATTTCTGAACATTAAATAAAAATATTAGATTTGTTAAAGCACGTGTTGACCTTATCTTTTTTAATATTATTATCTGTATTTTCGACTTAACTATATCCGTTAACTTTCAAAAAAGCACAAAGTGCATAAAAACGTTTTTTAGACGAAAACTAACATATTACTTTTCGTATGCACGTTAACTTACAACGTGGATAATTATCAACGTTGAAAACTCAACGTTTATACATTTTCACACCTAGCGTAACTTCTTCACGTTACTACCTAAAAAGTTTTGCTGACGCACGTTCGATTATACCGGAACTATCATAAATACTAACTATTTAAAAAAATTTGATACCCCAATCAGTTTAACGTAGAATTGCTATAAATACTTAACGTTGATAAGTATGAACGAAAATACAGCTATTATTTATTTTATCGTATTTTTAATTTATCAACACATTTGTATTTGTTTAAATTAAAAACAAACAAATATCACAGCTACACTTTCAAAATATGTACATGTAATGCAATGCATCAATTGAGATGGATTTTAGAATGAAGATTTCGAATGTAAACACCTTGTTTCAAAATCAGCTTGATTTTCAAAAGTAATATTTAAAATTATTAAGCTTTTGCCAAATATCAAGATTTTTCTAAAAAAAAATTTATAAATACATACATCATTTGCCTCAACTGATTAAAACTGATAATTTTTAATGTGGTTTTAAAATAATATGCCCAGCTGCTCAAAAAAATGGTTGAAGACATCAAATGACTTACAAATCTTCAACAATTTCCGTAAGCTCCTAAATTATAAACTGGAAGAAACAATGGCTCATATGAATAAAAAATAGGTATTACTAAGTAATAAGGAGAAATATTGGCTCATATGAATAAAAAATAGATATTACTAATAGGGGGAAATACAGGGTTTTTTCACAAATCTAGACTGCTTGGGAGTAGACTAGAAATTAATTTTTTTAATTTTCGTTTACATTTCAAGCTATTCTACCAGCTAATTGGTAAATTTGGAGTTAAAAGCCATTCCTAAGCCCAAAGTAATTATTTCGAAGTAATAGCTAAGTTTTATTCATATGACCTATTGGGTTTTCTAACCAGTTACATCACAATTTTAGTGTTCTTGCGAGTAGGCTAAACCTTTTTTTTAACTTTTATTTATATTTTATATTGTAATAAAGGGAGTTTAAGCATTTATTAATTACACTGCATGACACTCAAAAAATTAATGAAGATCTGACCATCAGTTCTATATATTTCCGACCGATACCGTTATAATACCGTTATCCGTTTCAAAACCCTTTCAAATTGACAACCGATACCGATACCAATACCGAAATTCTTGATTTAAAAAAATACCGGTATTCAAAAACCTTTTCCCTTAATACCGGTGTCGTACCGATATGGAATCGGTTTTAAAAAAATTGTTTTTTTTTCAAGTTTTTATCAAAAATACTAATTTTTTAATATAAAATTTCCAAAATTGTTAAACAATTTAACTTTTTTATTCATTGTTAATAGAAAATCGTGTTACAAATTCAAAGTGCGGTTATCAGCCTATAATTTGCATTGGCAACATTGTTTTTAATTTATTTAACTACATAAATATTCTCTAACTTGTGACAAATTTATATATATATATTATGTCCTATGGTTCCATTAGGAACAAAGGGCCACAAATTTACAAATTTGTAAATAAAATTTAATATATAAACTGGTTTCTTAAACCTTTAATTGAATTTACAGTAGAGAATCCTTTTATTAATTTTATTAACTTATTTTTTTTTATTTTATTATATGATCTCAATACAAATATAAAATATTTGTAGTGAATCAACTTGTGTTCCTAATAGATTTAAAAAAATGTTTGTGTTTAAAAAATAAAACACTTCGAAATTTTTAATAACTTATTGTTTTTTTGTTCATATTATAAAAACATTTCCATAAACTATAGTTATCCTTTATAAAAATTTAATAAAATTGAGTTTTTTATAATTAAGAACGATTTTTTATATTTTTGTAAATTTTTTCAATAATACCGGTATATACCAATACCGAAACAAATAAAAAATCGACACCAATACCGATACCTATACCGTTATTCGTTTCGGTTGCCAACCTTGCTATAAAGAATAAAAAAATGCCCTGTTGGCTGTCCGTCTCCAATATACACTAATTGCCTGCACTCATGCGCGGTTTCCGAAATCGGAAACGAAAAAAAAGGAAAAAAAAGGAAAAAGAAAAGAAAAAAGGGAAAAGGAAAAAGAAAAAAGGGAAAAGGAAAAAAAATTAAAACAGGAAGTAACATAAAAACAAAGTGCTTCCAAAATCCAAAACTGTTCTAAAGCAATTTAACAAAAATCTCCCCTATACTCTAATTTTTAGATGCTGAAGAGAATCACAAAATAATCAAATACGAGAAAAAGAATACACAACTGAGGAAGTACTTATGAAAGTAAATACTTTTTTTCTGCAATTCTCCATTAAGAAAAAAACTGCAAATGAATATGATTATGTACATTTTCCAAAAGAAAATTTGGGATGTTTTTCTTTCGGGATCTTTTTTTTATGAAAAGTTTATCAAACTATAAAAAGAATATTTGTTAAGAATAAACTTTAATTAAATATCAGTTGTGATATTGTTTTCGCAAGAAAATTTTTTTGTAAAATGTTATATAGTTGTAAAAATCAAAGATTCTATATATAGTGCGAACTCTGAAAAACCTTAATATTCACAGGAACCTTAGAAATTTGTTTCCTAGAAAAAAATTCGCTCGAACTTGAACTTTAAAGGTCTCAAATGGTTATTTAGATTGTGAATGAAAACATTTTTTATTTTATAAGAAATATAGATACATTTTTATACCCTACACCACTATGTGGTCAGGGTATAAAAAAAATATTGGTCGTAGACCCACCTTATAGTATACCGATCGGCTCAGAATTTTTTTTATTTCGATTTAACGATGTCCGTCTGTCCGTCCGTCCGTCCGTCTGTCTGTCCATGCAATCTTGTGCGCACTCTACAGGTCGCAACTATTAAGATATTTTTATGAAATTTGGTACGCAGACCTATGTTGGCCCAGGGACGAACAAGTTTGATTTTGGTGAACATCGGTCCATGTTTAGACCTAGTGCCCATATAAGGGTCCTACCAAAATTATATTGTTTATACGCTGCAGGTCGTAAATATTAAGATATTTTGACGAAATTTGCTACACAGACCTATGTTAGCACAATAACGCAGCCTATTGATTTTGGTGAATATCGGTCCATGTTTAGACCTAGTGCCCATATAAGGGTCCTACCAAAATTATACTGTTTATACGCTGCAGGTCGTAAATATTAAGATATTTTGATGAAATTTGGTACACAGACCTATATTGGCCCAATAACGCAGCCTATTGATTTTGGTGAACATCGGTCCATGTTTAGACCTAGTGCCCATATAAGGGTCCTACCAAAATTATACTTTTTATACGCTGCAGGTCGTAAATATTAAGATATTTTGATGAAATTTGGTACACAGACCTATATTGGCCCAGTAACGCAGCATATTGATTTTGGTGAACATCGGTCCATGTTTAGAACTAGTGCCCGTATAAGGGTCCCCCCAAAATTGGCTTGGTTACAAACTGCAGGTCGCAAATATTAAGATATTTTAATGAAATTTGGTGCGCTGACTCACATTATAGAAAATTTTGACACGAGCCCCATTTTAACCCATTCGAATTTCGGATCCAAACATTAGTTTGCTTTTACCCAGACTGGTGTAGGGTATTCTATGGTCGGCATGCCCGACTTTAACCTTTTTACTCGTTTTAATGAGAATTTGATCGAGATCTGAGTATTTTCTACACACAAAAATTATTTATGGTCTTGGAATCTACCGAGGTTAAGCTTTCATTCAAGTATAATAATGTATTTTTATGTACAAAGATTTTTTCAGGATTCAAAAAGTACTCATATTTTAGTTTAGTCATCATTTTTACAATTTTACACTATACAAAAGTAGATACTCTAATGAACAATATTTTGTATGAAAATAGCAAAACAAAATCTCAACCAAACTTTACATTAAAAACAGTGTTTTAACAGTTAACAGCAGTTTTTCATGCACTCATTGAAATAAATTTGTAAAAATAGGAGAAATAATTCTCTAAAAATTGGTTCAAAATGGTGTTGCAGAAAAAACTGCTGAAATTAGCAGATTTTTTATATAAATAATAGTAAAATAAGAACAGCAAAAATAAAACTATACAGAATTTTAGTTATATTTAAGTTAACTCTTAGTTAATTGAAAATGACAAATTGTACTGTAAAATCTGCAGAAAATTTTGCTAAATATTAGTAGACTGAAAATATCAAAAACTGGTATATCTACAAAATTTTTGCTTTTTTAACCTAAATTTAGTTAAATGCAAGTAGCAGTCTATCCTGCTAAAATCAGTAGAAATATTTGCTAAAAAATTGTAAACTGCTGTTTAAAAAGAGTGAAAGAAAACTTCGAACATTTTACATTTTTTTTTTTTGGATTTTTAAGGCTACTAATAATTTAGCAAAATATTTTGCTAATTTTAGCAGGTTAATTTGTTATTTTGTATTAACAAAAATCTAACTCAAATATTAGTAAAATTTTGTATATTTACAGTTTTATTTTTGCTGTTCCTATCTTATTTTTATGTCTTAGTTTATATTGCAAAAGTAATCTGCAACATCATTTTTCCGCAACATAATTTTTAACAGATTTTTAGTAGTTTTAACTAAATTTGTTACAGACTTTTTCTATTAGTGTATAAAGGAATCATTTAAATTTATGTAAAAATTTCGATTTGTTTTTAAATATTTTAGTGCATATCCAATGTTTACACAATTTTGATATAAAATATTGTTCACTAAAGACAAAATATAAAACCACAATTCAAGAAAAGTAATAGTCTTAAATAATAAATTTGCGCGAAAAGAAATTCTACCCAATTTTTAAACAAATTGATTTTTGTGAAAAATATTTTTCTTTTTATGAAGCACAACAGTTGCTTCACATGAAACACGAACCAGTTTCCGAAAAAAATATATATGCCGTAACCACTCGACAATCTGAATACCGTTAATCCGAACGATATGTACTTCAGATCTTTAATTAATTCCAAGGTTCTCGAAGTTGGTGCTTAAACCAGTGTTGTCTACATATGAAAACTCTCAGTTAATTTTAATTCGAACAAGTTCTAAAAAGCCTCGTGGTTCCTAT
Source organism: Leucophora obtusa (assembly GCA_949987735.1). Classification (NCBI taxonomy): domain Eukaryota; kingdom Metazoa; phylum Arthropoda; class Insecta; order Diptera; family Anthomyiidae; genus Leucophora; species Leucophora obtusa. The sequence continues at coordinate 145,154,786 of OX465297.1, forward strand.
AACAAAAACTCTTTAGATAAAGCATTTATTCTAAACAGAGAGAAATTTAAGTTTTAATGAAAATTTTTACTAAACTAAAGCAGTTTTTCACGAAGTCAAGGAAAAATTTCTTAAATTATATGAAAAGCTTCATAATTTTTATGAAACTCTTTTTAATGAAACTTTTTCATTAGGGGTATGAATTTTTTTTTTTATAAATAATATGAAATTGCTGTTAAAACTTTATAAAAAAAAAATGCATTAAATCAATGAAAAGCTTCAATGGACGAATTCCATCAAAATTGGATTGATTCAATGTAGAAATTCATAGAGGGTTTTTTATAGGAAAATGTATTTTAAGAATCAGGATGATTTCCTATAGGGTAAAGTTGCCAGAATTAAACGACTTCTGTAAAATAAATATCCTTGAGAGTGATTTTCTAAGGAAGAGTCCTCACAATTCGTGTAATATATAATATAATCTTAAAAATTTTTAACGAAATTTTAAGAGATTTTATTATTAAAAGTAAATCCCTATAATCTTAAAATTACACATGTTGTAAGATACTATTCGGAAAATACTTTCCCAATATATTCATTAGAGTTCGTCACAAAAATTTGATTTTCGGATATCATCACTTTTTTTTTAAAGATTTTGCATAGAAAAAAAGAATGGCGTTTTTTTTCTTTTTTATTTCAACTTCTTCCACTGGCGCAAGTTGGCCAAAAACGCTAATTTTAAGACCCCTTTCCTCCAGAGCAAAAACAGCTGCATTTATAGGAAATCTGATTTTACCATTCGATTCTGCAACAAAATTTAATATACAAAACTTTTTTATTGCATTTTCAAAATACACCAGATAGCCATTAGAGTGGTTCGAAAATCCGCTTTTTTCAAAAACTTTTAAAAAGTAATTTTTTTATTACACACAATGAAAATGTATTTCCGGCGGAGTACATTGGACAAAAATTTTGGATATACCGCGAACCGTTAAAAAGTTATTAGCTAATCAAATTTGGATCTTTTTTTAATTCAATGAAAAAGTATTTGAGCTAATTAAAATGCAGCTTTCAGTACTCGCTGCCGCATTATAAATTTATTTTTTTAGTAATGACAAAATAATTTGTAAGTTTTGTAATGTTTATTACAAAGATTTTTTTTTACTGAACATATTTGATTACTAAATAACTTTTTAACGGGTCGCGGTATATCAAAAATTTTTGTACCAATATTCTCAGCAGGAAATACATTTTCATTGTGTGTAATAAAAAAGTAACTTTTTTTGAAAATTTTGAAAAAAGTGGATTTTTGGACCACTCTAATGACTATCTGCTGTTTTCAGAAAACGCAAAAAAATGTTTTTTATATTAATTTTTGCGCCGAATCGAATGGTAAAGTCAGATTTCCCAGAAATGCAGCCGTTTTTGCTCTCCAGAAAATGGGTCTCCAAATCAGCGTTTTTGGCCGACTTGCGCCAGTGGAAGGAGTCGAAATAAAAAAAAAAAATGCCATTCTTTTTTTCGATTTTCTGTTACAGTTAATATTTTCATTTGAAATGTTTTGTTAAAAAAAGAATTCCTTTTCGATTTCTAGGTCAGTTAAAAAAACCAAATAAACTAAATATCATTTATTCTTACGGATTTTGTATTTAAATTTTTGAAATTTAAAAAACCAAATAAATGAAAAATCGTTATTTTTTAAAGGATTTTTTAGTTTATTTATTAACATTTAAAAATAAATGAAAAGTTCTTTTGATTTAAATGAAACTTTAGTAGACCGATTTTCAAGTGATTTTTCATTTCTTTTAAATTACATTTTCAGTTAATTTAAACTACAAACTATTTTGAGTGTGTAACCGGCAAAAATGGGTTAACAGGTGGTTAATAACAAATGTTTCGATATATATAGCAACTCTATTGGTTATTTGTGACGTATGAGTAATAAACAAAATTTTAAAATTCATCGGTTTTGTGCAATCTGACAATAAAAATATAAACAATAATACAATTTAATGGAAAATCAATGATGAAGCCTGTCCATAAAAAAGGCAGAAACTGGATCTAGTCTGATTTGCAAATTTAATGTGTTTATGTGTTGAAAATGTTTATTCTTCTTCTTAACCTCAAACCTACTAATTTATTAATATCATTCAGATACTTCTCTCAGTTAATTAATTGGTTGCTTTCCTACACTATACATATTCATATAAACAAACAAAATTTAATGCAATTGAATAAGACCAAAACTCCGATAAAATTGGATGAAATTATATCAATTCAAATACCTTTTTTATTCGTTTATATACAATTTTTTTTTTCACGGGAGGTGTAATAAATATTTGGAAAAAACTACAAGAATTCTGTCTTATATTCCCTAAGAATTGGTTCCCAACTTCAATTCTATTGTACAATTGTTTTAACACCATCGGTGTTAAAACCGAAAGTGAGTATAACGGGTTATAAATGAAAAGAAGATTAAATTATTGCTTCTAGTTCTAAAAATATTTCTATTTCATAAATTTTCCGATTCTTAAACTTTTTTAACCTTAGAATATGAGAACTTTTATTTAATATATCGAGTTTATAGTTTACATTGAAAGTTGGGGTCGAAAGGGTTAATATTAAGTTTTGGGAATGAATCCTATGAATTAATTTTAAAGGAATGGTTTAATGGAATGATATACAGAGGTGCCAAATTTAATAGGAACGATTCAAGTTTTTTCTAATTTTATTCTCGTTGCCTTTATTTTTAAAGATCAAAATAGTGGCTAAATTCGCACCGAAAAGCGAACAGATAGTCTAGAATATTGTGCAGAATTTTAACGTAATGTCTGTTTTTTTATTTTGTCACTTGTTTTAAGTGGGCGTGGCTTTCAATGAAAAATTAGCAATATCGACCTTTTATCAAATTACATTACAGTAAAATTCAGCGAATACTGATCGGATCTATACAAACTGTATATTTTTGGAAATCCTACAAAATTTCCTTAAGTCTTGCATTATTTTTAATATTTTTTAAAATAACAGTGCCTTAAACATGAAAAAATGTTTCTTTGTTTTTAGCGATTTTTAAATAAAGTTAAAAACACTGAAATTATAAAGTGAATAGTTTCATGCTATACTTACCACGATATAACAAATAAGTCAAGTTTTTGTCTACGTTAAGTATAAGGCATTTCGTATTAAAATTTCAGTGTTGTTAACTTTATTTTAAAATCGCTAAAAACAAAGACAATTTTTTTTATGTTTAAGGCACTGTCATTTCAAGTCTGGCGACCATATTTTGGTTCTATGCAGATGTTCAAGAAGTATACGTCTAGAATTATTTTTATAAAAAGCTTAAAAGTGAGTGTTTTTCACACAAATTTTTAGGCAAATTCGTCAAAATCTTTTTATAAAAATAAAATTTGTATTTTATTCGAACTTCTTTCCGATATTGTTTATTTTAATAAATAATCAAGCTCGAGGTCTAAATTGTTTTCATAAGTTTTTTATTTACATAAAACTTTTCTAAAAGCCGTATTCAAAATATTGACTTTTAGGAAAGTTATATGTAAATTAAAAACTGATGAAAACAATTTAGACCTCGACCTTGATTATTTAGGAAAATAAAAAATATTAAATAGTTTTTTTTAACTTCAATTGGTATTTTTTGAATAGAAATTGTTTATGCCCGAACTACTTAAAAAGAAAATATTTAAGTTTCATAGTTGCAGCATAAAAAAAATTCTTTAGTTTTTAGCAATCTTACTGACCGTTACTTTGTAAAAACTTGTTTGTAAAGTAAGCCCTAGACGCAACCCGCAGAACAATTTATCCTTCCTATTCATTCAAAAAATTTGCTATTGTTATAAAATAATAAACAGTGTTTTAGGTTTTCATTTCATTTAATTGGTAAATAACTTAAATTCATGAATACTATATAGTTTTACTTATACATATGTGTATATTTTGTAATATATATTTAGTTATACCATAGTTTTGTATTATATATATGGATAGTGGTTTTATATATACCAAATATGTATATCATTTGACATCTTGTAATAGCACATTAGATACAAACAAATTAAGATAATATGTACTAAGTATAATCTTATTAAAAAGGATCCATAATAATAATAATTAATTATATTATAATTATATACAAAAACATTAAAAAAAGATATTATTAAAAACAAATTGTGCATGAAGTATGTATGATAGTGTGGCCATATATAATTGTAAAGAATATAAAATTTTCATAATAAATGGAAGCATTATGAGTAAATAATATGAAATTTTTGTAATAAAGTTTTAAAAAAATAATATGTAGATATACAGTGATGTGCAATATAATATACCCATTCAAGTTTTTTTCTAATTTTATTCTCGTTGCCTTTATTTTTAAAGATCAAAATAGTGGATAGATTTGCCCAAAAATGCGAGGAGATAATTCAGAAAATTATGTAGAATTTTAACGTGACGTCTGTTTTTTTATTTTGTTACTTGTTTTAAGTAGGCGTCGCTTTTAATGAAAAATAAGCGATATCGACATTCAATCAAATTACATAGTAAAATTTAGCGAGCACTGATCGGATCTATGCAAACTGTATATTTTTGGAAATACTATAAAATTTTATTAAATCTTGCATTATCTTTATCCACAAATGGTCTCCTGACTTAAAATGAGAGTGCCTTAAACATGACCAGATTTTTCTTTGTTTTTAGCGATTTTAAAATAAAGTTAACAACACTGAGACTTTAAAGTGAATGGGCTTATTCTATACTTACCGCGATATAACAAATCAGTTAGGCCTTTTTTACGTTATAGTATAAAGCATTCCGTGTTTAAATTTCAGTGTTGTTAACTTTATTTTAAAATCGCTAAAAACAAATAAAAATTTGGCCATGTTTAAGGCAATGTCATTTTAATTCTGGCGACCATTTGTAGAAACAAATAATGTAAGACTTAAGAAAATTTTATAGGAATTCCGAAAATATACAGTTTTTTCCGAATTGATCAGTACTCGCAAAACTTTACTATGTAATTTGATAGAAGGTCGATATCGCTAATTTTTCATTAAAAGCTACGCCTACTTAAAACAAGTAACAAAATAAAAAACAGACGTCACGTTAAAATTATACATAATTTTCTGAACTATCTCCTCGCATTTTTGGGCGAATCTATCCACTATTTTGATCTTTAAAAATAAAGGCAACGCGAATAAAATTAGAAAAAAACTTGCATGGCTCTATTATATTGCACATTACTGTAGATAACTAAATAAAAAAAACGCTTAGCGTTTTTATATAAGTTTAAGTTAGTTTTTACAAGTATTAAAAACTAATTTAAGGTCGGCTAACTTAGCTAAAATAACGCTCAATTTAAGACTATCCGGAGTCATTTTATTGCAAATTTTATTTGTGGTTAAGGTTAAAGACCAACTTAACTACCTTAACCAAGAGTAAAATTCTCCTCAAGATAACTCTAAATAGTGTTAAAATAAGCATTCTTTAGGATAAGTTAGCCGACCTAAGTAATTTAAATTAAATTTATTAAAGTCGAATAATTTATCTAAAATTATGCTCAATGTTGCACTCTTCAGAATTACTTTCATGCTATTCATGGTTAAGGTTAAGGACCAACTTAGCTACCTCAACCAGGAGTAAAATTGGTATTAAAATAACTCTAGATATTGATAAATTGAGTTTGTTTTTAGATAAATTAACTGACCTAAAGAATTATAATTAAGTAAAGCAATTGATAGTTTTGAAATTCTTATATTTTAAATTATTATTTTTTAATAACAAAACTTTTTCATTAAGCGCTATATTATATTTTTAAAAAATATTTTAAAAATGGATTTTAAGGGTGGTCTATATGTTAATAGTTAATAGTAATTTTTTGAAAACTAAATTCAATTAAGTAATTTTTTTAAAGCGTAGATTATATTTACAGCACGTTGCCATAGTTATCATATGTGACAGCGCATAGAGAAAGGGACCTAAGGGTAAAAAATCAATTTTTTTTTTGTTTGGTACACCAAAGATACACGTATTTAAATCTTTAAAATGGCTCTCCTGAACAAAACCCTTTTTTTACCCTTAGGTCCCTTTCTATTTTGCGCGTCACATATGTTTGTTTTTATTACACTCAGAGAAGTTAACTAAAAGGAAAATTTTTAAATAAAACCTTTAGATTCTGTGAATTTTTCTGAAAATATTTTCATAATTTTAACGACACAGAATATATCAGATATATTGCCAGAATTTCCCTGTCGCTAAAATCACTTTCACATTAAATAACTCGTAGTGAAAATATACGAGTTTTAATTAGCTGTTCCAAGATTTACATGCGAACAATTTTTTCGATTTATTTAATATAGAAAAAGCTAAAGGAAAATTATATCCAATGCAATTTTTCCCAGTGGACTAAGAGTAATTGCACCGACTTATTTTCTGCATTATTTTAAAACATATAATAATGAGTTACTAATAAAACCACTAGTTAGTTTTTCCATTATTTGAAAATAAAAAATAATGTGTTACAAAAAATGACTTATTTTTATCATTATTTCAAACAAAGTAATGTTCTAGATTTTGTTGTAGATTTTTTTGAAATCTGTTTTTAGACTCAACATTTTTTTAACACTAGCAAGGATATACATATGTACATTAGGGTGACCGGATCTCATAGAGAGGGGAAAAAATGTCGGAATCTTGTTCGTCTTGACCCCACAAAACGATTCCCCTTTCCAGATATTGAGATAGCCGAAATTTGAGCTCGATTGGAGTATGTTAACCCGTGCCGCTGAGGGCTCGAAGTTTTAAATACGATTTACAAGGCGAAAAAATCACTTTTTTGGCTTTTTTTGAAAATACAGGCTCTTAAATAACTGTATTTTTTGAAAATGTAAATAGAATCATAATCTAAACTGAATTCCATTTCTGGTAATGCATAAAAATCCAAAATCGGTTGGAAAATATTTCGGTAATTGCAATTTCCTCAGACCATTGTAGTGTTAAAATGAGATAAATTATGAAAATCGAAAAAAATAAAATATTTCTTTCAAAAATTTACAAGGTTATACTCTAGTTTCATTTCTAAGTTCCACAAATATTCAGATAAAATTTTTTGTCTCTCTTGGGTTATGATAACCTAGTCCCAGGTATGACCAAAGATGGGATTTGTTTTTTTATGAATTTGCAAAACTCTATTTTTGAGTTTTATAAAATTTTGTTCAACAAAATATAAAAAAACGTGGTCAACGCATAGGGGTTTATTAAACATACCTAAGAGAATAATTCTGCTGAAAATTACACAAATCCCTCTTTTAACTTAACTGTGACGGAGTTTTAAATTTGAAAATTTTAGAGAAAAGTGTGATTTTGGCCCATAATTAAGATGATAGTATTAATTTTTGTGTTTTTAGCTAGCTGGAACAAAAATAATCCGATTTTCTTTAATCCTGATACAGGAGATTGTTTTCCGAAAATTCTGTAATACTCCGACAACGTTAACCCTTTCTTTACCAAGGTCTAAAGTGAAATTTTTCAAATTTTTCGATTTTTCCTGGAAGTATACCAAAACAATGTGTTGTTTCTTGCGGAATTTGGTGAAAGTTGTCCAAATAACTCCGTTAACTCCAAATTTTATACATAGTAATAAAAAATTAGAAATTAACCCTTATAGGCACATGAGGTCAAAATGACCCTTAATTTTTAAAATGTGAAAAAGTGCCATTTGGCATGAAAATCGATATAAAAACCTTTAATTAAGCATTTTCTAGAAAAAAAAATATAAATTAACCTTTTTCGCCTTGTAAATCGTATTTCAAACTTTGAGCCCTCAGCGACACGGGTTAACATACTCCAATCGAGCTCAAATTTCGGCTATCTCAATATCTGGAAAGGGGAATCGTTTTGTGGGGTCCAGACGAACAAGATTCCGACATTTTTTCCCCTCTCTATGAGATCCGGTCACCCTAATGTTAACCCGTGTCGCTGAGGGCTCAAAGTTTGAAATACGATTTACAAGGCGAAAAAGGTTAATTTATATTTTTTTTTTCTAGAAAATGCTTAATTAAAGGTTTTTATATCGATTTTCATGCCAAATGGCACTTTTTCACATTTTAAAAATTAAGGGTCATTTTGACCTCATGTGCCTATAAGGGTTAATTTCTAATTTTTTATTACTATGTATAAAATTTGGTGTTAACGGAGTTATTTGGACAACTTTCACCAAATTCCGCAAGAAACAACACATTGTTTTGGTATACTTCCAGGAAAAATCGAAAAATTTGAAAAATTTCACTTTAGACCTTGGTAAAGAAAGGGTTAACGTTGTCGGAGTTTTACAGAATTTTCGGAAAACAATCTCCTGTATCAGGATTAAAGGAAATCGGAAGTGATTTTGTTCCAGCTAGCTAAAAACACAAAAATTAATACTATCATCTTAATTATGGGCCAAAATCACACTTTTCTCTAAAATTTTCAAATTTAAAACTCCGTCACAGTTAAGTTAAAAGAGGGATTTGTGTAATTTTCAGCAGAATTATTCTCTAAGGTATGTTTAATAAACCCCTATGCGTTGACCACGTTTTTTTATATTTTGTTGAACAAAATTTTATAAAACTCAAAAATAGAGTTTTGCAAATTCATAAAAAAACAAATCCCATCTTTGGCCATACCTGGGACTAGGTTATCATAACCCAAGAGAGACAAAAAATTTTATCTGAATATTTGTGGAACTTAGAAATGAAACTAGAGTATAACCTTGTAAATTTTTGAAAGAAATATTTTATTTTTTTCGATTTTCATAATTTATCTCATTTTAACACTACAATGGTCTGAGGAAATTGCAATTACCGAAATATTTTCCAACCGATTTTGGATTTTTATACATTACCAGAAATGGAATTCAGTTTAGATTATGATTCTATTTACATTTTCAAAAAATACAGTTATTTAAGAGCCTGTATTTTCAAAAAAAGCCAAAAAAGTGATTTTTTCGCCTTGTAAATCGTATTTAAAACTTCGAGCCCTCAGCGGCACGGGTTAACATACTCCAATCGAGCTCAAATTTCGGCTATCTCAATATCTGGAAAGGGGAATCGTTTTGTGGGGTCAAGACGAACAAAATTCCGAGATCGATTTTTTGCGGTCACCCTAATGTACATACATATTGAACCAAATTTCAATTGATATTTTCTGAATTACAGTTACAGCAGGTGTAGTACCATAGCAAAATCTTTCATTACCAAATAAGTGGTTATATAATAGAAATTTATAGCTCCGCACAACTTATTTTTTGGCGTCTAAACTCATTATTTTTGTTTGGCGTGTTCGTTTTTATAAGTAGTCACGCTAACCCGCTCGCTTACGAAAAAATGAGAAATAAGTAGTTATGAGATTTTGAATAATAAGTGGTTACACACCTGCTTACAAAAAGTTGAATTATAAGTGCTTATCCGATTGCTTACTTGATTCTTAAAAATAAGGAGTTACACAAATACAAATACACAAATAATACACATAAAGAAATACATTCACAAAAATTTAAGTTTTTCTAGTGCGTGATTTTAGGACTCGTCATAAAAATTTAAATATAAAACATATTTACATATAATAAATAAAAATTTATAAAATTTAACTGTGTAAACAGTACTTATTTAAACTATTACGAGTAAGTCATTATTTTATATTTAGAAACAATGAATACAATATCCCGTTATTAGGAAGTCATTATTTTGTATTATAAAATAATACATTTTTGGTAATGCAGATAGTAATGAGATGTCATTACCAATATTTTGCTGGGACATACACCTTTGACTCTGATGGATTTTCATAATGCAATTAAGACAAGTATGTTTACTTAATTTTACGAAAAACAGCGCCGCACAATGCTTTCTCTCATAGAATCAAAGAAAAATATTTGTGTCTCCGATTTCGACGAAAATATTTTTTTAGTATATAATAAAATTACTTAATCTTGTAAATATTATCCAATCTGGTATAACTCATTCTGTCTACACTAGAGGTAGCTAAAGTCGCAAAATTTTTAACATAGAATGTAACAAAAAAATTAAATTTTTGTATTTTAATGAAAAAAAAAAATTGGTAAAAATTCAATTTTAAAGATATCTTTAAAATTTTTCTTTTAGAAAATAATTGAAATATCTTGATAATATACCTAAATCAATCTTGAAATATACCTAATTTTTGGTTAAAATACTAAAAATTACCAAAGTGTGAAAAATTTGAAAATCATATTAATTGATTTCCATATTATTATTTTTTTTTGTTACGAATAGCCCTTTATATTTATATTATATTGAAAAAAAATATCTACCAATTTTTTTTCTAAAAATCAAAAAACAATTTTTTTTAAAGACTCTTTTTTTAGGTCTCTTTCACTTGATAAAAGCTACATATTTTAATTAAATTAATATTTTTTAAATTTCAGGTAGTATGGGAGGTGGGTGTGTCCTTGGCCCGATATTTCCAAAAATTAAAATTTTTCTTAACAAGGGTTTTATGTCATTGTATCAAATTTCAAAACTCTGTCTTCATTCCTTCTATTTTTGTCCAATTGTTATATGGGATCAAAGCACTGTGCGCTGTAGTCTGAAAAATCCTCAAAATGTGATTGATATATTTCCAGGATTGCAATCAGTTTCTTTAACTATACATAGCTTTCATTTCCTGCAAGTTTTTCAAATAAAACTATTTTTATTGTATTTTTTTGCAAATATTTACGGGTTTTTTTTTACATAATGATTGGAAGCTGATGTTTTATATAATAGTTATAAATTTTAATAAAAAAAATTTTATTTTTAGAAATGTCTTATTTTTGAAGCATTTTTACAGCTGGGATGCAGCTACGGAAGGGGTCGCAACACTACATTTGCTTTAAACGTACGACCAAAATCAGTACATCGACGAAAAGCGTGTGTCAAATTGCACATAAATAACATGTGTAATTTTATTTATGTGTAATTTAAATTCAACAAAAACTAAAATCTTTACTCAAATTGAACGAAAACTAGTATTTAAATATTGTTTGAAGAAAACCAGCGTATGGGGAATGACGTGTACCTTGGAACTTTGAATTCTTCTCCTATTTCTTAATGTTTTACACTGTTTTTTTAATGATCATTCTAAACTACTCAAAGTTTCAGATAAGTCTATAGGAGACCCTAAAATTGGGTGCGTGTTAATCTTGTAAATAATTTATAAAAAATGCCTACACTTATAGAAAACAGTCTATAAAAACCGCTAAATTAGCAGATTATTTGTACTGTATATTAGTGAGATAGGAACAACAAGAATAAAACTGTTAAATATACAGAATTTTAGTTAAATTTTTGTTAATAAAAAATAGCTAATTAACCTGCTAAAAAACCAAAAACTTTTGCGGAATAATTATTAGCCTAAAAAATCACTAAAAATTTAATATTAATTAATTAATTTCCTAAGTTTTTTTTCGATTTTTTAAATGTAAATAAAAATCGATCCTTTTGGAAACAGCAGTTTTCATTTTTTTTTAGCAAATATTTCTGTTAACAAAAATTTTGTAGATATAATAGTTTGATTTTAATATTTATACCCTACACTACACCGTGGCCAGGGTATAATAAGTTTCTGCTGATGTTTGTAACACCAAAAAATATTGTACCTAGACCCACCTGTTAGTATACCGATCGACTCAGAATCACTTTTTGTTTCGATTTAACCATGTCTGTCTGTCCGTCCGTCCGTCTGTCCATGCATTCTTGTGTGCACTCTACAGGTCGCAAATATTACGATATTTTGATGAAATTTGGTACACCGACCTATGTTGGCCCAAGGACGAATCCTATCGTTTATGGTTTTATAGAAAGTTTTGACACAAGTCCATTTTAATCCATTCGAATTTCGGATCCAAACACTAGTTGGTTTTTAACTAGACTGGTGTAGGGTATTACATAGTCGGCATGCTGCCCGACTTCAACTTTTCTACTCGTTTTATTCTACTAATATTTAGCAAAATTGTCTGCAGATTTGTCACTTTCAATTAACTAAAAGTTAACTTAAATTTAACTTAAATTCTGAAAATTTAACAGTTTTATTTTTGCCATTCTTATTTTACTAGTATTCAGCAAGAAAAAAATTGCTAATTTAACAGTTTTTTCTACAACATCATTTTTAACTAATTGTTAGTTGCTTTTTCTGCTATCTTTAAAGATTTATTTCTACGAGTGTACTAATGCTTACCTATACATTTTTTGTTAAAGTTTCTTGTTTTTCGCTATTTGATTGTAAATAGCCCTGATTAAGATGAGATAGAGCAAAACCAGTGGGGGTTTGCCTACCATGAGGCCCTAAGTAATAGCCCTTATATGTATTGTTACAGAATCTTTTCTCTGAGTGTATGTAAATAGTATAGAATCAATGTTTTTTTTTCTAATTTTATTTTAAGTCTAAATAATATTTAATTGAATATTTTTTTTATTTCTCACCTTCTAACTTATAAAATATGTACCTTTTACTTTTCTGTTTACTCAATGATAATTGGATTCAGTTTTCCATAATTTGTTTAAATCTAAATATACTGCTATCAAAAAATACTTTTTTTTATAATGTTTAACACATTCACATCTAGTATTAAATTGTTAATAGACACCATTTGTTAATAATGAAATTTTTCCACACATACATCTAAAAAAAGATTCGAAAAAAATTTGATTTGATTTTTTTGTTTTTGGAGTTTTGTAGTTACTATAAGTTGAGTTTTTCTTTGTTTTGTCTAATATCTTAAATAGGTAGGTTGTTTTTTCCCTTAACTTTTGTTGCTAATTAACTTTGTTGGTGTTGGTGTTGTGTTTGTTGTTGATGTTGTGTTTGCTGTTGTTGCTGCTGTTGCTGTTGTTGTTGTGGTCCAAATTTACTTGTTATTTTATGTGATACATTTACAATGGCCATTTCATGTTTTGTTGAATCCATATCACAATCATACAAACCACTTAATGAATCTAAACTTAATAGTCTGGAACTGGCACGACTCGATACGGATGTATCATCAACATCTGGGGCATTATATAAAGAATTGACATCGGATAAAGCACCTTCGGCATCGGTTAAACCAGCTTCATTTAACAAAGATATATTTTCCAAACCTGGTTCATCAGTTATATAGCCCGTGGATTCGGCACCGCCTAAAGAAAAGAAGGCAAAGTGTAAGTAAATTAAAATAAGGTTTTTTTGATTTTGACTTCTTTCGACACTGTTGTGAAAATTTTAGAAATTTTCAAACAATTTTGTAAAAAAGGTAATCTGGTAAAACTAACACCATGTTGAAAATTTTTAAATTCTATTTTTTGTAGTATCGGGTCTAGGTTTTAATTGTCGGTTTGTGTTGGGAAAGTTTAAAACAGATTTAGAAGCTTGAGGACTACCAGAGAATTTTATTATTAAAAGACCATCTTACCTGTTGCCTCCTCTCTGCAATCATCATCTGACCATTCCGACTGACTTTCCAAATGATTTGAATCCATCGATTGATGATTATGATGGCCGGCACCATATTTGAGCTCATCATTTATCACATTCGCTTCTATTAAATCCTCATTACGATGATTATGTAGGCCATTGGATAAAGCCCCTACCAAAGCCTCTTCAGGACCACATTCATGATCTTCATCATCATCATCATCGTCATCTAAGTCATCTTCACTATGATAGGGACCATATTGGTGTTGATGATGATTGACCATATCCGGTTGCATCAGACGTTTTTTACGTACATCACGACCCACCTCATCATCTTCAAATTCTTCATCGGCTAAATTATCTTCGGTATCATCACGTTCATCTTCATCATGATTTAGTAAATGTTGATGATTATTTCTCTGTCGTTGATGATTATGACCATGATGATTATTGTGATGATGATGATGATGGTGGTGATGATGATGTCGATTATAGCGGGAATTTAATTTTGCATCTGATCCATCGTCTAATTGATCAAGACTTTCATGACTTTGATCGAAATCTTTTGATCTTGGTCTCATACGATGACGATGATTATGTTCTTTGGTTGCTGCTGCAGGCTGTTGTTGCTGAAGCTGTGGTTGTTGTTGTTGCTGCTGCTGCTGTTTCAGTTGCTGATTTTGTTGTGGTTGAGGATAGTTATTGTAGTTTGTACCATTTGTCGAGGTTGATGACTTATTGGTCATATCCATCATGGCCAAATTTAATTGATTACGTGTTTCATGTAAAATTTCACATGATTCTGTATCAGATGTTTGCCTATAATAAACAAATTTGCCAAGTTAGAAAATGCTTTAATCAAACATTTACTGTGATCATAAAATTATAAAATGTTTGCCTGGAATTATAAAAGTTGTCAAGTTATTTTACTGAGTGTTTTTATAAAAAGAATCAGACGAATTCGTTAACAAATTTGTGTGAAAAACACTAATTTAAAAACGTTTTTCTTCCAAAATTTTTTCCCAAATTTGTTAGGGCTTCTATGTAAAACAAATGCAGCTAAAAAAATTTAAAGATAAATCTTTTTAAGTTTGTGTTTTTTACACAAATGTTTTAACGAATTCTTCTGATTCTTTTTATAAAAACAGGCAGTTAATTAAACATTTACGTGCTCAATCAAGTTGTTTATTGAATTTTAACTAATTAATTAATTTGTTGTTTCAATCAAAAATATATTTTACTAATAACGGTGGGTTTCCTACTGAAGGGTTAACTATAACTTAACTATTAAACAAAAGAAATTTTCAAAAATTTATATGTAAAAAAAATTCTGGGTTAACCCAGTATGAAACCCAACGTTAATTGATATTTTAGTAATTAATATCGTTATCGTTTTTTTTACTACACTGAGACAATTATCTGCATGATGTTAATTAATTTTTGCATAAAACCAATGAAGTTTCACTGGAACTCGTCCATTGAAACTTTTCATTGAATTAATGAAATTTTTCATAAAATGTTGTGAAAAATTTAATTTTATTTATTAAAAGTTTCATACACTCAATGAAAAAATTTCATTAAAACAGAAATTCAAAAAATATGTGAAGCTTTTTCAACAAATTTAAGAAATTTTTCATTTAATTTGTGAAAGAAACTTCATTAGTTTACTGAACAATTTTATTAAAACTCGTCCAGTAAAATTCCAAAATAGAAAAAACATTTATTTTTAAATTTCAGAAATTTTCACAACTAAGATGAAGTTGTTTATTATATTTTCGACCAATCTACCAGAAATAATGAGGATAGAGTTTCGGTTTAGATTTTTGCTAAAAACCCCGGTTAATCGTTTTTTCCTCGTTTAGATTTTTGATCTTTGTTGAAAAAAAGCAAAGTGAACCACATTTTAAAATAAGTATTCCAGTTAAAAACTGTTTTAAACTATGTTTAAAAACTCTATATTTCGATAAGAAATGTGGGTATATTTTTTCATCATATAACGCTCTCTATTGGGCACCGAAGTGTGAAATTAATGAAGATTAGGCTTGTGTTAGGGTTGTGAACTTATTAAAAATTTTCAGGCAGCTTGCTATTGGTAACTTTTTGCTCTTAAAATTGAAATTAATGTACAAAATTACATTAATTTTTAAATTCACTCAACAGCAGTTTTACTATAGTGGCATTGTGCTGTTTCAAGAGTGGCAACATTTTCCTAATATATATTTCGTATCCAGTAAAAAACTGAAGATAAAGAAGTAATTAAAAAGTGCGCCATAGAAACGTGTAACACACATTTTTCTTCTCAAATTCGAGTGGTTTATTAGTTTACAATGGAGAATTAAAAAGGCAGAGAAGCTATTGAGGCCAATTCCAAACATTTCTGGCCGGGGTAGTGGCCACGGCACGTGCAATGTTCGCAAACTTTTGTGCGCAGAGTTAGAAAGAACGGTGATACAAAAAAAGAGCAAAACTTCTCTATGTTACATTTTTTAATTAAAATAACATAACTTTAAATTAAACTTAAATTCAGAACAACAAAAACGCTAATGTAAAGTTTTATAAATTTAAAATTTTAATAAATTAAATGAAAAATATTTTTAAAAATGTTCACTCATGTCACTTTAAGATTTTTTAAATTAATTAAAAATTAAATTGAATAATTTTAAAAGATTGAATCAGCATGTTAATTGATTCAATAAAAGTTTTGTATTAATATTTCCTAATTGATTTGAGAAATAACTTCTTCTATGTACTTACATTTGACTTGATTCTGAGGGATTTTTATTTCTGGTGATTTCTTTAATAGCCTCTAGTCCTACCGGATGTTTGGCAATCATAAAACTTGTACTCACAGGTATTTTCGAACCTGCTGATCTGCCTGTCGACGTCGGTGAATTCAGTTCATCCAATATGGTGGCCGCCATAGCAGTAGTAACATTTTTCAAATTATTGTTGCCACTTAGGGGAGTGCTGCCACTCAAGTTGCCATTACTGCCCAAACTACCGCTTCCTCCTATACCAGCGGCTACATGTAAACCGTTCGAACTTAACTTACTATTGCTACCCGAGTAGCTTATGTCTATGTTGTTGCGACTGCTACTGTTGCTAGTAGTGTTGCCACATTCTGCCGGACCACCTGACACCGATGTCACATTGCCCCCCGTTGATGAAGAAGCTGTGGCAGCTGCCGAATTGTGGGTGGTTGATAATCCTCTAGCCCTAGAGGATTCATTTAAAAGTCTTTGCAATTCCCTCTCAAATGGTGATTTGGTCGCATTACCACCACCCGAAACAGCATGTGTTGCATTGCTGCTTGGTTTTTGGGCTAAAACTAAACGATCTTGAAATTCAAAACTATTACAAGAATCTCCTTTATTTTGAGTAGTCGTAGTATATTGTCCCTGACTCTCAGTTGTAGAGCTGACTTCAAAGTCTTTAAGATTCGACATATCAATTACTGGCGAAGTAGGATCCACTTGTATATCACAGGGATATAACCATTGCAACGGATTGCCACCATTCCTTGCCAAATGATTGTTAGCTGCTGCGGGGCGTGGTGAATCTTCTTCACCCTCTCCCTCGGTTGTTTTCGAATAGCTTTCATCGGATGAACTCATTGAGGGCGAATGAGGTCGGGAACTTAAATCATCTGTGGAAGACATTTCACGACTCTCTTCCAGTTCGGTCGGTAGCTTCGGTAGAGGCTTCATGTATGATCGTAGAAGAGGTGTATTCTGTTTTAGACTCGTTGTTAATGTGGCAGGTTTGGGTGGTAGGGCTGGTAGAGGAGGTTGTGGTTGTTGGGAGTACAGAGGATATTGTTGTTGTTGCTGATAGTGTTGGTAGTTTTGTTGGGGTTGTTGCTGTTGTTGTTGCTGTTGCTGTACAAACAAATTATTGGGACACATATAACGTGGTGGTTCATATTTAGTGGGTGTGTGATGTATTTGTTGCTGATATGGCATGGCAATTATCTTTTTTTCAGGGGGGTTAGCAGGTGGATATTTGAAGCATGGAAGTTGTTTGGTAGTTACATTTAGATAATTATACATATACATAGAGAGCAAAACACATTTAGATGTAATATGATTTCAAGTTTCACCAAGCATTAGGAGCACACATTAATGGATAAGATTTTTTTTTTGGTTTCATTTTAGTTTACAAAAAAGAACATAGAAAATATATGAAAAATATTTACATTAATTATAAAGCCATTAACCATTAGTATTAAAATAAATGAGATCATTATTAGGATTTGGATAGTAGAAAAAAAGTACATAAACATGTTTGAAAAGAATATTTATTTGCTGATTTTATTTCAGTTTGAAAGTTATAATACTGAAAAAGTTATGATATTACTTTGCAAAGTATACACTAGACCGTACCTCAAAAAAAAAGTTCGCCGTACACCCTCCAATATGAAGTATTTTTGCAAGGCTTTTAAAATCGGATTTTAAAGTGTGATATATCGATTTTTTTGCCTCGAGGAGACCAGTGTTTTGCTATAAAGGAAAAATCCAATGAAAAAAAATTTTTAAAAGGCGACCCCTACGTTCGGCAACCAATATATAAAAAAAATTTCTACTGGCTTTATCGAAAAACTTCTATAGCAAAAGTATAATGATTTTTTTCGAGCTTTAATTTTCTGACATTAGGGCGGTACATTAGGGTGGTAGCAACTGAGATCTGGTGGGCAACTACTAGAACGGGTTACTTGAGGTCAATGGCCCTTAGAGTAAAACACTGGTCTCCTCGAGAGAAAAACATCGATGTATTATACTTTAAGATCCGCCTGTAAATGCCAAAGATATAACGAAAAATGTAAAATGGCGACCCCCTACGTTCGGCAAAAAAAAATTTTTTTTTTGGAGGGTGTACGGCGCACTTTTTATTTTTGCCTGTAAGGTGGTACGCGTATGTCTTTGGTGCAAAATATATTTCGAGAAATAAATTTAGATCATTCTCATTTATTAACCTATTAAGGCATGGATACTGAAGATGTGTCTGTAGCGGGCCTTATCGAATTTTTTAAATTTTTTATTCTCTGTAATTTACTTGTATGATCTCAAATCTAACAAAAAACATTCAGTTTAATATTTTTAACATTTTAATGTATTCCTTTTTTTTTTTTTTATCAAAAAATAAGTTTTTTAGTTAAGTGTTTATAACCGTCGCACAGAGGGGCGAAATCAATCAAAAGTGGCGATTACTTCAAAAGATGAACTTTAACTTTCACAACTGTATTTGGTACCGGGTGAAAATAGATAAAATTCTACATCACTAATTGCAAAAATAAAAGTTCTATGTTGTTTACTTTATTTACAGTGTGTATTTAAAGTTCAATAATTATTAGTATTTTTGCGCACATTGGTTAAAAGTGAAAATTTTGATATATAAAGTGATTACTTTATTTATTAAGATACCCAGCAAAACATTGGTAATGGGTTTGACCTTTTTGACACATTGCCTGGCAATGGGTACCACTTTACCCTTGGTTTTACTTAGAAACCTAAAGTAATACGTTACTAATCCCATATACTTATGTGGGAGGTATGAAATAATGAGTTACCGATATGGAGATATATCACTACTTATTTGGAGCCTTTAAAATAATATATTACCGATATTGTGTTTAATAATATCTTATTAATAAGGGTAAAAATAATAAGTTATTCGTATTATATTATAACTACTTTTTATGCTAAAGTTCGATTTAATAAAAATTTAGAATCTAATTACATTGCTCGGATCGGTGTACTTTTAAACAAAATCATTACTGGTAACGTCTTACTTTATTCCCTATTTGCAACCAATGAAATTTGTACTAATGTGTAACGACTTATTTCACTCCATACAAGTATGTAATTATTTTAGCTAACTAGTGAATTTAATTTTACAAGTAACAACTTATTAAAGTACTTCCTTCGTAATCACTTATTTTAGCCTATACTGGTACGATTAGGCAACCATTTACCCCCAATGATACCCCCATGTTAAAATAATGTGTTATGCGACCAAAGTGTCGGTGGTTTCTTATTACATTTCCCTTTACATGGTAATAGAAGTTTTTGCTGGGTATCTAAAAGTAAATGTTTTATAATGGAACCATCTACTTCAGATATTTGAGCATATAATAAATTATTGTAATTTGTGAAATAAGACAATTTTTCCAAAATACAAAAAAGCATATAAAATGTTTAAAAAACTTTTTTCTACCTTTTTTGTTTTTAAATGCTGGTTATTTTAAAGGGCTTATGAATATCCATCAATAAAAAATAACAATATTTTAAAATTACGACTTCCCTTAATTAATCGCCACTTTGCATACCGTTCATCCCACTGTGCGACGTATAGAGCAATGGTAATTAATATTAGAATTAATTACTAAGGGTTTTTTTTAAAGCTGATTTACAGGAAGAAGAACACATTTTTATTGAAAAATGGGAACCACCAGACTGCCGCAGTTTCGTCTCACCCAAAAGACTCTTCAGTAGTCACTTTATGTGTCAATTGATCAAAGTAATTCTAATTGTTAAATTGTCTCTACATGAAAAACCTTTTTGTGTCTATCTTGACCGGGGATCGAACCGGCAGCCCTTTTAACGAGATACACCACGGTCGGCACATCGATGAGTGTTGCTAATTGAAGTCTTATCAAGTACAGATTACACAATGTACGTTTGTAATCAGAAGAGCCAAAATTAACTAATAGATGAACAATTTATTTTTCAGTTAGAATGTTTCCTCTCTTAATCCTATTCGTTTTCTCTTTATCACAAGTAATTATCACATTATGATGCGATTTATTTTTATTTTGCTTGAAAAAACAAAGGTCAGAAAATTACATTTGTTTTTAATCAATAAATAAAAGTAAAAAATAACTTTTTGCATCTGACTTTTATGGTAAAAGTTATTAGAAGTATAAGTGGCTTGCTATATCTCGCTTAGTTTCCGAGATATAAGTTTTTTTATGATTGTATAATAAAAAACATGACAATATAACGGAATCTCTATATGATATTAGTAGCGGAGACACAAAAATATAATTAAAGTTTAATTAGCTGGAAAATTTTTAAAATCAAGAAACACGAATTACTAAAAATTTTAAGTTTAAACACAGTTTCTGTACATCAGGTTTTCTAGTTAATGGATATTTGGATAGTGGCAAAACTGATTAGCAACTGTTGAATTTATAAGCACAAAACTAAGAAGAGTCAAATATTCTTAAATAAATAAAATTTGCCAAAAAATGGGATATCAAACACAAAATATAAAATAGCGGTTTCTCGAAATTGGCCCACTGAAACAAATTTCATGTCCGATTCGGAAGTAGCGCACCATGAAAAGAAAATTTGTTGAATAGTTGTTTCTGGCTCGCAACTAGTGCTGGTAAATTCGGTTACTTTTCAATACTCGATACTACTCAATATTTTTGATTTGAATACTCGATACTACTCGATACTTTTAACGGTTTTTAATTTTGAAAATTTTTAGCAAAAATCTTTGAAAATGTTTACATTTTTATAATTTATAAACATATTTTTAAACTTTTTCACCAGTTTTTTATCATATACTCTTAAATACTTTACTTCTGGTTTTTTCCTTTTAGCAGAGTTGTGGTTTTCTAATAAATATTTTAGCATAGTCACATTTTTGTGGTAAATATTTTAGCGGAGTCACATTTTTATATATTTTGTCTGTCCAAAATGCAACTCTAAAAATATCGAGTAGTAGTTTTGAGTATCGAGTACCCAAAAAAAGACAAATACTCGATACTCGATACCCACTACTCATATTTTTACCAGCACTACTCGCAACAGAAAAATTCTTTCCACCCCTGATATACACTCGTGCTCACGAAATTAAGTCAATTCAAGTTTTTTTTAAATTTTATTGTTGTTGCCTTTATTTTTAAAGATCAAAATAGTGGCTAAATTTGCCACGAAAGGCAAGGAGATGGTTCAGAAAATTATACAGAATTTTAACGTAATGTTCGTTTTTTCATCTTGTCACTTGTTTTAAGTGGGCGTGGCTTTTAATGAAAAATTAGCGATATCAACCTTTTATCAAATTACATAGTAAAATTTAGGCAGTATTGATCGGTTCTGTACAAACTGTATATTTTTGGAAATCCTATAAAATTTCCGTAAGTCTTGCATTATTCTTATCTACAAATAGTCACCAGACTTAAAATTGCAGCACTTTAAACATGACCAAATTTTTCCTTGTTTTTAGCGTCATTCGTGCATGAGTATAGTAATTATTACTTACTAACATTTATTGTTTAGCACAGATTAATACCAGATGTGAAACTAATGGCAGGTGTCAAAAAAGTATTCTCGAACCGTATGGTTTTGTTTACATAGAAGTCAAGTCAAGAGGGAGATAACAATAAAAAATCTTCATACATTTTGTATTGCGCATTTTTTGTATATATCTGTCTCTTTTTGGATTATTGTGCTTTATATTTTGTGTTTTTCTTAAATTTTTGCGTTTTGTTTTGCTCATTTGTCGGCCATATTGCCCAAATCAGCTGATTCATATCTGGTATAATTCGTGGTGTTTAGTGTCCAACCGAACAGTTCCGCCAAAAAGTGTCATTTGGTGGGTTTTTATTTTTTGGAGGAATTGTGTAGAAATTTTGTTACGGGGAAAATATTTGTTGAGCCGAATTAATGCGATTTTGATTGTCAAATTTAAGGAAAACCATGTAGTTAGTTTAAATTTGATACTCAAAATGGATTCTCATTGGCCCCACTAACATTTTTCCATAAGCAAAATTTGTCCATAATACTTCAACATAACGAATAGTGACCAAATATATTTTTTAGCCGAAATGTTCGGTCGGACACTATTAGTGTAACGCTTCCATCTCTAATTTCAAGTATCTTAGAGCCATAATTTTTTTTAGCGCTTTCAACTATGTATTTATCGTACTCTAATAAAATATACGATATTTTTTGATAGAAAAAAAATTTGTAAAAAATGGTTAACTCTTATGTTTAATTGATAGAAAAGAAGAACTAGATACTCAAAATATACAAAACTAAGATTTAAGTGGATTTTGTTTTTGGATATCGTAAGTAAGGTTAATTTAAACTAAAGGAATCCAACACCAGAATATTTAAAAAAATCTACTTAAGGTACAATCAAATCACTACAAACTATCTACTCATTTTGGAAATTATAGTAGGTACTCTTCATTACCACCCAAATACTTTTCATCTTCATTATCATCACAACTACTATCATCGTCTATAAAACTCACCTTGGCCACTTGGGTGGCAAGTAACAACGGTTCACTTTCACGACAATTATTATAATTGTTGAAATGATTATTGGAATTGTTGTGAGTCAGTATCGGCGAAGACGATAGGGACGTTTGATTATTAAGTTGTTGTTGTTTATTATTATGTTGTTGTTGTAAATGATAATTATTAAGATGTGATAGATGATGATTATTAATATTGTGATGTTGTTGTGACATTTGATTCGTTTGTTGTTGTTGAGGATGATGATGATGATGTTGATACAAATAATGATGATAGTTTAATGCAGTAGTAGAAGTAGTAGTTGTTGTAATGGAGGATGCATGCAATTGTTCACGTTTACCATTACCAGCACCGGCACCAGCGGCACCATACATTAAGTTATTGAAATTTTCCAACGGGGCGTAAGGATCATGCTGCTGTTGATGTAAATGTTGTGAGAGAGTAGGAGGAGTAGGAGTATTATTATAATTATAGTAACGATTATTGCTAGGATTTTCAATAATATTAAATTGTTCACGGAACATTACCGATGATGGTGTTAAGGATGATGCTGTTGGTGGTTGTTGTTGGTGTTGTAGGGCGGGAACATTTGTTAATGATGTTGATGATGATTGAGGAGGTGGTTGTGATTGTGGTAAAGGTTGTGATGTTTGAGGTAAAGGTTGTTGTTGCTGTGTGACGGAATTTGGATTTAAACCTATACTGCTCATAGAACTAGATGAATGGTTACGTTGATGTTGTGACTGCTGTTGTTGTTGTTGTAGTTGTTGACAACCATTACCATCTCCTCCTCCTCCTCCGCCCGGGTAGTTGCTATAACCATTTCCAAAACCATTATGATCTGTATTACCATTATGTTCACCTGTGTGACCATTTTCCGATATATGTGGTAAACCCCCATTAGCTAAAAATGGTTGTTTTTGTAGTTTACTATTCAATCTTTGTTGCTGTTGCAAATGATGTTGATGATGCTGTGGCTGCATGTGTTGCAATAACATTTGTTGTTCTTCACTCATATTACTGGCTTTGATTAACATATTATTGCCATCCCGTTCCAAATGATTTAAACCAAAATTATCTTTTTTCACATTATATGTTTCCGAATTCATATTAACATGATAATTATTATCCTGAAAGTGCGTCTGCTTTTGATAATATTCTGTTGATTGTAATTGTGTTTGCTGTTGCTGGGTTTGTCCAAAGGTGGCTCTATTACCAATCATGGCATTACGTACTTCTGTATTTAGGCCATTATTGCAATTATCATTTAGGAAGTAGGTAATCATATCACCTTTACCCTTAACTTTAATTGTACCACGGCATCTAAAGGAAAAAATATAAAATTTTAAAAGGATGTTTTTTCAGGTATTATCAATATTCTACATTTGTTTTGAAAACAAAGCGCTACCCATGAAAAAAAAAAATATAAAAAAATTAGAAGTAATGCTTTACAAACTACTTCTTTCACTGCCTTACAAGTATCCGTTAATGTATTTTTACTGCTTTTTTAGAAGTATTTCTGAACAACTTCAAAAAATCACTTCTTTATTGCTTCCAAAGTAGCAGTTAGATTACATTTCAACCGCTCTTTTATAATGACTTCTGAACAACATCCAAAAAATCAAAGCATAATTGCTCTTAAAGTGATCATAAAGTGATTTTGGTATCAATTGGTATTTTTAAACAGATGATCGCGGGTTCGATTCCTAGAGAGACCAACATTTTTTAATTATTTTGAATTTTGTTTTATTTTTTTTTTTAGTATTTGCAATTAATTTGTTTAAATTCAATGACCCTTACTATAAAAGTGTATTTTAAATTTAAAGTCGACTTTATTTTCAATCATACGGTTTTGTTCATTTTGTGTATGAAAACCTTACAAAAATATTTATATTTTCAAACATTTTGATTGGTTGAAAATAAATTAACCAATCAGATTTCTACAAAAATAAATCAAGTCAAGGCATACTGCCACCCAATATTTTAACTAAAGTCGACTTTAACTATAATATACATTTGAAAAATTTAGATAGTAAGGGCGAATATTTTTTTAATTTTTAAAAATATATAAAATAAAAATGATGAGAAATTATGAAAATAGTACTGAAAATAATATTGAATTGCAGTGCACCATTTGCACTTGTTTAAAAAGTATTTTTATTGAAGAGAATAAAACACAATATCTCGCAATGGCAAAGTGGTGGTTTGATGCCAGTCAGCTTTCGTATCGAAGAATAGCTCAGTGGTAGAGAGCTAGACTAGCAATCATGATGTCGCAAGATCGATACCCGGTGGCGGAAATAAAATAATTTCTGTAAGATAAGAATTTTTTCACTTTTAATTGGTGAAAAAGAGCTTCCTTTACACTCGTTCAAAAAGTACTGAGGAAATGTTGATCTGGGAGTACTCTTCTCCTATGCCAACTCAATTTTAAAATCATTAGTGTGTACGTTAAAAAAGAAGTACATCTACATTAATTGTAGTGCTTTTTCTACTGCTTCGGCATCTCTTTTTTTGCTGGGTATTAATGACAGTATGTTTTTTCTATTAGTCTGTAGAAATCACGATCATCTCATAAGGAGGTATCAAATCAGATTACTCTAAGCCATGATGACCCTTGAGGACAAAGTTTTGAATTTTTATAACAAATAAAAGAATAACTTATGTTATGTATGTCTTGCGACACATCGTCTCAAAGTAAAAGTCCACTTTAATTCTCTAAACCATGGAAAATATCTACACTTCGGTCGTATTCGAGAAAATTACCCTTAGCTTTTTCATACGGCAACTTATTTTTAAATATCAACCTTTTTCAAACCGCTTTTTATATTTTCAAAATTCCCTCTGACTTAAGTTTTGAAGAAGTTGAGTAATTTTCAAACAAAATTTCTTAAGAAGTATGGCAAAAAAAAGTCGATCTTTGTTCTGACTATATAACTGGCTATTAGATTTTTAAAAATTATTTTTTTTCTAAATGTATTTCTTAAATTCTAAGTAACTGGTTAATACAAGAGCAGCCATTCTGGAAAAACCGCGCGAAGCCGCCACAACTTTGGGTCAGCATGCATCTCTGCACGTCACATAACAACGGTGTCACTGAACACCCCTAAAAATACACGGTTATGCGACGTGCCTAGGATAGCTCTATAACGCCTAAGTGCTGCATTCAAAGATAACAAGACCCATTTATAAAAAGGGATCAGCACTGTGGTGGTTCAAAAATTTTAACGAAACATGATTTTCAATATTTTGTTAAATTCTTAATTAAAATTCAAAATGATTTTTTCGTATAACAACTTACTTGAATTCAAAATGTGATCCCTGTAGACTATCAACAACTTCTTGCGTAACTTGTGTATAACCAGGAATGCCAGTAGAGTCCATGCGACTGGCAACATTTACAGTATTGCCCCAGATGTCGTATTGAGGTTTACGGGCACCAATAACACCAGCAACTACAGGACCAATATTGACTCCTGAAAAGTTAAGAAAAATCTAAATTTATACACATATCAAACCAAGTTTGTTTCAATTACCTACCAACTCTTAACATAAAATTATTATAGGAATGACTGTTAATTTCTTGCAATGACATACGCATAGCCTTAACATATTCCACTAAAGCAGTCATGTGGCGTCTTATTGAATTTTGATCAATTGGATTGATTTTGTATTCTTTAAAAAACAAAACAACAAATGGATTAGAATATTTCAAATAATTTAAATGGATTAATTATATATATATACCTGGTATTAAACCCACCACAGCCATATAAGTACTACCCACAGTTTTGATTTTATCAATACCCAGGAAACGATCTTCTTTCAGTAACTGAAAAATAATGATTTAAATTGAAAAAATACAGTAGTTTATTTGGATGGTCCTTTTTAACATACCTCATCAAAATCTGCTATAATTTCATTAAGCAGACGTAAACATTCCAAACCCTGATCGGAACCATCCATTTCTGTATAAAATTCATGGAAATTTGGCACACTGGCAAAGATGACACCAACTTTGGCATAACTTTGATGATAAAGTTCCTAAAATCGAAAGGGAAGTTAACGAATAAGATATTAACAATATTATAATTAAATTGCCCAATTATGAAGTTAGAAAAATTTCTAATTTTTAACAAAACTAGGCCAACCAATAAGAAGCCAGGGTTTGTTTTTTATTTCAAAAGATGGAATAATTTAGATTGAATACAATTTTTGATATTGAAAATGTAGGAATTTTAAGCTATATTAGTTAGAATATTTTTTGGGCTTATGTAACTAAATTTTGCCTATTTTGTAAATATTGACTTATTTTTCTTTAAAAATGAAGATCACGTTAGGTTTTGGCTTCGA
Source organism: Leucophora obtusa (assembly GCA_949987735.1). Taxonomy (NCBI): domain Eukaryota; kingdom Metazoa; phylum Arthropoda; class Insecta; order Diptera; family Anthomyiidae; genus Leucophora; species Leucophora obtusa. Next base: position 145,181,842 of record OX465297.1, read on the forward strand.
AAATAGAGCTTATTTTTTTCTTATAAAATATATTTTTTGAAGTCGATTTAAGTTTGTATACCCTACACTACTTTGTGGTATATTGTATATTGAGTTTGTGCTGAGGTTTGTTTACTACCATAAATATTGTGCATATACCTATCTACCTTATAGTAAACCGATGGATTCATAATTACTTCTTAAGTCGATTTAGCGAAGTCTCTCCGTTAATCTATGTAAAATGAATGACTTTTGTAATCTAACTACAGGTCGCAATACTGAAGATAATTGCATGAAATTTGGTACCCCATCGAACGACCCTATTGAAAATGGTTAAATTCTAGCACTGGAACTACATAATTTTATTCATGAATCAGAGAGTGCTTATTCCAGGAAAAGAAAATCCGCGCTCAACTTTGGCTATGTTCCTCCTAGTTTTTTACAGCATTTTCAAAGCCCAAAAGTTGGAAAGATAACGAAAATTGTATTAGTCTTTCGTAGTTTTTTTTATTCTTTGGTAAAAAATTGTTGAATACATCTTACCAATTCGGAAAGTGGAACTCAGGACATAATTTGGGCATCTTACGCAGCTAGGGAGCCAAAATGTTGACGTGCACAATTTGAAAACCCCCAGAAACGAGAAAATTACGAACGCCATTTTGGATTTCTTTCGGCACTATCGAGCTGGTATTTGAACAAAATAGGATTTCAGAAACTAATATCTGGCCTAATAACAGACAGCATAAATATAGTTCAGAGCCTCAATCCGTTCCTTTATTGGAGAAATCGGGATTTCAAATTATTAAATACGTTTTTATAAAATTATACCCCACACTATGTGGCATGATGTCTAATGAGTTTATTTTGATATTTGTTACTATCAAAACTATATGTCCGAGACCCACTTTTTATTAATCCTTCTTAACAAAAAAAAAAATTGGAACCAGAGTTGTAAAATGTTTTGTAAAGTTATAGCATGTTTACAAAACGTCATTTTCATACAAAAGTTGTTCAATAAACCTCCTATAATTTTACAAAGCGTTTATGAATTTAGGGGTTAATCTGTAAACAAATTGTGATTTAATATTAAAATCATTTTAAAAGACACTAACATTTACTTACAATTAAATAAAATGTGTCCTTCCGTTATGTATACATTGTTTTAATTTTATTTTTTTAATTGCCGTGACAGAAATTATTTGAAATTTCACAGCTCAAGACGTCCTAACGCTTTCCTTAGGCAAGAATGAAACCCGGATAGGGACATGCCTACAACGAATTATTTTTCACAATTTGTTAAATACGTTTGGGATTTTAGCACATTTAATTCCTTTAATGCAAAAAATGTTTTATTTTTTCTTTGTCCATAGTTATTAGGGATGCCAATCGGGATTGATATTTGAAAATCCCGCGATTCGGGATTTTGTATGAAATCCCGGGATCCCGATCTCGGGATCCCGGGATTTTCGGGACTAAAAGATTTTTCGGGATCCCGGGATTTTACAGGATTTCGGGATTTTTCGGGATTTAAATTTTCCTTTATTTGTAAAAATTTGTATGTTATGTAACTAATTTTTTTTAGAGAATAAAGCGTTTTATCATTATTTAATAGTTGTTAATTAATAATGTGGTACATTTTATGAATATTCAAACATCTCAGTCAGAAATTGACAGTGGTACAAAAAATAAAGTACCTGCATACCACTGGGTAACCGCGATGTTAAAAATAAATGACTGGCAGAACACTCATTTGGGACGCTTTGCCAGCGTTTGCAAAAATCGTTTTGCCAGTATTTGTTTTACAAAATATCACGGCAGGGCAAAAAAAAGATACATTTGAACTTTTTTTAAATTTTATTTTGGAAAATATAATTCCAAACCACCTATTTATTGGTTTTGGCAGCGTTTTTCCAAAGTTAAAAATTTTGTTTCTCCAGTACTTTTCCGGCGCTTTTTGAACTGCCGGTCCTCTTGTCTATTGACGTTATCATATTGGAAATGGGAAAGAAATTTTTGTCAGTACCTGTACCACCTGTTAAAATACCTTGCCATCGCTTTCCCATTTGTATTTTTCTGGCTGTGATAATATATGAAACCTGTCATTAAGTACACTTGCGCCCAGTATTTTGTAAGCAGATTTTAAAACAGATTCGTTGCGATAACCTTACCCACTAAATCGTGTAATTACAGCAACAAAGTTATTTGGTTATCTTTATCAAATGTTTTCATGGAAGAATTCAAACTTACAGTCCCAGCAAAAATTAGGTTTCAGAAATCGAATTTCGCTTGGAAGAATAAATCAATAAAATAAGAAACAAACTTGATTTTTCGCATGAATTACTCAAAAACTTAATATTGTTTACCAAAATTTCAAATTTTTCTACAAAGTCTTTGCATAGTTTACTCGAATAATGTACTTAATTTATAATTTTACCAATATCTTGGCATCAATTTCTTGTCAATATGAGCAAATTCAAGAAAAAACGTAGGTAATCTAAAATTGCTCACTTTGTTTATTTGCGTTTATATTAATACCCGAGTAAAAAAGTTTTGATATAATCATATATTATTTTATGTAATTGCATATAGTTACTTATAGTTACATTTGGCCACATATGCTTTTAAATTCAAGCAGATATACTTTTATATAGTCATATGTTAGATATTTTTTCCTCAAAGGTTTTAATATGGAGACATATGTGATTTTATATTATTACATACTGGCCTACATATAATTGCATGTGCTATATATAAGTACATAAAGTAATATATTACAGATATAATTACATATACGTTTATATATAATTTAGTATGACACTATACATAATAATATAAAACTATATGTGGAGCCATATAAGAAATATTTCATAATTTGTGTTAGATATGATTATATATTGACGAATAAGAACCCATATATAACCTAATATGGTTCCATATCTACAATATTTCATGATTTCTTTAATATATAACAATATAACGTTCTTTATAAAATCATCTATAATTATATATCATCCCACATAAGCAATTATATCAAAGTGATTTTATATAAAAATATATAAGGTCCATATAAAACCGTATTATATTATATGTGGTTCTATGTTAACAATGATTTTGAACTAGTTTTAGATTTAGTAATTACTAGGGATTGGCGCATAGAAATGTTCGTAAGTCACGTTATTCACCCGTGATCGTGAGTAATAATTACTATACTCAAGTGATTCGTGCGCGAGTCTGAGAATATATAATTCGTACCTGATTCGTGCGTGAGCGTGAATAAGAATATATAACCCGTGTATGATTCGTGTAGGAGTTTATTTTTTGCATCATATATTTTTAGTAATTTTTACTATTTCAATTACTTGTAACTGAAAATTTTCAATAACAGTTACATGAAATGTAATTGAGTTTTTTTTTATTTCAATTACATTTATTTCCAATTGTAATTGAAATCCCCCAGGTTTGATCTCCAGATATTACATATCTTTTTTATTTAAAAAAATAATTTTTGTATATTGTTAGATGTGATCATATATAATATGATCAAAAGTATAAGGTCAATATTTAGAATTAATTGTATCAAACTATGTCCACTTTTATAACATTTTATATAATTTTATACAAAAAGATATAATTTGATGTAATTGGATGAGGACAAAATTCGGATACAATTGTATCGAATTGCATAAAATTGTATCAAATTGTACCAAATTGTATACAATTGTATACAATTCGATACAATAAGATACAATAAGATGTTCTCATTTTTCGGATATGATTATATCTAATTACATAAAAGATTATATATAATTAAATATAACTTCATATGGCTCCATATCATTTTTTTTACTTGGGTATTAAAAAATAAGAAAATCCCGGGATTTTTGAGAAATAATCCCGGGATTCGGGATTTTGCCAATCCCGAAAATCCCGAGATTTCGGGATTCGGGATTTCCCGTTTGGCATCCCTAATAGTTATTACTGATTATAATAGTGGATTTATATAATTTTCAAATTGACTATGGATTTTGTTTACTATGCCACTATATAATATTTTGGGTGTAGTTTTATAAATACGAACTTATGCTAATGCATTGGGAATAATTTAACTCGATAAGGACACGACTAGATCCGGTGCATATTTGTTAGCCAAGCTTTGCAGATATATAGAGCCATACTTTATTAAGAAATGTTTGCCTTATAGGCTCTAGTGAAAATGTTGGCATACAAAATTGAAATTTTTATAGCATATGAATCCTAGACGATCAATTGTCGTAAATTAAAAAATTTGTTACATATTACAAAATATTTTTCACTTTTAATGCTTGTGCAATAATATTGATTTTTTACAATATATTGTACAATCCTCCAATATGAGATACACACGGGCAATTTTTTCGACAATAGTGTATGGCCACGAAAACACTGTATGCGTTCTTTCAAGTTTTCATTTTGGAATTTGACAAGTCGAAAACTACTACATTTCTTACAATTGTAATTCAGAAAATATCAATTGAGACTCAGAAACTGTCAACTGAAATTCAGAACTTACATATGAAATTTGAAGTGCGGAAAATAACATTTAAAATTTAGAACATATCAACTGAAAATCAGAAAATATCAAATGAAATTCAGAAACCGTCAATTCTCAATTGAAAATATGCATAAAGTGAAATTCAGAAAACATAACATGGATTTTAAGTCATGATTTCATTTGATATTTTATGAATTGGAATTGACGGTTTCTGAATATCAACTGATATTTTCACAGAATTTCAATTGATATATTCTGAATTTCAATTGATGTTGTTCTGAATATCAATTGATATTTTCTGATTTATAATTGATATATTCGGAATTTCAGATGATATTTTGAGAATTTCAACTGATATTTTCTAAATTTCAAATCATATTTTCTAAATTTTAAATGGAAAATCTGAATTTCAATTGAAATTCAGAATTTCACTTCATTACAATTGCAAAAGGTGAAGTTTTGGGTTCATCATGAATGATTTATTAGGTACACAGAAAAAACAGTAGGCACCAACAAAGTAATTTGTAAAAGCAATCACATTTTCTTTTGAATTGAATTTTATTCCCAAAAATTGTTTTGTTTGAAATATTTGTACCTCGTTTGTAAATGGTCATCTTTCATATAAAAATTGTTTTAAAATAAAAATTCAAAGTTACAAAAAAAAGAATTTTTTTTTTTTTGGATTTACAAAATTCTTTGTTGGTGCCTTTTTAAAAAGTTTTTTTTTTTGTATTTACAAATTTGGTATGAGAAACGTGTTTAAAAATTTAATTGGAATTTGGTAAATTCTTTCTGTGTACCTTTATATTTTAAGTGCTTATTTGACTGTTTTTTCTAACTTTTTCTAGAGCTTAAAACATTGTTATTTGTTAGAGTTTTTTTTGGTTGGCCTACACAGAAAAAAGTATCACAAAATTTTAAGTAATTAAAAAAAATTGTTGGCTTTTTACTTAGATATCTAACAATTTTTTTATTAAATGTTTGTAAATTGTATCAAAAATATCAAAAAAATAGCCTTAGAATTTTTTGAAACAAAAAAAAAAACAAATCATTTATTTTTTGTTTTCAATTGCTCAAATGTTTGTAAATTGTAACAAAAATTTCAAAAAAGTATTTTTTTTTTTGTCAATACGACAACATAAAGCGAATAATTGTTTTAATATAACAAACTCGTTGTTGAATTTTATTTTTTTATTTTTAACAAATACAAACAAGTTACAAAAAAAAATTTTTGTATTTACAAAACACATTGTTAAAAAAAATTGATTTTATTTTTAACAAATTACAAAAAAGTAACAAAAAGGGATTTGTATATACAAATTCCATTGTTGGTGCCTTTTTAAAAAATTTTTTGTTTGTTTATGCAAAAAAGGTGTTTAACATTACAAACAGAATTTTGTAAATTTTTTCTGTGTAGTTATAACTCTTCAAAAAAATTTTCCATTTTCATAAACTTAAGATTTTTGCAATAGCGTTTAACATCTTTGTGAAATTTAATCAATACTTAATTTATTTAACATAATTATAATATGACCTTCAATATTATGTATCAAATATTTACTCACCATATTACTGCGAAATTGATTATCAAGAAAATGTGCAGCCACATGGGCGGGCAACAAATTATGCAATATCCTTTTATTGGACTCTTGCAAAACATCCATTTCCTTTTTCTCTTGAGATGCTTGCAATTGCCACAGAAAATCTAATCGTGCTGTCCACTCAACTAATCGACCGTGTACAAGGATGGCAATCATAAATATGACAATACGGGCCAATGAGATTAAATGAAGTGGAATTGAAGAGCTTTTCAAATAAAACAGGTAAAATAGAAAGGGAGGGAAATTAATATAAATAACCCTAGAGTTTTGGTTTTATTTAACACTTACTTAACACGCCTGTCATAGCAATCAAAAATATTTGTATGGGATAGTTCTATAAACAAACTATAAATGACGGCCATCATCACAACTAATAAGGATTTAAATATTATAGGTAACCTAGAAAAGATAAACGGAAATTATGTTAGCAGTAGTAGAAGATCTATTGATTTTATTATTATTGAATTAGTGCCAGTTTCATAGTGAACACTTAAGTATAGATCACTCGAACTTCCTTGAGAATTTTTTAAGCTGGCTGGTTTTAGGATTAGTATCTTTCAAAGATTTTAAAATTTCAAAATCTGCGAAAAAAAACTCACATAACTGTTCACTGTTATACCGTCCCTTACTGTTTTGTTTTACCTTAAAAATACCGACACCGATAGCAAAGCAAATGTTGCCGATAGCGAAACATATTGTGGTAAAGAACATTTTCGATGAGATTCACTTTGATGCACCAACATAAGTAAATCTTCTTCTAATGTAGGAGCCATGGTTGTTATATTACTCGAACATGGATGATCCGAAACGCAAGTAAACTGAAAATAATTTTTTTTATTTAAAAAAAAATTTTTTTAAAATAAAGAATTGTGATTGTTTTACTAAATTTAAATGGAAAATTCTTCGTAATACCAAGTACTTTCATAAGTTCTGGTACATTATTAAACAGCCATACTGGCAGGAATCCATAGATTGTAAAATCGCCATTGTGACATTGTGGCTAGTCACACTTTTACTTCATTCATGATATTGGGATTGAAAACTTTATTGTTGTAGTTGGTATAAAAAAAAATGTGGGATGAAAAGGGGCGACATTTATCGAATATTGCTACGGCTCGGGATCAAATGGAATTTCACGTAACGTACTATGAAATTGCTTCAATATACTCGTGAAGTAGTAGACCGTCCGAGATCTGACCACTTACGTAGTATGCAAACTTCTGTCGAAGCTGTTAACAAGCGAATTTATCAACATCCACTCAAAGCAGCAAATATTGTCGCGGGAAATGGTTATATGATGAGTTTGGACTTTTGGCTTATAAACGTGATACACGACATCTACTTACGTTGGCGTTAAAGCAAAAACGTAAGCAAAAATCTACACTGCTTCGCTGTACGCGAATAATTAACTGATTTTAACTGTCGATATTTGAGGTCAGCTACATTTCTGCCCGAAGATCTTAATAAAACTTAAGTATGTTGTAGAGCACTAGAGACTAATAGCCACGAATTCATAAAGAAAAACCATCGTTGAGATTAGAGTTGGCATTTCGGTTTAAACTGTAACTAAAACCGTGATTAACCGCCCTATTTAATCGTAACCGCACCATTTTTTATTCGATTACAGTTAAATTTTCATACATTTAAAACCAGATACATATGTGAATATCCTTGAAAATAGGACATGTCAGGATATGCTTAAACATGTTATATATACCGCTGGACGCGCCTCTAAAAAACCTTTTATATGATAGCCATATTGAGTATATTGTCTTCAGCTAAGATGCCAATTTCTTACGGAAACTGAAAAAATACCTTTTTTAAACATGGTCCAGCTCGTGAGATCTCATTGCTAGACCCGAAATATTTCGAGAATCATCGTAAAACAAACCAAGGTTTATTTTGAGGGGGGGGGGGGGGGGGGAAATTTTACTTTTTTTCGTGAGTCGGTCTATATTGTATATTAGTAATAATAAATTATGGAAATATGTGTTATCAGCGCTTAGAAAAATATAATTTCACAAATCAGGTGAAGTGATCATCATAATGTGTTTCTAACGATTACAATATTTTCCTAAATATCATAATATTTTCCCAGTGATCATATTATGATAATAGCCGTATTTTCTAATCACTTGGATTTAATAAATCCAAAAAGTAGTTCAAAAAGTGCTCAAAAGATGGGGTTAGATTCTCCCTATTTTAAAAAGAATTTTCTGTCCGACACTTCTTTCACCCTAATTATTAATACCGAATTCGATGACGAAGGATTTTACTTTAACTTTTAAATTTTAATTATATTTTATATAAAACAGCGATAGACAGTCTGCCTTTTCAGTTTTATCACTTCAATTTAAAATTTTAACACAATTGAAAAATTCCATTGCAATATTTAATATTCACTAATTGGATTTAATTAAATTACTTACAGTAGAGTGAAAAATTGCCATTTCTATTTCAGCTATTTGGAAAATATGTATTTGGTGAGGTGTAGTTTTCATATATTTCATAAAAAAAATTTAATAAAAACCTTTTATTTGTTAGTTTTTAAATTTTTTCGTTTCTCTTTTAATTTTGATTCGTATTTTTTTCTGACATTAAATTAATAGGCTGTTTCATATATTTGTGCTTTTATTGTGGATTTATTAAATCCAGGGGGGTTATTATGTAGTTCGATTCGAAACGGAAATGCTTTCGAACGGAATTTTCAGATTGAAAATCAAGTACCAAACCCCAGTTATTAAAAAAGTGTATGCTGGACAATCTCATACACGTTTTCAATATTTTACCCCATTGAAAACTGTTTTTTGGTACTTTATTTTCAATGTGAAAATTCTGTTCGAAAGCATTTCCGTTTCGATTCGAATTACATAATAACCCCCCCCCCAGCTTTTTTTTGGATTTAATAAATCCCCTTTTTGTATGAAAAATTCTAAATCCAGGTGATTAAAAAAACGCTAAATATGGAAAACTTTGTGGTAATTTTTTTTCGTACAAAACTAAAATATGTCACACTATAGACACTCGTGAACAATATTTTAACTAAAGTCGACTTTAACTAAAATATACGTTTGGAAAATATTGATAGTAAGGCTGGATAATTTTATTGTTTGCTTGAGAATCCATAGTTTTGTAGCAGTAATCATATTTTCTCTGCGTGTAGGGTTAAAAATAAAACAAAAATGTTGATATCCATATTTTTCCCGAGTCTTGGACGCAGAGTTTCCTCTAATTTGAAATGTTTAAAATGTATGTTACAAATCGTCACCCAAAATGTAAAAGGGCGTAACAACAACAAATTTTAAGCCGATTTTCCGATTGATTACACTGCTCTACAAAAAAAAGGTTAATGTTGCAGTGGTTTTAGTATAATGGGGCTGCTGATTTTGAATCTGCAACCAGTTTATTCAAATTGGTTCTAGGTTTCGCGCAATACGCGATTTAAATTTTTTAAATTTTTTAGTCGATTTTGTCAATAAAAAATTTATAATTTAGTAACTATAGCTTCGGAAAGAAAACGCTTTACATAGTTTAAGCTTAATTCCGTGCCCTATTTTTCAAACTTAAGTGTGTATCAATAGCTCAATAACTTTTCTAAATATAGTCGCTGAAGGTCAAAATTTCAAAATTTTTTAAGGTTTCTTTAAACAAAAAAAATTTAAGTATAAGACGAAGTCCGATTTTAAATATCAAAACCAATTTGGAAAGAAAAACGTCCAAAATTTATACATGTGTCTTATTGCTTTAACAAATTATATGTAGTTTTCGAGCCTTTTGTAATTAAAGTTAGACTTAAAATGAAAAAAAAAAAAATATTTTACTGTACTATTACAGAATTTTTTTTTTCTAAAAACATCAGATTTCATTCACTATTGATTTTTTTTGCGATATTATTGCGATTTGCAAAGTTTATATTTAAATCACAATATTTTCGTACACATTCAAAATGAGTTCGTCGAGAAATAATTGTAGAAAGAGTCCGAAGGCATTATTTAAATATAAACTTTGAAAATCGCAATAATTTTGAAAAAAAAACCAATATTGAATGAAATCTGATATTTTTGGAAAAAAAAATTCTGTAATAGTACAGTAGATTTTTAGTACAGTAAAATATTTTTTTGTTCATTTTAAGTGTAAATTTAATTACAAAAGGCTCTAAAACTACACATAATTTGTTAATGCAATATGACAAGTATATAAATTTTGGACCTTTTTCTTTCCAAATTGGCTTTGATATTTAAAATCGGACTTCGTCTTATATTTAAAAATTTGTTTTTAAAAAAACCTTAAAAAAATTTAGAATTTTGACTTTCAGCGACTATATTTAGAAAAGTTATTACTCATTTAAGTTTTAAAAATAGGCCACGGAATTAAGCTTAAACTGTGTAAAGCGTTTTCTTTCCGAAGCTGTAGTTACTAAATTATAAATTTTTATTGAAAAAATCGGCGAATTGTGCAAAAGATAGATCCTATTTGAACAAACTGGTTGCAGATTCGAAATCAGCACCCACTAATTACCCTAAAATCACTGAAAAGTTGTGCAACTTATAAATATTGTCATATTTTGTATAGCTGTGTTATGATGCACTAGACTAAATTACATTTCCCTACAAAATTTTAAACTTATATCTAGAAATAAGTCTATAGTTGTGTTTTAAACAAGAGAAGAAAATATAGAATATCTTTAATTCTACAACGTTTTTTTTGGTTCTCGTGTAAGAAAATAAAAAGTGTTGATACGCCCTTTTGCATTTTAGGTGACGAAATGTTCTTCTGGAAAGGTTCTCTCAAAGCCGAACTCAATCCAACTACAACTTCCTATAGAAATGTTCTATTCGGAAAATAGTTTTTGTTAATAACGAAAATCAATGGTATCCAAATGAGTAATTGTTCCGTAAAAAGTGTTTCGAAAAAAATGTTTAGAAAACAAAACTAAATTAGAAGTTCCGGTGATGTTTTTCTTAAAATTGCTTTGATTCAATTAACTTAATAAGTACCATAAGTACTTAGCAAATATCATAAAACTTAGAAATTTTTTTTCATGTGTGCAACCAAAAGTTCAATTTTGTAGAACTGTGTAATATGTGGCTAATTTTAGTATAAATGGTTTGCATTACTCGTCACATAAGTTTGAAATCCCAAACTAATCGAGCAGTGGACAATTTTGCTATGGATGTATTGTATACTGCGATAAACGACGATTCGGTTCAACTTTTCCCTGCTTAAAGGTATATGGCGGCCATTTTCAATATTTTTTTTTCTTACATTACTAAATATTCAAAAAGTAAATAAATCGTTTGCCATTCTAATTTCATCACGAAAAGTTCGTGTACCAGAACATATGAAAGTAATAGATATCTAGCTCAAATACCAAAACCAAGTAAGTTCTTGTCCTATTAACTTACCACATTAACTTGGCCTACAGAATATATAAGTATAACGGTAAATATTGTGATCGCCATTCGCAGTGTAAAACTTTGTGATAAATCCCAATTAATCCATTTTAATCGAACGGCCAATAACAACATCAATATTGCACTAACCCATACGAAGGCAGTTAGAAAAAGTAAGAGCAATATAAGTGTCCTCGGTAATGCAGTAACTTGTAATGCTGCTCCCAATATCAGCAGCAAAAGAGAACAACCCATAGCGGTAGTAAAACCTAAATCGAAATCTTTACGATATTCTCTTTCCTTATCGCTCTCACGAAATCGCAAGCTTATGCGATCCACATGTTCTGATTTATCACAATCAACGGATCGAGCATTTATAGCTTGAGACAGGAAACGATTAACCCTATTCGTAGGTTGATGATGTACCGATGAGTGGCGTTTGCGAAAGGGTCTCTTAAATTTATCAGTAACTTTGGACTACAGTGGTTTTGTGTGTGTGTGTTTTTTTTTAATTAAATGTAAAAAAGTTTTATGGAAAAAATAGAAAAAGTGGTTTGTTTAGATAATTGTGTTTTGTTATTAATTTTTTTTTTGATTTATAAGGAAATCTTACACCAACAGAAAAAATGTTAGCACAACGACTTTTAATACATGCAATAATGGAACAACATAAATTTAATTTAGAAAATTAGACAAAACTAACATGCTTTGAATGGAGGAATGTAAATGGGTTTCTTACAAAATTTACAAAAAAATCATACTTTCGGTAAGAAAAAAAATATGTTGAAATATACGTTAAAAATTTAACAATCTTTTATGAAATTTTGGTAAATTCTTCAAATAATAGCTGTTTTCTAAACTTCATGCAATATTGAAAATATTTAAAAATTTTTATTAAAAAACTTGTAAACAACTTCTTATTTTTTTTCTAAATTTTCTTGCAAAATGTTTGGATTTATAAAATATTATTTATACCCTACCCTACTCTATAAAGTTATAAATTAGGGTATATTGAGATTGATATTTGTAGCTACCAAAAATAATGGGTGTGCACTAGACTGTACCGCAAAAAAAAAGTTCGCCATACACCCTACAATACTAAGTATTTTTGCATGGCAATTTCAAAATTTTTTTATTTTTTGCCGAACGTAGGGTCGCCTTCTTTAATTTTTCGCTATAGCTTCGGCATTTAAAGTCAGATTTTAAAGTGTGATATATCAATTTTTTTTGCCTCGAGGAGACCAGTGTTTTGCAATAAAGATAAAATCCAATGAAAAAAAAATTTTAAAAAGGCGACCCCTACGTTCGGCAACCAAAATATAAAAAAAATTTCTACTGGGTTTATCGAAAAACTTCCTTAGCAAAAGTTTAATGATTTTTTGCGAGCTTTAATTTTCTGTCATTAGGGTGGTAGCCACTGATGGGTAACTACTAGAACGGGATATTTGAGGTCAATGGCTCTTAGAGCAAAACACTGGTGTCCTCGAGAGAAAAGTAACGAAAAATGTAAAATGTCGACCCCTACGTTCGGGAAAAAAAATGTTTTTTTGAAACCTCCTTGCAAAAATACTTCATATTGGGGGGTGTACGGCGCCTACTAAGACACTCATAGAAATAAATCTGTAAAAATAGCAGAAAAAGTTACTAAAAATTAGTTATAAATGATGCCGCAGAAAAAACTACTAGTAAAATAAGAATAGCAAAATTAAAACTGTTAAATTTACAGAATTTTAGTTATATTTAAGTTAACTTTTAATTAATTGAAAATAGCAAATTGTACTGTAAAATCTGCAGAAAATTTTGCTAAATATTAGTAGATTAAAAATAGCAAAAATGAAGTGTTATATCTACAAAGTTTTTGCTTTTTTTAAGCCAAATTTAGTTGAATGCAAATAGCAGTCTATCCTGCTACAATCAGCAGAAATATTTGCTAAAAAATTGTAAACTGCTGTTTTTAAAAGGCTCGATTTTTATTTGCATTAAAAAAAATCGAAAAAAAACTTCGAAAATTTTAAATTTTTTGGTGATTTTTTAGGCTACTAATTATTTAGCAAATTTTTTTGCTGATTTTAGCAGGTTAATTTGCTATTTTCCATTAACAAAAATTTAGCTCAAATATAACTAAAATACTGTATATTTAACAGTTTTATTTTTGCTGTTCCTAAACTACCAATATTTAGCAAAAAAAATCTGCTAATTTAGCAGTTTTTTTCTGCAGCATCATTTTAAACTAATTTTTAGTAGTTTTAACTAAATTTTTTACGGACTTTTTTCTATTAGTGTGGTATGCCGATCGACTAGAAAACAATTTCTGAATAGAGTTAGCGACGTCCGTCCATTCCTCTTTTCATATTTATCACCAAACTACAGGTCGCTATTCTGAAGAAAATTGGACTGAATTTGGTGCATAAGCTTGTATTGGTACTGGTATTGTATTGGTCCATGTTTTGACCTAGTCACCCGATAGAAAAGTGTTACATAAGCTCTAATGTATTAAGCTTAAGTGATATTAGGAATCAAAAACGATTTTTTGCACGGAATCTATATAATTTTAATTACGAAGCACGAAAAGTATCCCTAGTCCAGTTTCGGCCAAATTCCATCCGGAGTTTTTTACAGCGTTTAAAATGCCGAAAAGTTCGAAACATTATGAGAATTTTAAGAAATACAAAAAAATTGTGCCAATTGCGAACGTAGAAATCAAGGCCTAACTGTTAAACCAATTCTTGGGCCCGGACACAAAGCCAAACATTTCACGTGTAAAGTTTGAAGACCCAAAAAAAAAGAAAAAAACTCATAAATTTTACTAGTGCCATTTTTGATTTATTTGTCAACAGATGGCATATAGAACGGAACTACGATCGAATATCGGAGAAATCGAATTTGAACTTTTTAAACGCTACACTATGTGGTAAAGGGTATAATCGCTTTGTGCCACTTTCCATTACACCTATTATTATATATTTCACTATATTTATTGCACCGTTAATTGAAATTCCCTTCCCAGAATATGCAGAGGTGTAGGGTATCTCATATGGTAAGCATGCGCAGCTTAAATTTTTTACTTGCTTTAATTTTGAAGTATTTATTAAAAAAACAAAAATTAGAAAATTTTAAACCCACAGTTTAATAATTTCTAGGAGATATTCGTGATGATATTCGTGGTCTTTATGAAATCCGTACCGGAATTGGATTGGTAATGATTGGTAATTAGATTTTGTAAATAGGTTTATTAAAAATAACGGAAATAGCATCAAATTTTGTAATACATTTAAGTAAAAAAAATAAAAGCATAATAAAAATACAACATTTGGAAGTTTTTGTGAAGATAAATTAATGTAATGAAGTCATTTAAATGCGATTGGAAATTTCCTCATTAAATCCGTAGAGAGGATTTATACTATTGATTTAGGCTGAATTCACAATGCTGGAGTAATCCATGTTGCAGAGTGGAGAGTACTTAAATAGAGATGGTCTGATACGAAAAATTTATCGGCTTCTAAATAGAAGACTTTAAATCAGGCTGTCTCCTTAAACCCTGCCCCTCGTAGTGGCGTTGGGCATAATAACAATGGTCATCTCGAACATCATCTCCGTAAAAATAATATAAGATTAATATCCAAACATTTGCAAACAAAAAGAAAAAAAAGCGTGCATAGTTTTTGATTTTTTTTTTCAAAATGAATTAATGAATTAACTTTCATCACTGAACTCAAGTAAAATGTTTCTATGATTTTAAAATAAAATAATTCATGAATGCAAAAACTTTAACTGAAATAAAAAAAGAAAAAAAAGGAAATTCGTTTGCAAAACAAATTTTAACTCAAAACGAACATTTTTAACCAGCAAATGAATGGGATAAAACAAAAACAATTAACAACTGTTGGTTTTTTTTTTGTTGCAAAAAATGCTTTTTTCAGTGTTTTCTTTGTTTTTCATTTTTTTCAACAAAATCTCACTTTGTTTTTGTGATTATTATTATGTCTATGAATGCGACTAATCGTATTCGAAGTTGAATTAGAAGTTGTTCCTACTTGTATGGTAGCACCACCACCAGGCGGTGTTGGAGCATGTAAGATTTTTTGTAGTCGTATTACCTAGAGAAGAAACACAAAACAAGAAAACGAAAAAAAACAACAGATAATAGAAAAATAATAAAGTATACAATAATACGTACAATAAAAACATAATTGATAAATCATAAAAAACAAGAAAATTATAGAAAATAAAAATTTATTTACAAATTAAATAAAAATTTTGAGGAAAGAAGAGAAAGAATATAGAAGAGTTAGATAGATTTGTTTTATTACATAAATCAGTGAAAGTATTAACAAAATCTAATAAACTTAACAAGGAAGCTATGGGAAGAATTAAATTTTTTATATCTAAAGTCTCCATATTCTTAATTTTTTGTTCCGATTATAAATGCTGATAGATTTTTATCATTTAGTTAATTTTTTACACTTTGTGATTTAGATGATTTGCTTAATTTTTTCATAAATCGATAGTACTTTTGCTCCAAAAAATATCAAATGCTAACATACTAAACTAAATTATTTCAATAAGATTTTTCTGATTTTTTTTTCAAAAGTGATTCTACTGTATACACAATGGGGCCGCAGTTTTGATCAAAATAAATAAAAAGTATGTTATTCTCTACAAAGTGGTTTAAGAAAACCCTACAAAAATTTTACTTTTAATTTTTTATGAGGTATAAAAATTTAAAAATTCTCTTGTGAAAATATAGTTGGTTACATTTTTTTTATTGAAATATTTTCCTTTTAATTGCTTCCTTACTAAGGCATTACATTTATTAATGTCGATTGTACATTCGGCGACTAAAGTCGCTGAAATAGCAAAAAACCATAAAAACCTATATAAAACACTAATTAGTGGTTTAAACATCAAGATTAGCACATCACATTTATATCGTAAATATGGCCACAGGTCCTCTGCTTACATTTTAACACCAAAAAAAAAATCATATTAATTGAATTTTAAAAATTTTTTATATAAAAAACTGAATGGAAAACCGTCAAATTTTAAAGACATTAAGCGAAAAATCTGTAGCATTGGTCGAAAAATAAAGTACGCCATTATAATCAGCATATTCGAAATATATAGAATTGATGGTCAGAGCTCTATTAATTTTGAAAAGTCAAGATTTTGTAATGCAGTGTTATATGAATATTGGCACATACAGTGGTGAAAATATAATAGAAACAATTGAAATTTTTTCTAATTTTTTTCTCGTTTCCTTTATTTTTAAAGATCAAAATAGTGGCTAAATTCGCCCTGAGAGGCGAAAATTGTGCTAACTTTTAACGCAAAGTCTGTTTTTTTATTTTGTCACTTCCCAGTCAGAAAAATACAAACGGGAAAGCGGTGGCAAAGCACTTTAGCAGGTGGTACAAGTACTGGCAAAAAGTGCTTTCCCATTCCCAAAATGATAACATCATTAGACAAAAGGACCGGCTGTTCAAAAAGCGCCGGAAAAGCACTGGAGGAACAAAATTTTTAAACGTTGGCAAAACGCTGGCAAAACCAATAAATAGGTGGTCTGGAAATATATTTTCCAAAATAAAATTTAAAAAAAGTTCATATGTATTTTTTTTGGTCCTGCCGTGATTTGAACCCAGGCCATCAGATTGGCAGACGATTGCTCTACCCACTGAGCTAACGAGACATATAATATTTGATGGCTAAACACATAAATGAGTGATAATAGCTGGACAACTACTGGCTGTGCCAAAATGCTAGTACTGGGAAAGAATTTTTTGTAATTAGTATGCCAGTGTTGGGAGGGTAAAAAAAAGTTGGTCTTGAAGGACATTCCCACAAACAAAAAAATTGATTTTATAAAACAAAAAAAATTTTAAATTAAAAAAAGTCCAAAGAAAAATTTTTGCATGCAACCGGATTTGAACTCGGAACCTTCTGACTACAAACATTTTTTAACGAAGCGTCAGCATTTTTATAAAATCTTTGGTCTACCAGTGAATTGATTTTTGTACGCCTGGTAGCATTGGCTAGGTAGCACTGGATAACCACTGGTTGCAAACCTTGGCATATTACTCTAAGCCAATTCTTTGCCAGTGGTTTTTTTTATAAACCACCGAAATTTTTGTAAAACAAATACTGGTAAAACGCTTTTTTCAAACGCTGGCAAAGCGTCCCAAATGAGTGTTCTGCCAGTCATTTATTTTTAACACCGTGGTTACCCAGTGGTATCCAAGTGCTTGATTTTTTGTACCACTGGCGATTTCTGACTGGGTTGTTTTAATGAAAAATTAGCGATATCGAACTTTTATCAAATTACATGGTAAAATTTAACGATTACTGATCGGATCTATATAAATTATATATTGTTAGAAATCCTATAAAATTTCCGTAAATCTTCTATTATTTTTACCTACAAATGGTCTCCAGACTTACCATGACAGTGCCTTAGACATGAACAAAATAAAGTTAATAACAATTAGCCACTATTTTCATCTTTAAAAAAAACCAAAATTAGAAAAAACTTTAATTGTTGCTATTATATTTCCCACCACGTTAGTTACCAAAGATAGAATTATATATTATATAAAATTATATCCTTAATATATTACAATATCTCTCTTTATATACCACTATATGTAGTGCAACATATTGCAATATCAAATTACATATTGACATAATTATGTAAAATTGTATCGTATTATATACTATTATAGCTAGTTGGATATGACTATATAATATTTGATAAATTGTGATGAGGAAAAAATCCGGATAAAATTGTATCGAACCGTACGTTATTCGATAAAATTAGATATAATCTAAGTAGATCTAGTATGATATAGTATGGTCTGATTTGATACAATTAGATGTTCTCATTTTTCAGATATAATTATATATACCTAATACAAAAAATCGTTTAATTTTGTTTTGCTAGGTTATCAAACAAAATTAATTATTTAAAAATATATTTTCAAACCACTAGTAGATTTCAAAACAATGAGTGCGTTTAACAGACGCTCAACTGATACTAATCCGCTACTCAAGAATCTGGTGAACGATTTGATTACCTACCGCTAAGTCAACATGTTGTGGTAGCACTACCTTGTTTTGGTAGCGTAAATATTTTACGCTACTTGTGAGCAGTTAATGATCCGTCAGCTGTCGTTTGTTTTTTTATATATTTTTTTTTAAAGAATAATAAATATATACAATTATAATTATAAAGGAATAACAAAGTTAAAGAAAATCAAAGAAACCTCTACAAATATTTTTAGTTTAAAACAAAAACTAAAGTAGCATCGTTCACCAGATTAAGGTAATCATAAATCGCTACATATCAATTGTAGCGGTAGCGGGTTTCTCTGGTAAACCTGCCCAATATAAAAAATTAAGGGTAATATGTAGTACCAAACACCATAATCATACTAAAAAAGTACAATTCCTTATTTTTTCTGTCTATCACATACTCAAATTTCATCTAATTCTGACGTTTAACATATATTTCACTATAATTTTATTTTAATTTTCAGTTGGCAAACAATAGGCGTGTTCGTTTACGTACTACAAGTTACTACTTTTACTACAGCTGGAAAAATTCAATACAAAAAGTAAACAAAACTTTCCAATTGTAGTAAAAGTAGTAAGAATTTCGAGTAAACGAACACACTGTTTATAATTCTGCTAATATTACAGATTTTTTTTTAGTTTTTTCAACTGCCATATTATTTTGAGTGCTTGCATAATTCATTTTTACAGTAGTGGACTAAAGTGGATACATTAATTCAAGATTTTTCGAAATTTGTTATAATTTTTGTTTTATTACAGAAACTTAAATGATTTTTTTTAAAGCATAAAACTAAAACATTCTTCTTCAATAAAAACCTAAATACAGTAGACTGTATCATTAAGAAGTTAATAAAAAAATAATTGCAAATTGTGACCGCTTTTATCCAGTATTGTTCATATTTGAAATTTTCAGCAAGTTCTTTTTTTAATATTTTGTCCAAAGTCCTTTGTGCTTTAAAACAGATTTTATGCGAGAAGGCATGCTTTCCGCGAGATTTTTAATAGTTTGAGGTGGAATATTAGTCCATTCCGGTGAAACTCTTGACCAAAGATCATCTAAGTTGGTCGGTGCTCGTTCGTACTGGGATATTCTTCTTTTGACAATTGCCCACAAATTCTCTATGGGATTCAAATCGGGGCTTGAGCTAGGCACTTCAAAAACTGGAAAAACTACACTTGGATATCACAAGATGAACAAAAGTTATTAATACAGTTCTAAAAAAATTCAAATATGTATCCACTTTAGTCCACTACTGTATATCTGACAAAGTTTTTAAAGTGGGAGTTCTTCATATACTTTATATTTAAAGATTTATTTTATGTCATATACAGTGCGTTCGTTTACTCGAATTTCTTACTACTTTTACCACAATTGGAAAGTTTTGTTTACTTTTTGTTTGAATTTTTCCAGCTGTAGTAAAAGTAGTAACTTGTAGTAAGTAAATGAACATGCTTATATTTTACAAGCAAATCATCTAAATAATGTCTTATAATTTGGAATTTTGTTTACAAAAAATAACTATTTTACTATCTACAATATAATTTAATACAATCTAAAAATATTTTATTACTACGAACTATATTTTTTATTTACAAACATCGAAAAAAAACTAATTCTGACATTTACAAAGTTAAACACAAAAATATAAACTCCGACGAGATAATTTTAGTTTTTATTTAATATTTTAATTCCACCGGAAATTGTTAGTTACGTTGTACACAATCTCATACGTATATATTATATAAAAATATATTCTTTAATCTGATAACTTTTTATTTCATTTAAATACCGCAGGAAATGAACTGAGAAAGTTGTTAGAAAAAAAAACTAAAAATAAAAAAAAAAACTTACCGCATCCTGCAATAAAAATTAGGAAAAAATAAAAAAAGAAATAAAAAATTTAATTTTTTTCAAATTATATAAAAAGGAGAAAAGATTAGGAGGAGAGATTTTAATTAAAATTAAGAAAATTAAGAAATTTGAAAATTTATTACAGGTGATAAAGCAAAAATTTTGGTGAAAAATTATATAGAAAAAAGCCAAGCCAATTTAGTAAGAAAAACAAGAAGATAAAAATACGAAAAATTAAAAATTAATTCAAGCTTAGTTTATATTTATTTTTGTGTTAAAATCTAGTATTATATATTTTTTTTTTGTACTGTACTTTTAAAAATTCATGCATATTCAACTAACTTTTTAAAAAAATTACTTTGCTAAAATTTAATTGAAGCAAATTTTGTATAAAGCTTTTAAAGTTTGTATATTTTTCAAATTTTTTTATATATCATAAAGGAAAAACTCGCTAAACTACTTTTAAATTAGTTAAATGAGGAGTAGAATATTTTTCAAACTTACCTTTCTGGTACTTTTCTCCAACTGATTTTCTCCTCCAGCATTGCTACCTCTACCTCCACCACTACCGGCCGCCGAAGGAAATGAGCCAGTGGCGATATTTGAAAATGGCACTGGTTCGGAAAATTTAATGGTGTGCAATAATTGCATGACTACATTAGAAACATTACGAAAGGACAATTTACGACGAGAACCAATAGCCGAACGTACACCTAAAGTATTTAACATTAAAGGCTGAAATTTTGCAAGAACACAAATTCAAAATTATATTTCCATTAAGTATTGTTTCAAGTTTAAGTTTTACCTTACGCCTATGTGGTGGTGGTACTATAAAATATGTATCCACACCATGGTCTCTTAAGTAAGATGATCTTTGATCACCATGACCAGCCTCTACTTCATATTCACCCGACAAAGCATCTAATGTTGATCTTGTAACATGTACTCTACCTGGTTCACCACCGGATTCCATGTGATTTGCCAAAGTAACATCGTTAGACCAAACATCAAATTGCCATTTACGTAAACCTAAAACACCGCATAAAACACGGCCGGTATGAATACCAACACGCATATTTAACATGACATCAGTAGCCTCAACCACAGATCTAGAATTAAAAAAAAAAATCTCTTAAAAATAGCGATATCTCAACACTCCTATTCTTAAACTTACGCTATAGCATCTATCATGTCTAAACCCATTTCTACTGTACATTTGGCATGATCTTTACGTGGTTCGGGTAAACCCGATACACAATAATAACAATCTCCTAAGATTTTAATACGTAAACAATGGTTATCCTGTAAAATTATGTAAAAATAAATGTTCTGTTTACGACACTTAGAAATTTGAAAACCGATGTTTTACTTACATGAGCCAATTGATCAAATCTACCAAATAGTTCATTCAACAGTCTTACTAATTCCTGTGCACTACATTGAGTGGATAATACCGTAAAGCCAACAATATCTGCAAATAATATGCTGAAAGATAAAATAAAGAAAAATAACAAATTAGTTTTTAGAATCGTTGCTTAATTTCATTTATTTATAGAACTTATTCCGACATCTGCTCAGTGGATCTAAAATGTTACTAAGATATAACTCACCAAGAAATTGTTATATAACAAGTACCAGAATTAGTTCCAAAAGAAGCAGTCCTAGTTTACAACAAAAGAATTAGTTGATTTCACGACAATTTCAAACGAAAATGATCACGCATGAAATTTTGATATGCTATTGTTGGGAATTTTATAATATCAAATTTGTCAAATCAATTTTTATAATTTTAACTTCAAATTAAAACTTCATACTGTAAACATTTATTGAAATAAAATATTTCATTGTTATTTCATCATTTTTAAATCTGCGTACTTTTAGTTTTACAAGAGCTATTTATGATGCGATTGGTAAATTCTACACAAAACTCTGTGGGCACTTGTCATTAAAATATATATAACAGTATTCTAACCACTCGTTTATTCGCTCACGGTAGTTTTTTTAGATCAATTTGAAATCAAGTTTTTAATTGATGTCAAATAAGCTTTAGTCCACAAAAGCTGAACCATTTACCACTAAATAATTTTCACCCTCTAACAAAATTTAACTCTAAACAACTCCTTCTGCTTCACTAATTATTTTTTTTTTTATTTTGGAGTCTGCTAATATTTCGCAAACATATTTCTAATGATTTTAAAGCGGCCTATATACGACCAAGCATGCTGTGCAGCATGCTGGACGGCTGTATGAATTTGACCATGTAATGTCTAATTTGACGGTTTGTTAAGCATGTTGCACGAAAAACAAAACTTTTTGATATTTCGGCAAGTTTGACAAACACGCTTTACCGTCTACAGGGGTATGGCATCACCAAAAAAATAAATTATAAAAACATCGTTATCACTAGATGGCACTTTGTTGAAAAAATTGACAATTTTCTTTTTTTATTTAAATTTAAATAATAACAAACAACAAAGCAGAAAAGCAAATGAAAATCTCAAATTTTATTGTTTGAATATATTCCGCGCTTGTTTTTTTCTTATTTTGAGCAGTTTTCAGCAGTTTTGGAGTTTTTATATATAGGCTCAGCTGATACTAAACTGATACTAAATAGTTGCTCAGGTAATACTGAATTTCAACGCCATCTATCGGTGAGTAGTATAAGTTTTGATTTCCTATCTCTATAATTAATAGTCTCTGACCGTCTAATGAAAAAAATCATCAAACATTGGAGAATTTTACATTTTTAATTAGTTATTTTGTGACAAGAAAGGGATAACGTTACTAAATAAACTAAAAAATGCAAAAACAGAAATTCAAAAACGAAATTCTAATAAAAAAATTAATAAAAATAATTTTGTTATTATCATCCGCTGTGTTGATTTTGTGGTTTTGAAGTCAAATTTTACAGCATGCTTGTCCGTGTATTCCAAAAACTATTTTTTGTTTGTCAATAGGGTATTCAATTAATCGGCTTATTTTAATAGATTAATCGTGCAAATAATTATTCGGGTTTTTCCTTAACCGGTTAATCAAACAAAATTTTAAAATAATCGATTAATCGAAAAAATTTATGTAAAATAATATACATAAAATTGTTGTGTTTTTAATAATTTTATTTAAAAAGGGAACAAAAATAAATTCAGTAACTCTTCTGAAATTCATAAAAATAAAAAAAAAATAATAATTGAGATCCGATTTTTTCACTATTTTTATTTTTTCTGTCCCCTCTTTCACATATTAAAATTTTATCCAAATCGGGGAGAACAACACCGCAATGAGTTAAAGAGTTAAAGAAGAATATAAGAAAGACCTCGTACATTAATTTGTATCTCTTTCGTATGCATTGAATACATAAAAAACGTAAATGTAAAGAGAAATTCTGTTTCCTTGCCTTCATCCCTTTATTTTATTAATTCAGAGTGCTCACTAAACAAGCTTTATTACATTGAGCATTAATTATAATTAATAATTATAATAATTATTAATTACAACAATTATTAATGCTTTCAATATCAACGTTTAAAAAGTCGTAAAAAATAATTAAAAATTTATTATACGTAAATAGATACCACTACTTTACTAGATAAGTCACAACAACAGAGTAGTAATTTGGAAGATGACAAAGCAAACTTATGTTGTTTTTGTTTTGGAATTTAAGATGTTTATTAACGCTCCTACTTGAAAACATGAAATTCTCATTGAGTTGAAGCTAACAAATATTTCTAGAAGTTCTAAAAGGTCGTCCCTTAATTATTTTCTTAGGCAAGGATGAAATCCGGATAGGTACAAGCCTACAGCAAATCATTTATCACAATTTTTTAAAAAAACTTTTGAGATTTTAGCACATTTACTTTAATGACAAATTTATATTTTTTAAACATTTTTGTAATTTTCTACCGATTTCGATTAATCGTATGAAATTATTCGAATTATTCGTTATTCGAAATTTGGACATTTTACATTATTCGAACAATTTTTGAGAAAAATTGTTCGATTAATCGAATAACGATTAATCGATTGCATACCCTATTTGTCAAACAAGCTGGACAGCATGCTTGCTTGTATATAAGTAGGCCGCTTAACAGGATCAATTGTTATTTGCATTCAACTCAAATTTAATTTAATATACCAAAATTTTATAGATATAATATTTGTTTGTTGTTCTTGGTCTACAAATATGTAGCAAAGTTATTTGTTGAATTCTGCAGGATGAATTGACTTTGGCAAAGTAAATTCAAATTAAATGTAATCCACATTTTGTACATAGATTTAATAGTTTTATTTTTGGTGTTTTTATATTTAGCAAAAATTTTGCAAAAGTTTCCATAGCATATTTGAGTATGCTAACAGATAGAAAACTCAAAAGAAAATCGCTGTTAAAGCCAAATAAAAATTTAAACAACTCTGTTTTTTGTTAGGACGATACAACGATACAACAGATAGCACACCCCTTGTGAAGAACTTAATTGTATTTATATTGTGATATGTGAAATTATTCTGGGCCACCTCAACGTATGAGTATTAAAAAAAACACACTCATACGCAGTGTGGTCCTACATAAGACAATAAATTCTTTTGTAAACTTTTAAATTCAACCATTTTGTATAATTATTTAAATACAATTTTCAACAAATTGCATTAAAATTAAAAGCAAAACTGATCAGAAGCAATAATTTTGCATTTAAATTAAATTAAAAGAATGCAAAAATGTCTTCCATAGACATGACAGACAAACGAAACCCACAAAACCAAACCATGTCATTTGCAACCACAGCCATTTCAGGAGATGACGTCAATTGCATAAAAAAGAACAACTAAAATTAAGGTTTATTTCTTTAAACTGTATATCTGTTGTGTATGAAAAAATTATGTATAAAATTAAATGTATTTATCTTTTGGCTTTTGTTTAAAAATTACTTGAAAATTAAAAATGAATTATTTATGACATTAAAACAAACATTTCATTTAAATCAACCAAATTCATCAATCATCATATTTTGAAATACATTTTGTGGGGTCTATAGGAAACTAATCAAACGTATGTCATTTATTTTGCTAAGAAGACACACAATATATGTACTAAAGAAATGTACAAATATTTTTGAATATAAGCCAATAAACTATGGACTAGAAATTTAATTTTTATGACGGAAGAAGGTAATGAATATGAATATTTTTAGAATTTCTATTATTATAATTTAATTTAAATGTTAGTTCCACTATTTTCTTAATATCAATAAAGTTAGGATTTGGCGTTTTCACCCGCAAACTACACAAATTATATTATTTTGGCATTCAAAACATTTGTTTTAAGGCCCGATTACTGAATGTCCAGTTAAAATTTTGCCGACAGTTAAATTATAATTTTATATTAGAAACAACAAAAAATGTGTCAGTTAAAGTGCCAGTTAGTATTTAACTGAACATTCAGTAATCAGGCCTAAATATTTTAAAATTTATACAACACTGATCCATTGTGCAAAAGCTGTTTTAATTATCGCAACATTATATTTTTTTTTTTGCAATTTGTGAAGAAAAATAATTTATTTTAAATAACACAGTACAACACAAAAAATACATCGAAAATGCGAAAAATCGATTCTAATAGATTTTAGAATGAAAATCACGAATATGAACATCAAATTTTAAAATTAGCTCTATTTTCCGAGATATTCGCAAATTTAGCTTTTAACAAGAACACAGTTTTTCCTTTAAAATTTCTTATTGATTACAATAATATACCTGAATAAACCAGGGACAATATTTAATATGGTTTTAAAGTAGAGACTTTGTGATTTTAGAATCACATTAGCTTATTTTGATTAGATGAATGATTTAGGATATCATTGCAATTAATATGAAAACATTACTTATTTTTCAGTTTTGCAAATCTGACAAAAGTCCTTAATCGTATTTGTAAAATCTTAACACAAGACGTTAATTTATATTCTACTAAATTCATTTCACTAAAAAAATCACAACTTTTGCATCATTATTCTCAGAAAATTCAATCTGAAATACAAATTTTATAACTTTTTTAATTAAAATTAATTTTGTATGAATTTACTACGGCAAAAGGAAATGAAGTACATTTTTGAATATCTATATTTCAAAGTCGTTATTTTTTTTAGTAATTTGCACTTTAATTATACAAAACTTTGTTGGTATTGATTAGAAAATATGTGTTTAACATATTTGAGTATTTTCATCTGAATTTTATGACTTCAGATATGTCACAGACTCCATATTTTTTAGGTATTAAAAAATCAACATGCTTTAGTCAGGGGTATGGCATCACCAAAAAAATAAGTAATAAAAATATTTTATTTTTTAAATTTAAATTTAAATAATAACAAACAACAAAGCAAAAAAAAACAAACGCATATTTCAAATTTTATTATTTGAATATATTCCGCGTTGTTTTTTCCTTATTTTGAGAAGTTTTCAGCAGATTTTAGTTTTTGAAATATATGCTCTGCTGATACTAAATGGATACTAAATAGTTGCTCAAGTAATATTAAATTTCAGCGCCCTCTATCGGTGAGTAGTGTTAGTTTTGATTTCCTATCTCTATAATTAATAGTCTCTGGCTTTAGTTGTCGTCATTTTTCTTAAAATTAAAAAGAAAATAACAAATGTTTTTGATAAATACTAAAAAAAAAAAAATAAATATCAGAAATTCAATAACCAGCGATGTTTACTAAAGGCGTAAATTAAAATATTGGATATTCCTTTAGTCATAGGATATTTATAAACTAAATCGTGAAAAAGAGAAATTTCAAATTTCCCAGCAAAAAAGGAGATGACAAAGCAGTAGAAAATGATTTAATGATTTAGATGTACTTCTTTTTTTTAACAGAAAACCTAATGATTATACCCTACACCACTATGTGGTCAGGGTATTATAAGTTTGTGCTGATGTTTGTAACACCAAAAAATATTGGTCCTATACCCACCTTATAGTATACCGATCGGCTCAGAATTTTTTTTTATTTCGATTTAACGATGTCCGTCTGTCCGTTCGTCCGTCTGTCTGTCTGTCTGTCCATGCATTCTTGTGCGCACTCTACAGGTCGCAAATATTAAGATATTTTGATGAAACTTGGTGCGCTGACTCACATTATAGAAAATTTTGACACAAGCCCCATTTTAACCCGACGACGCCTATTGATTTTGGTTAAAATCGGTCCATGTTTAGACCTAGTGCCCATATAAGGGTCCTACCAAAATTATACTGTTTATACGCTGCAGGTCGCAAATATTAAGATATTTTGATGAAATTTGGTACACGGACCTATATTGGCCCAATAACCCAGCCTATTGATTTTGGTGAACATCGGTCCATGTTTAGACCTAGTGCCCATAGGGTCCCCCCAAAATTGGCTTGGTTACAAACTGCAGGTCGCATATAATAAGATATTTTAATGAAATTTGGTGCGCTGACTCACATTATAGAAAATTTTGACACTAGCCCCATTTTAACCCATTCGAATTTCGGATCCAAACATTAGTTGGCCTTTAACCAGACTGGTGTAGGGTATTGTATAGTCGGCATGCCCGACTTTAACCTTTTTACTCGTTTTAATATTGAGTTGTCATAGTAGAGGACTACTCCCACTACAACATTTTTTCAGTTCTTTTTGAACTAGTCTAAAGGAAGCCCTTTTTCATCAATTAATTCTTAATTCTTCGAAAAAAATATTTTTTTTATTTAAAAATTTTTATTTATTGCCACCCGGTGGCGGCACCGAACTTGGGACCTCAAGATTGTTAGTCTAGCTCCCTACCGCTGAGCTATTCTTTGATTTGAAAGCACCACTTTGATATGAAAACACCACTTTGTTATTGCGAGATATTGTGCTTTATTCTCTTCAATAAAAGTATTTATTAAACAAGTGCAAAAGGTCCACTGTAATTCAGTATTGTTTTCAGTACTATTTTCACAGGTGCATAAAAAACAATTTTTCATAATTTTTTATATACATATATTTTTAAAAATTGAAAAATTAAAAAAATATGGAATATAAACAAATTAATTATAAATATTAAAAAATAAATAAAATAAAAAAATAAGAAAAATATTGAATCGAACTCGCGATCATCTGTTTGGAAATAAACTGTATCAAAATCACTTTTTAGGATCACTTTTAGAGAAATTAAGCTTTAGAAGCCATACTAACAGAACTTTGGGTGCAATAAAAGAAGTGATTTTTTTGAAATTGTTCAGAATTACTTCTAAAAAAGCAGTAAAAATGCTCTAACGGATACTTTGGAATTAGTGAAAGAAATTATTTTTTAAGCATGACTTCCAATTTTTTTTTTGCTGGGATGTATATGGAATGTTACGACATACCAAATTAAAGAGTATTTTTTTTTAATCATATTAGAATGTTGCAAAAAATAGCGTTCTTACTTTCAATTTTATTTGGTTTGCAAAAAGTTTATTTACAAAATTCAATTTTCATATGAAAACGTTATTGCAAATATTTCTTAAACTACAGCTAACTTTAAAATTCTAGGTCCATATTCGTGATCTCCATCCCAAAGTCTATCAGGAATGATGTATCGCAATCCAGATGCATCCAATTTTTCTTATTTTGTTGTACTGTGTAATTGTTTTAAGAAAGACAGATGTTTTCGTTTTTTTTTTCTTTTTTTAATTTAGCATTTAAAGATAAAATAAATGCCCTACAGTAAAATACACGCTTGAAATACAATTAAGAAAAAATACCACAATTCAAGTAGAAACACACAAAAACACCTTCATTAAAAAAATATAAATTTCTCTAGTTTTGTATTTGCATTACAAAACTTTTCTGCGCTAACTTCTATTAAAAAGTTTTGCATATTACTTGATTGTTGCTAGTTTTATGTAAAACTAAATTACCAGTTATTCTTTGCTAGTCTTACCTTACATTCTCATGCTTTTGTATGTAAATTCTATGAAATTGTCCAGCCACTGGTGAGAGTATATCATTTTTCATTTGCATTGCAACATGCTGAGGTAGTACCGACAATAAAAGTCTTTCCAATTTTTCATTTTCATCTTGTATTTCTAAACGTGCAGCTATACAGTTGCGTGTGTCTAAAAATGCCCGCCGCTGTGCGCGTTCCATCATAATGTTGACAACTAAACCGGCTACATTGACACCAATAAACATAACAATGTTTGCTATAAGCTGTAGGAAGAAAAATAAGAAAAAAAACATTTTTTTTTGTTAACCACAAAGGCGCATTAAAAAGATCTGTTTTGAATAGGAAAACTTCTATATAAATAATACTGTCCAGTAAAGAAATATTAATGGGGGTTTAATTAGTTTTTGGACTACCACACTTAAAATATTTTGTTTGCAAAGACCGCTGCAAATGTATCTAAAAACAAATTAAAATTCGCTTGAAAACAGGACCACTAACATTTAATTAAATTAAACTTACATTTTATATTGTTTTTATATTGACTGTTGATAAAATAAACAACAAATTAGTCAAAACAACTAACAAAAATTACTTGCATACATTTTTTTTGTTTATTTTTTAAAAAACAAAATTACTGAATAAAATGAATGTTAAGAATTCTCAGTATTTTATGTTATTTGTGTTGTTTTAATGACTTACTAATGTTATTAAAATTTAAATTTCTTCTACACACACAAAAAATATTGTTAAACTTTTTTTAATTAAAACGATTTGTTAAATTATTTCAAAAGGTGTCAATTAGAAATTAATCCAATCGATTAAATAATTGCTCAAAACTGCAATTTGCTTGGCATTTTTTTATTCTATCGTTCAAAACAAGAGAAAAACATCAGCAGATTGTTGTTGTGTTTCGTTTGTTTTATTTATGTAGTTGTTTTTATAAATGTTTATGTATTAGTAATTGATATTTTAAATTATTTTTTTTATCACATTTTATAAATTCTCGTTGAGTTTTTTATTTTATTTAGTTAAATCTTTTAATTCTGCCATTCTAAATCTGAATATTCATTTATTCAAGAACATTACTGTAAAATAGTAATGTAATTTTTTAAATTTTATTTAAAAAAATAAAAATTTTTTTAAAGAAATAATCGCAAAAAAATAAATTAAAAATTATTTTAAATTTCACAATTTTCTTGAGCGTAACGTTTGTTTTTTATATATAAAAATTCTTTATTTTCGATATTTCGCTACTCCATTGTGTAGCATCTTCAGGAAATAACAATTAAATTAATGTTATTTCCTGAAATTGAAATTAAAATAAAATTAAATTTAATTGTTATTTCCTGAAGATGCTACACAATGGAGTAGCGAAATATCGAAAATAAAGAATTTTTATATATAAAAAACAAACCTTACGCTCAAGAAAATTGTGAAATTAAAAATTGAAAAAGAAGGTTAAATAAACGACAAAAATTTAAAAAATTATTTTAAATAAAATATATTTATTCAATTTTCCAAAAAATTTTTGACGGGTTCCTTATGCTTCAGAAAAAAGAATAAAACTAATTTCTGCGAGAGAACTTTTCACATAAGTATAAATAAATCTATCAACTGAATGGAAATTGCATGCATGTTTTCTTTTAATAAAATTCAATGTTATGAAATTCAAGCTAAAAATAAAGAAATATATTTTTTTATAGTTGGCATGACAACTACCACTTTATCCAGCTGATTAGAGTCTTATTTAGAATTTATACAATATTGATCAATTTTTAATCCAATGGATTAATTTTTAATCAAATGCATATAATATGCTATTTAGAAGGTATACAATGTTGATAAATTTTTAATCCAATGAATTAATTTTTAATCAAATATATATAAAAAAAACCAATAAAAACCCTAATCAAATGTATCACTATTTTATTGAAAATTTATTCAATTAAAGAGCTACAAATTTTTAATTGAATGGACAATTTTTGTGATTGGAGGAATTTCAACGATAAAATTTATTGAATAGGCGGTTTTTATGATTGAATTTATTTTTTATTTTTTTGTGTGCAAATGAATGTTATTTTCACTTGAAACAACAAAACTGAAATACTACTTTAACAACTAACAAATTCTGACTGTAGAAGTTCCCTTAGTGCATTAATGATACCAACTCTATTAACTATTTACCTTTTCTGTTATTTCAAAACGAAAAATGATGCGTTTCCCATAATGGCTTATTTTTATCATTATTTCAAATGTATATAAAGTATTGTTTTGAATATTTCTTAACTTTTTTAAAAATTTATATTAGACTCAATATATCGTTTGATATTCAAAACACATCATCTGCAATCAAAAACATCAAACATCTATGGAAATTTATGCTTCTCAATTGAAGTTTTCTGAATTTAAATACATATATATTCTGAATTTTAGTTGATGTTCTACAACTGATATATACCAAATTTCAATTAACGTTTTCCGAATTTCAGTTAATATTTGACGTGTTAGTATATTCTTCTCTGAAGTTTAAGTCATGATTTATAAATTTAAATTGCTGATTTCTAAGTTTTAATTAGTATTTTGCGAATTACATTTGATATTTTCAGAATTTTTAATGATATTTTTTTTAATCTTAATTGGTATTTTCTGAACTTTAAATAATATTTTGTTAATTTTAAATGATATTTTCTTGGCTTAAAATGCAAAATCTGAGTTTAAATTGATGTTTTCTTAATTTCAAATGAAAATTCTGAATTTCAGCTGCAAATTCTGTACTTCATATTCTATTTTGCCGGATCTAGTAATGTAGTATGAGTATTAGGAGGAAACATAATGTACGATTATTTTTAGTAGAACCCATGTTTAGGGGTAAACAGTGGGGTGAAAAATTACAAAAATTTTAATTTCTTAATAGAGTTGATTTATAGGAAGAAGAAAACATTTTTATTGAAAAATTTAACAGACACAAGGGAATCACCAGACTACCGCAGTTTCGTCTCACCCAAGGACTCGTCAATTTTTTAAATTTATTTCTTTCCTAAGTGGCTCCCGATAGGCCATATTTTAATATGAATTGTTTATACCTTTACGACAAAAACGCCAAAAGTCAATGTTATAAAATTCCGCCTAAAATGTTTATATTTGCAAGTTTTTGTTGTACAGCCCAGTTATGCATGTCGTTCACTTGCTGTAACTGGGTCTGTCCGTGCCAGTGTTGCCAGAACTTGGTTACCAAAAATGGCTAAATTTTTGCGAAAAAATTGCTAAAAAATGACTAAAATTAAGCTAAACGAGTAAAAAGGTTAAAGTCGGGCATGCCGACTATACAATACCCTACACCAGTCTGGTTAAAAGCCAACTGATGTTTTAAAAGTCTAATGTATACTAATGAAAGTACCCGTTATACCTAGTTTTATTAAAGAGGTAAAATATTGGCTAGATTATATGTGCACCAGTTTATATAAAATTATATCAAATTATACATAATTACATAGAATTGGATATATCCTTTTTTGGATATAATTAGATCTTATGTTATCTAAAATTATAGAATTATATATAATTATACCCACCAATCTTCGTATATAGTTTTATATGGGGCCACATAAAATTATATATGGTCCCATATATAATTTTGTATGGCCCCATATCAATGTTTTTAATCGGAAAAATAAAAAAATAAGAAACAAATTAAAAAAAAAGAAGTATAAATTAAAAAAAAAAAAAAAGTTTTCCGATTTTATCGAGTTACTCGAATAATTGATCAAGATTACTAGAGTTAATCAAGTAATGGTTAACAGATTGAATACCCTACAGTGTACAAATAAAAACGTGAGAATGGGCCGCTAAAAAAACTTTTTCTCTTATTTTTTTCTCCTCTATCATAAATTTAAATTTCATTAAAATCGGGGAGAACCGATTCAGACAACTTCCTTGTGCGAGTTTTTCAAAATAAGAAATGTCGCATACTCTAACAAAGAAGATACTTTTCGTATTTTTATTAAAATTGGTATATTTTAGAAATAAAAGCTGGTTCAACAAAAAGGAAAATTTAAACAATAAAAATGTATGTTTTTTGTATACTTTCTTTTGCTCTAATTTAATAAAATAAATGAGCTGTATGCACTTCTAAACTACATTACATTTTTTTCCAATAAAGTTTTTTATACAAAAAGTATAGAAGAAAAATTTAATTTTAAAATTGTATAAAAAACTTTTCCTTTTTAGTCTAATTTTATTATGCATAAATGAGTTTATTTTCTTAAATATATTTTCAATTTACCTGATTATATTCCAAATAACGAAATGAATCTGTAAATATTTTGTAGACAGTTAAACTAATATGCACCAATGGTAGTATTATGCCAAAACAAACAGCCTCCCAGATTTGTAATGGCATCATGGCATACGCCAAAAAGACCACAAATACAATTTGCCAAACACCTTCGGCCATGACCTGTATAGGAATAATAATAAAAAAAAAAAACAAATGGAAGAAAAACAAGAAAAAATATGCAATTATTACGGATTATTATGGTAAAATAAATTGTGTGTACTGTATGAAAATATAATTAACCACTGAACAAGTGTAAACTATGAGCATTAAAAAATAACAACAACATGATAATAAATTTCTAGATGTCATTGAAAAGTGATGGTCTGTCGAGTTATGTAAAGTTTTTTTTTAACTCAATTAACTATGGTAATATTTGTTGTTTGGACAACAAGGATGATATGCGCGGTTGACATTCACAGATTTTAATGAAACTTAGGTAGTTAACAGATAACAAATGAATAGGGGTATATTTTGTGATTTATTTTACATTTTATACCAAAGTTTTATCTTAGCCTATGTTTGTTATTTCGGATATCTTCCCTCTAAATATGACTTGTGTTTATGAAAAACAAACTAACACCTACATACTGATTGCGCTACATACAAGCACATGATGACTTAATGTCCAGACAAAATTGGGAGCAACTTGCGCTTGGTGACAACTTTCTTCATACATTTAGCAAATTGTAAATACTTGGTTTTTTTGATTGTACTTATTTTATAGTTGAAAATTTTGTATCATCATCGCTTATCTCTTCAATTGTGACTGGTCATTTATTAATTAAATGATATGTTTAGCAAGTTTACTAAATATTTCTTATTCTAAATCTAATCAATTAATTACAGCTATTGAAGTTTATTTATGTTATTACCTCTGATTCCTCCTTTATATAGAAATTAAAGTAAAATTTTTTTTATTTGAGAAAACAAAAAAATTATAAATTCCAAGTAAACAGTAACATAATTCAAGTTTTCTAGCCTTGTCTTGAAAATGCAATTGAAAAATTAATTGATTTTCACTTTATTTTTACATGAACTTTGGTAGTGTTTACTGGAGGTATTTATTAACAAAATTTGGTTTTTGCAAAAGAATCATTTTGAAATAAATTTTTTAACCGAAATTTTTTACTACTACAAATTTTTTTTTGATCTATAAGACCGTGAAACAAAAATCAAAACTAGAGACCATAAATAGTAAAACTGCCTACTCCGTTTTTCATTTTCTGATCTTTTTAATTTTTAAATTAAGAGCTTTTCACCATTCTTGTACCCATTTTGGTGGAAACAAAAATTTACATGCCCCGCTATAGGAAACAGTAAAATATCTCAATGACAAACAGCATTTATTTTTCTCTATGATAGCAATAAAAATGGAACTTTTTAAATTCTTCCAAAAAATAGATGAAGTAGGCGTAGTTAAAAACTGCCAATTTAGAGCTAGTTTTAAATACATTATTTATAATAATTAAATTATTTTGGGTTTTTGGAAAATGCTAGAAATTTAAGTATATCCATAGAGTTTTTTTAATTGGCAATTTGAAAAAACAATTTTTTTTTTTAATTCAGAAATAATTTTGAATTTTAAGTGTAATAGATTTAATTTATCTAAAAATCAGCCATTTTTTTTTATTTACAAAAAAGCTCAGATCTTTTTCTATCGATTTAGAAAGTTTTAGAGTGTTACTCGGTTTGGTTATGTGTTAAAATATGTTTTAAATATTAACATTGCAAATATTCAGTATAAAATATGTAGGGTAGATGGGGGATCCTTCGCCACTTTTTTTTAAAGCACTGTCATTTCTTAACCCCTAATTATTTTTCAAAAATTATTTCAAATTGAAAACCCACATATCTTGGCTTTAATTTCTATGATTTTTATTCTAATTATTTGCATATTTTCTATTATTTTTTTAATGATTTTCAAAGTAACTCAATTCGGCATAACTGCCCCAAACCTGGTGTAAATTCGCCAAAAGAGCTAGATACAATTTCAACAAAAAAATTTGTTAATACAGCAAAGTCAATCTTTTAATGACTGAAATAAATAATTTATAATAAGTTCTTTGAGATATGTGATTCTTTTTAATCAATAAATCTCCACTACATTAAAAAAAATAATTTAAAAATATAATATAATGATTCTTCAAAATTAAAAAAAAACTGAATAATTAATATAAATTTAAGAATGAACACGATTGTTCTAATTTACTATTAAACATATTTTAAACATATAGAAAAGAGCATTTTAGGCAGGGATGCACCAACTCTTTGTAGCTCCAGGGGCCATCTGGTGATTGTGCCCCACAGACAGGCACTAATATAAAACTAATATTTTTTTCACACTTTTTAAGCATTTATTAAAATCAAATTATTATTTTTCGAAACCTTAGGATCGTAGGTCTAACATAATGAACAATTATTTTCTCATCACACGATTTGAGGAAGTAATTGCAAAATGTAGTTGCTTCCTATTATTTTTTTGGTACCCCAAAAAATACAAAATCACGTCTATCTACGACCACATGTGATATAAATTCATCAAAGTGGGTGTCAAGGAAAGGTAATTGAAAAATGCACAAAATATATTTTTTCCAATTTTTTTTCTCCCTTAATAGCGGAGCAAAATGGGATTAGTGTATGTGCCCCACTGGCGAAGGATCCCCCCTCTACCCTACCCAGGTGAAAATGGGATCGCATATGAACATATGTGGTCATACACGGGCTCGTATATGATAATTAGAGCAAGGAATTTAATTTTTTTAAAAAACGAAAATATGTGCTAAAAAATTCAGCTAAAAAAAGAAACATATGCATTAAAAACATGAAAAATATATACTTCAGGCACTCACTTTTACAGAAAGCATGCACTTTAAAACATAGAAAGTTAGCTATTTTAATAATAGGCAAAATAAATATTTTATTCGAATCAAAATATTTGCATTAAAAAAAAGTAGAAAAAAAACTTCGAAAATTTTAGATTTTTTTGATTTTTAGGCTACTAATTATTTAGAAAAATTTACTTTACTATTTTCCATTAACAAAAATTGAACTAAAATATTCTATGAAAAGTTACAATGGACGAGTTCCAGTGATAATTTTCATTGAAACTATGAACAATTTCATTACTGAAGAGATGATAATTCTCTCAGTGTAGCGTACGAAAAATCAAGTTTGGGGGGGGGGGGGCTTTCATATGAAAACTAGGTCCAAGCATGGACCTTAGACCGTACCGCAATTAAAAAAAATTTTTTTTTGCCGAACATAGGGGTCGCCTTTTTCAATTTTTAGTTATAGTTTCGGCATTTAAAGTCGGCTTTTAAAGTGTGATATATCGATTTTTTGCCTCGAGGAGAGCAGTGTTTGGCTATAAAGGAAAAATCCAATGAAAAAAATTTAAAAAGGCGACCCCTACGTTCGGCAACCAAAAAATAAAAAGAATTTCTGCTGGGTTTATCGAAAAACTTCCTTAGCAAAAGTTTAATGATTTTTTGCGTGCTTTAATTTTCTGACATTAGGGTGGTACATTAGGGTTGTAGCAACTGAGATCTGGTGGGTAGATAATAGAACGGGATACTTGAGGTCAATGCCCCTTAGATAAAAACATTGGTCCCCTCGAGACAAAAACATCGATGTATCATACTTTAAGATCGGACTGTAAATGCCAAAGTAATAACGAAAAATGTAAAAAGGCGACCCCTACGTTCGGGGGGAAAAAAAGTAAAATTTTTTTCAAACCTCCTTGCTAAACTAATTTAGATTCGATGGTATACGGCGAACTTTTTTTTTAAGGTACGGTCTAATGCCCATTTTTGATGACATTAATACGGGCACTGTGTCTAAACCTCGAATTATACATAAAATCAATTGGCTTTGTCCGTGAGCCCATGTGAATCAGTGTACCAAATTTCATTAAAATAACTTCGTAGCGTGCACTAGGTATACTAAATTCAAAAAATTCGTTTTTTCATTTTTAACTTCGAAAAAAAAAACAGATTTATAACACATTTATAACACAGATTTATTATACAACACTATTTCTGGCCGTCGATTAATTCTATGTCAAATGAATGTATTAGGTTAGTATAGCGCTGTGTGGGTACGGTTAGAGCTCCGAAGAATTGATCTAGGGTCTAGGTCCAATATTTTTTGGTATTACAAACATCACGACAAACTTATTATTTCTTGTTCTTGGAAATATGAATGCCAATCTGTAGGAAAACGTTCTAAGGAAAACCACCTGGTTTTGCTCATTTTTCAGACCTGGGGGTTTTCAATTAAATTTTGTAATTATTCACTTGGGTAATTTTTCTAATTCAATTTCTTGAGGAATTTTTAATACAAAACTTGGAAGATACTAACTATATGCTGTGTAATTTAACGTGCAGTTTATTAATTACATTTAGTTAGTGGATCTGAATTATCCCAAGCTCCCCTAAATATTCCACATGTTAACGTTTACGCAAAAGCCGCTTAAAAGTCTACACTGCTCACTTTTTCACAATTTTAATTGAGAATATTTAAAAAAGCGAGGTGTTGAAAAAATTTGTAAAACGTTCTTAATCATGGAATCTAAATCAATCAGAAATTTGTATCGTACTTCAAACCATAGGACCTACATATATTGTAATGTATTAAATTAAGCTCTTGAAAGAATCCGAGAAAAACTTAAAAGTTTAATATCAATTCCCTTATATTTTCAATTACAGCCTGATACATATTTTTAAAAATGTGCACAAACATACGGAAACTGCCCTTGAAACTGTTTAAAGGGAAAATGCACTTGTGCATGTTAAAACAATACAACTAAAAACTAATCACAGTTCACCCATATTCCTAAATAAAAATCTTAAGTTTATTTTCTTACTAAAAACAAAAAAAATAATAATAAAACTCACCTCTTTTGTATCCACCGGAAACACGGAACCCAATGTTGGCATCGACACAATACAAATGGCAGCAGTGAATAATAAAATGCCATAACACAGACAGGGTAAATGATGATCTTTGATCACGCGACATTGTAACAATATCAAAATTATGGCAAATAATAGACACACAAAAGAATTGAAGACGTTCTTTAAAAATAGAATAAATCCAAAAAAAATTTAACAAAATCAATATAAATTTTTTTCAATATTTTAAACTTACATGAAAAGTAGGAGCATTATTATAAGCTAAAGATAAAGCAGCCATAACACCACATAGCACCACAACTAATGCCACAACACCCAGCACCGAAAAGCGTTGCAATTTCAATGTATAACGTTGATACAGACATTCTAGTTCATCATTTTCGAAACGTAGCGTATTCCAAGGACGACCACGTGTAGCTTTTACCGCATGATCCATGATAAATTGTTAATCCAACAAATGAAGGATATAGATTTTTAAACAGAAATTAAGAAATAAAAGCCCAACCAACCACCACCGCCCTTTAAAGGCGGTTTTTTATAATAACGTAGCCAAAATTTTATGGTGTTTATAAAGATGAATGTTTAAAGAACTTCATTTGAAACTATAACGAGAAGAAAGTATAAAAATGGTAATTAGAAATATTATACAATAGCATACGAGTACTAAACAGTGAAAAACGAAAATAGTTATCCGGAAATTTTACAATTATCGATTTTTTTAGATGCGCAGAATTGTTACTATTTTTACTAAAATTTTTAATCTGAAAAATTTTTGAAAATTGAAAAAACTTACTACCCAGCTAAAAATCGACATATATGGATTCATGCAGGTTGAATGTATGTTCGTGCATCCTCATAAACATGCATTCATGGTCATACAAGTATACATAAATCTCCATAAATGCATCACATATGTCCATACATGTGCATTAACGAAATTTGAGGTAATATCTACATGTGTGTACATGTATGAACATACATGAACACGCATGAACATGCATGATCATACATGTAGATATTACCTCAAATTCCGGTAATGAACATGTATGGACATATGTGATGCATGTATGGAGATTTATATATCCATGTATGGACATGACTGCATGTTTATGAGCATGCACGAACATACCCAATAAGAAATCGCCAGTGGTACAAAAAATCAAGCACTAGTATACCACTGGGTAACCATGGTGTTGAAAATAAATGACTGGGAGAGCACTCATTTGGGACGCTTTGTCAGCGCTTGCAAAAAGCGTTTTTCCAGCATTTGTTTTGCAAAAATTTCGGTGGTTTATAAAAAAAACCACTGGCAAAGAATGGTCTAAGAGTGATATGCCAAGGTTTGCAACCAGTGGTTATCCAGTGCTACCTAGCCAATGCTACCAGTGGTACGAAAACCAATTCACTGGTAGAGCAACTATTTTATAAAAATGCTGACGCTTCGTTAAAGAAGGTTTGTAGTCAGGAGGTTCCGAGTTCAAATCCGGTTGCTAGCAAAAAATTTTTTATGATTTTTTTTAATTTTAAAATTTTTTTGTTCTATAAAATCAATTTTTTTGTTTGTGGAAAAGCTCCTTTAAGACCAACTTTTTTTTTGCTCTCCCAACGCTGGCATATTAGTTCCAAAAAACTGTTTGCCAGTGCTAGCTTTTTCGCATAGCTAGTAGTTGTCCAGCGATTATCATTCATTTATGTGTTTAGCTATCAAATATTATATGTCTCGTTAGCTCAGTGGGTAAAGCAATCGTCTGCCAATCTGAAGGCCTGGGTTCAAATAACGGCAGGACCAAAAAAGATACATATGAACTTTTTTTAAATTTTATTTTGTAAAATATATTTCCGGACCACCTATTTATTGGTTTTGCCAGCGTTTTGCCAACGTTTAACAATTTTGTTTCTCCAGTGTCTTTCCGTCGGTTTTTGAACAGCCGGTCCTATTGTCTAATGATGTTATCATTTTGGGAATGGGAAAGCACTTTTTGCCAG
Organism: Leucophora obtusa; assembly: GCA_949987735.1. Lineage (NCBI taxonomy): Eukaryota > Metazoa > Arthropoda > Insecta > Diptera > Anthomyiidae > Leucophora > Leucophora obtusa. Next base: position 145,222,417 of record OX465297.1, read on the forward strand.
TACTTGTACCACCTGTTAAAGTGCTTTGCCATTGCTTTCCCGTTTGTATTTTTCTGACTGGGTACGTTCAACCTGTGTGGATCCATAAATGTCGATTTTTAGCTGGATATCTAATTTCGTAAAACATTTGGGAGAAGTGAAAGGAACTTTCAATGTAAATTGTTTTTGTAACAAAAACAATTTCTATAGAAATAACGCAACACTTCACCGAAGTGTTTTAGAAAATTACCCCATATTTTTTAATTTTCAGCTTAAAAAAAAAAACGATTTATAACAATGGGCAACACTTTTTCTGGGCGTCGATTAATTCTATGCCAGATTAATGTATAAGGTATAGCGCTGTGAGCTTCGAAGAATTAACTCCTTAATTCAATTTGTGAGTTCTGCATTTAAAATGTAAGTATTTAATACTTTCTAATGAATAGAATGAATCCTAATTTGGCACCATACGATTTGTTTTGAAATGAATTAATTCAATTGCTATAGTTCTTTTTATTAAATCAGATAAATACATTCACTGGTTAACTGGCTCAATTTCATAAATCGAACGGATAAAAATTTAATATAATTTTCGCAGAAGATAAATTAAAAATGTGAAATAAGAGATAAAAAAATCTCAAAATTATGATAAAAAATAAGATTGATTGATTGACTTTCTATATTTTCATATACATATTTAGTTAGAATATTGTTCTACCTTAAGTCCAAATTCTAATAGATATTGTCATATTAGATTTTATTTGCGGTTTCAAAAAAGGTTGATAATTTTCATGATAGACAATACAATTGTTTTGTGGGCATCACCCCAACTTTTCAGTTGTCTGCAATAAAAAAATGATAGCTTTATTACGCAACCGAGACATTACATAAGGTACAAAAAATCAACGGGACGAGAATTTTGTACTTTCGTATATGAACTGTCTGTTTTGGTAAAACCAGCTATAAATCAACTCCTTTTTGAAAGCAACAAATTTTGAAACAACAAATAAAATCTAATATGTCAATATCATATTAGAATTTGGACTTGAGGTAGAACAATATTCTAACTGAATTTTTTTCTAATTTTTATTTTAATTTCTAATCTCTGCTAATTTACTTCCACTTTTTCCTCATTTTTCGATTGACTGTCTGACAACGTCATAATGGTCTGCCCGATGTCCGGTCGCATGTGCGAACCCATACCGGTTGCATCTCCTGTTATTTTTTGACTCATGAACGAATCTTGATTTTGGGCCTTTTAAGGCGAATTTTCCCTTTTTCTAAAGAACATTTTCTGAGTAATAAAAGAGTGCACAGATAAGGCACTACATTTAGACTCTGAAAAGAGGCTTTTTGGTTAATTTTGGAGTAATTTTAAAAGACATTTCTGGCTTTTGCTAAAATAATGAATGTACAAATAAATCGAGATAAAAATTTTATTAATAGAATATAGCAAAAATATTCATACATAACAATAAATAATGACTAATTAAATATGTACCCGCAGAGGTTTCACAATCCCTAATAAATTCATCTGTTATAGGGACCATTATGGCCCCCCTTTCGTTGTTTAATATAATCATCAAGTCTTTATCTAAGAAAAAACTTGGCACCAAAATTAATATCGTAGAAAATTATATCTAATTTTTAAGAGCTGTATTACGTTAATACCTTGAAATATCTATTTTCAAATTAAAACATTCCACAGAAATCAAAATAAATCAATATTGACTATGAAAAATGCAAATACGAGTAAATTCAACGAAATAAATCAATCAAATTTCTATTTATCTGATCAATTTGCTATTATAATTGAATTCAATTTAAATTTCCCATAAGATTTTCTAATATTTGTTTATCTTCGTTTCACTTTTCAATATCTGGCAAAATTTAGTTTTTAAAAATAATTATAGAATTTTTACAGTTAACTAAGCATAAAATCATTCGTGCTCAATTTTTCTCTCTTTGCCACACTACACTTACCAATACAAAAATATTTTCCCACACTTTGCGGGGTTTTTAAAAACTAAAACAAATTTGCTACTAAAGTGTCGGTGTCATGCAGCAAATTCATTTACACATGGTCACATATGTATGTACACTAGGGGTATAACTAATTTTTGCCAAAATTTTCGCTGGCAACGTTATATATGAGTGCTTTATTTATTTATTATCTTAGAAATAAATAGGATACTTCTCATAGCCAAAATTATTGCCAAATTTTCTATATATATATATTACAACATATCCAAATTTCATCCAAATCGGAGTGAATTACTTATACCTTTTAAGTAGAGATAATTTTTTACACATTTTGCGCATATAAAAATTACATAGACATTTTTTTCAATTATTCAAAATTAGATATAATTATATTGCCAAATTTTCTATATTGAAAAAAATTTCTATGTAATTTTTATATGCGCAAAATATGTAAAAAGTTATATCCCTTATGTAGAAAAAAATACTACACTAAAAAGCTAAGTTTCAATGAGTTAAATCATATTTGATTAATTTATTAATAGCAGTAAACCTTTTGCAATTAAAATTCAGAATATACGGGGTACCTTCTCTGTTTTGCAAATGGTAACACCGGAAAACATGCATACGACGAATCTAACATCCGCATCTTAAAATTTGACATTTTTGATGACATACCTACTTAGAAGGTATAATTCACTCCAATTTGGATGAAATGTGGATATGTTGTAGCGGAGAAAGAATCACTGACCACGTATTTTTTAGCGTCCCAATATCAAGTGGGTATTAAGTAGATATTCGACTTTTTATTTTAATCGATTAAACATCCAAATAATTATTCGGTTTTTTCTTAACCGGTTAATCGAACAAAAATTAAAAATTTATCAATTAATCAAAAAAAATTTCTGTAAAATATTATATTGCTGTATTTTTAATAATTTTATTTAAAAACAAAGAACAAAAATAAATTCAGTAACTCTTCTTAAATTCAAAAAAAAAAAATTTAATAATATTTTGTCAATATTTTTATTTTTTCTGTCCCTTCTGTCACATATTCAAATTTTATCCAAATCGGGGAGAACCACGACGCAATGAGTTAAAGAGTTAAAGAAGAACAGAACACCTCGTACCAGTGTTGCCATTTCAGTGCTTTTCGGGTATTGTTTTGTGCTTTTTTCCTTCCCGTACCCGGTGATTTTTTACAAATACCCGTTTAAAAAAAGCGGGTATTTACGGTGCTTTTTCAGATTTCTGGCAGTGCTTTTAGTGCTTTTTTACAGTTTATATTTTTGGTATTTGTTCTCGTTTTTTATATTTTTCTTGAATTTTCTGTCAAAATTTAAAAAATAATACGAACTATACAAGAAATACATTTTTGCACAATGTTTGTAGTACAATTTTAAATAGCAACTTCGTTACATTTAAACTTCAAAAATTTTAAATATTAGTTTGGTGGTTTTTTACCCCTTTTTAGGTAATTTTTTTACACGATTTTTCAAAGTTAAAATGTGTTTGTAAATTCTTGATTTAAATTTTTCAAAAAATTAATATCGTGCTTTTTTACCCCATTTTTGGTAAATTTTTACACTTTGCTTTCCTGCCTTCAGGAGTTGGCAACACTGCCTCGTACATTAATTTCTATTTCTTTCGTACGCATTGAGAATATAAAAAACGTAACTGAAGAGAGAAATTCTGTTGAGAATTGATTTTCCCTCTACGTTTATGTCCTTGTTTAGAGTGCTAACTAAACAAGCTTTATTACATTAAGCATTAATTACACAGCTCTACAAAATATGACAATATTTATGAGTTGCACAACTTTGCAGTGGTTTTAGGATAACTAGGGGGTGCTGATTTCGAATCGGAAACCAATTTGTTCGAATTAGCTCTAGGTTATCCACAATTCGTGATTTAATTTTTTAAAAATTTTCAGCCGATTTTTTCAATAAAAAATGTATAATTTAGTAACTATAGCTTCGGAAAGAAAACGCTTTATACAGTTTAAGCTAAATTCCGAGCCCTATTTCTCAAACTTAAGTGTGTATCAATATATCAATAACTTTTCTAAATATAGTCGCACAAAGTCCAAATTTAGAATTTTTTTAAAGTTCTTTTAAAAAAAAAATTAAATATAAGATGAAATCCCATTTTAAATGTCAGGACATTTTAAATTATTTTTGAGCAAAATTGTTCGATTAATCGAATTACGATTAATCGATTGAATACTCTAGTATTAAGTCATGCAAAAGCGCCGATAAAACATACAATCGAATTCGTCCAAAATTAAGTACTAAAAATTATAATTTAAAAAGTTAAACAGAGGGTTCTACACTTTTTATATTTCGGGAATAGCAATTAATAACAAACATTTTTAAATGAAAATGGCTTTATTGTTTTTCAAAATATTCCCCTTGATAATCAACACACTTTTGAATTCGTTCTTTTACTTTTTAGTCATTCCCTTACACCAATCGACACGAGCCTTTTTTTGAGTGATTGATAAATTATGGGGTATCCAACGAGAGAAAATTTTTTTTACAACTAATTGTTCATGCATAATCGAATGTATTAAAGTGGAACTAATATGCAAGGATGCCTTTATCTCACGATATGTCACACGATGATCTTGCATTATCAGTTCACGCACTGCATCGATGTTTTGTGGCACAACAACCGATTTTGGACGACCTTCATGGAAATCGTCGGCGACTGAACGTACGACCACGATTGAATTCACTATACCAGCGATATACTGTGGTTTTTGATGGTGCTTTATCGCCATAGAAAGAACTGAGTTCATCGACACATTCGAATGTATTCTTCTTCTTTCGGGCCAACTTTTAGTTCCAAAGCATTTTTTTATATGTCCAGTGAGGGTGGCTTTGAAAAGTATTCACAATGTTTTTTCGCAATTCCAATTCTCTTGCCATTTTGAATAGAATAGAAGCTTCTAGCGAATTTTAGAATTTGAAATTTTCTTACATTCATTTTAAAGCCCACTGAAAATAATTTTCAATTTGAGTGATTTATAAAAAAGATATTGCAAAAAATGTGATGGACAACTTTTTTAAACGTAGACTTTAGTACTTTAGTTTTTGCCAATAGAATTTCACATTCAAAAACCTACAAATAGCTATTTTTAAAATAAATTCTTTTAATCCTCTGCTTTCAAGTAAAGCAATAATAAATCACAGGGAAAGTGGAATGCTATTAATAGATTCTTAACAAGGTGCAGATTTGGAATGATTAAAAGTATATAATTTCTAAAAATCAATAAAAACGGCTTCATTTTTGTTATTGTCGGTAGAACATGTTTTAAAAGGATATAAACAAATGAAAATATTGCAAAGGAAGAACTCAAGGTCAAATATGTTATTAAAAATAACAACAAGACTTAAATATGCTGTTTTTAAAGCGGTTTAGCAACTTTGACGTTTGTTTATTGTTCAATTAAAAACATTTGTTTCTTATGACTTTAATAAAAATTAGATATGGAAAATGTTAGCTAAATTAATATCATTCAGTTTCTTTTATTTCTTTAAATTTACATAATTTACCAATTCTTTTATCCCCAAATGTCATAAATTATGCAATGAAAATAAATGCAACTAAAATATAAACGAACATGAATAATTCACAACATTTCTTCTAAATATTTTAAATGCAGAAGTGTTGGGAATTCACTCACATGCACACACATCAAGCAGACAATTTTTCCATAACAAACAAAATAAAAGTTCTACTTTCGCTCTAAAAACTTTTAAGCACAACATCAACACTATTATGCTGCTAGTTTGCGGGTTGAATTGGATGTTGCTGTTGTTTCCATACATACTCGTAAGTACTGACACATTAAGAAGTGTCACTTCAAAATAATACATTTATACAACACACTCAACTTCCGTTTCCGTGTTAGTTTTTTAAACAGTCAGACATATAAAAGTTTTAACATACAAATTCTTATTCATACAAAGATTTATGCTTAAAAACTTTTATTTCTTGACATTTTTTTTATATCATTTTAAACAGAATATATAGTAGGAGAAAAATAATGCTTTTGATTTCGAGGATTCTTAATAACAAATAATATTTGAAACCATAACAGCTTTTTAAAATAATATGTTGCACTTTCGGAAAATGTTTAAAAATTCAATAGCTTTAAATTAAGGCGCGAATATAAATGTTGGCCATAATGAATCTTTTTTTAAATTTAATTTATATTCGATATCAGCGGCTCTAACTCATCTCCAAGCAAATTTAAAATATTAAATTCATTCATTGCATTCAAAACATTATGTCCGCCGTATCGGATCCGACAAAATTAAATTTTTCAAAAACCACCATATTGTAGTTTTTCATAACTTTTACAGGGCCGCAGCATACATTAAAAAAAGGATTTAAAACTATTAATATTTAACTGAAATGAAAACGGACAGAACTAATATTTTATTTTTTTTTAACTCTACTATTTTCTTGAGCTTGAGGTTTTGTTTTTAATTATTAAAAATATTTTATTTTCGATATTTCGCTACTCCAATATGTAGCATCTTCAGGAAATAACAATTAATTTTAATTTATAATATTTAATTGTTATTTCCTGAAGATGCTACACATTGGAGTAGCGAAATATCGAAAATAAAAGACTTTTTTATAAATAAAAACCAAACCTTAAGCTCAAGAAAATAGTAGAGTTAAAAATTGAAAAAGAATTTTTTTTTTTTTTTGTAAGAAAAAAATTGGTTCTCAAATCCATACATTTTGCAATGAGTTCTCGTAGAACCATTTTTTCTGTTTTGGTAATTTTGAATTACATATTAGAATTAAACATTATTGGAACACCTTTTTATATTTTTTGCATTAATCCGCGGTGTCACGGAGTCGGCCAACGAAAATTTGCAAACTCAGAACTCAAATCAGACCCGAATTTTGATTTAATAATTTTATTGTGTAAAGCAAAAAAAAAATCCTGCCCCTTTAAAGGGACACAATGCACTAAGGGGTTGATTTAAACGATGATTACAAACCTATCGGTTTAATTAGTAACTTGAGTGCTTTTTGATGAATTAAAACGCCGACTTTTTCACACAGTTCTAAATTTAAGACTAATGCGGTGCAGTATTATAATCAGAACTAAGTAAACATTTTAATAAAACTTTACATGAATAAGAAACTTTCAAACAAAATTTGCTACAAAAGTAAAATGTGTGTTTAAAATCGTGCTTTGTGCTGACTATCAAACTCGCCCACTCAACAAAAAGTGATATTATTACTGGAAATTTAACTATTTTGAGCACTGAGGTTATTTTGCTAATTTTAACATCTCACGCCTACTGATTTGTAGTACAATGAAATTAGTAAAAACGAGTAAAAAGGTTAAAGTCGGGCATGCCGACTATACAATACCCTACACCCTTTAACCGAATGGGTTAAAATGGGGCTTGTGTCAAAATTTTCTATAATGTGAGTCAGCGCACCAAATTTCATTAAAATATCTTAATATTTGCAACCTGCAGTTTGTAACCAAGCCAATTTTGGGGGGACTCTTATATGGGAACTAGTTCTAAACATGGACCGATGTTCACCAAAATCAATTGGCTTCGTCCTTGGGCCAACATAGGTCTATGTACCAAATTTCTTCAAAATATCTTAATATTTGCGACCTGCAGCGTATAAACAGTATAATTTTGGTAGGACCCTTATATGGGCACTAGGTCTAAACATGGACCGATGTTCACCAAACTCAAACTTGTTCGTCCTTGGGCGAACATAGGTCTGCGTACCAAATTTCATCAAAATATCTTAATATTTGCGACCTGTAGAGTGCGCACAAGATTGCATGGACAGACAGACAGACGGACAGACGGACGGACGGACAGACGGACATCGTTAAATCGAAATAAAAAAAAATTCTGAGCCGATCGGTATACTATAAGGTGGGTCTACGACCAATATTTTTTGGTGTTACAAACATCAGCACAAACTTATAATACCCTGACCACATAGTGGTGTAGGGTATAAAAATTTGTAACCGCTACTAAATTTAAGTAAAATTTACAAATTATTTTCTAAAATTAGCAAAAAATATTACTGAATATTAGTATCACTCGAAGAAAAACCAACAATCATATTTATAAAAAGCTTCCTAAAGTCCAATCCACATACACACAGTGCCAGTGAACTGCAGCAGTGCTGTCAAATTTGTTTCTTGAATTTCGCGAAAACGATTCAATATTTTTATAAATCTGTTATTGAATTTTGTTTAAATTAGAGGCCAGTATGAATGTTTTGCAAGACATTGACAAAACATTTTCTTATACAACACCAAAATATTTTTTTTTGTTTTCTGTTTTATTTATTTTTCTTTTGTAATGATCTGAATTTTAACATCTTGTAAATAACTACAAATAAGTAAAATGGTCAATTTTTGTTATATTTAGTATTAAAAATTGTCAAATCTCTCATCAGCGCATGCAAGAGAATGTCTTGTAAGACATTCATTCAGCCCTCTAGTTTAAATGCAACTCTTGTTTATTTAGAAACTCTCATAATTTCTCGACAATGAGAAATGAAGTAATTAATAAAACCAGTTTTATCGTCAAACTATCGCACTGCGGTAAAACACTGCCGACACTACGTTTAGCTGGTTTGGGCTTAAATGTGATGAGAAACAAAATTGGTATAAAGTTTTTTTTTAAATGCAAAACGACATGCTTTTTTATATTTATGAAATGATAGTTTATCATATATTCCTGATGAAAGTAATTGTAAATGTCGACTGTTTCGCGAAAGAAGTTGAATTTATTTTGTAATTAAGGGCTATTTTTATAGTCAGAACTAAGATCATTTTTTGTTACTTCTTAAGTAACAAATTTCTAACTTAACTGGCCCCAAGGGTGCTTCTTTAAATATCTCTTAAGAAATTTTCTTAGTTCTGACTATAAAACTGGCCCTCATTTTTAATCTAAAAATTTTCAAAATAAAAAACTTAAAAAAATTGGGAAATAAAATATTAAAAAGAAAAAAATGTTTTTAAATAAAAAAACTATAAATTTTAGTCTCAATAAGGGCCGTACAAAAATCAGCAAAGAGCCGCATTTTCCCACCGTTGCGATATACTATGTGATATAAATTATAATGAGTTTGTGCTGATGTTTATTACTATCAAAAATACTTGACCTAAATATTAAGCACTTTTTGCTACGTCTATTATTACATACTAGCGGGCGCAGCCCGCTACGTTGTTAGCGTGTCTTAAAGGTTAAGGGGGGGGGGGGGAGGGCTGCGCCCCCCTCAATTTTTATTAAATTCGTTTTTTTATTTAAAGCCTTCACCCAGCCACCACAAATAAATAATTCTGCACAACAATGGGTTTAAAATAAATAAATATTTGATCACTTTTGCTCATGAGAGTGGATTGTTAGTAATGAATCCATAATAATTTGCAATATACGTGTGTATGTCAAGATAATTTGGTAAAGTGCGAACTTAGGTAGATAGACCCGTAAGTAGTTTTGTTCATTTGTGTTTTGAATGAAAATAAATAACGTAAAGCAGGGTTGAAAAGCATTTTATAATATTAAAAATAGCGGGCAAAGCTACGTTGTTAGCGTGTCTTAAAGTTTTTTTTTTAATTCCAGTTTATGTAAAGACAATTCAAGTAAATTCACAAATTCAGTTGGAAAATTTACTGCGTCGGTTTCTTCCACCGGTGCTTCGTTACATGAAGTTTAAATATCGGAATATGTAAGTTCCATTCCTTTTCTAAGGTTTTTTCTCTTTCAGAAAATTTGTTTAACTTTTTGGAGAGTATGTTTCAATGCTACATAAGTTTCATATTCCGTTGATAGTGTTTGAACAGGTAATTCCCTCTTCCAATCCATTTGCAATGTCTATAATTTCAATTCCACTCGTTCAACGTTTATATCCATTTCATTCCACTTGTGTAGTGTTTCAATCCCACTCGTTTCCTATTTAGTTTCTTAATTTTAGTGTTTCATATACACTTGTTCTTTAAGTTTTAGGTTTCTAGCTAAAGACGCAGACGGTAAGGGGGGGGGGGGGGCAATTTTCCCCTTTTGAACCACCATTTTTACCACATTCCTGTCCAAAGTCCTAGAAATGCCTTGTCGATAAGTTAGCCCATACTCCAAGGAAAACATATTATATATTACAGGTTTCTAGCCGAAGGGTTCGGTTAGGCCATCAAGGGGGAGAATTATTCCGTTTTTACCCCTCCCGGTAGGAATTTCCAAAAATTCCGTCTTAGAGGACGTCTGCGTTGGAGGAGGAACCTACTACATACATAATTTTAGGTCTCTATATCCAGCAGTTTGGCCAGGCCGTCAAGGGGGAAGTTTTTTCCCTTTTTACCCCTCCCGGTATGAATTTCCAAAAATACCATCTTAGGGGACGTCAACGTTGGAGAAGGAACCCAATTTAAGATCCCTTGTTCCAGCAGTTTGGCCAGGCCGTTAAGGGGGAGACTTTTCCTGTTTTTGACCCTACCTGTAGAAATTTCCAAAAGTCTCATCTTAGCGGATGTCTACAATAGAGGAGGAACTTTAATACCAAATTTCAACTTCCTACCTCCAGCGGTTTGGGCAGGCCTTTAAGCGGCACTTTTCTCTTCATTAATCCCCATTTTTGCAATGTCCCTGTCCAAAAAGCACCTTCCCGGTAAGTGAGTACATACTCCAAGTAACATATGTTTCACATTTCAGGTTTCTAGCCAACTTTTACTATTTGTGCCCCTCTCGGTAGGAATTTCCGAAAATCCATCGACAGGGAATTCCAGCTTCCTAGTTCCAGCAGTTTGAGCAGGCTGAGAGGAACTTAAGTACCGAATTTCAGCTTCCTAGTTCCAGCAGTTTGGACAGGTCGTTAAGGGGCAACTTTCCCTTTTTGAGCCCCTATTTTATAACGACCCTCTCCAAAATTCAAAAAAGTATCTTTCTAATAAGTTAGCCCTCACTCCAGGGACCCACATTTTAAGCTTCAGGTTTCTAGCCGAAGGGGTTTTTACCGGCCCCCAAGGTGAGGCTTTTCTTCTTTTTGCCCCTCCCTTTAGGAATTTACAAAAATTCCATCTTCGCGGCTATCTGCGATGGATGAGGAACATTCATACCAAATTTCAACTGCATTGCCTAAGCGGTTTGGGCAGGCCGTTAGTGGGGACATTTTTCCCTTTCAACCACCATTTTTACTATGTTCCTGTTCCAAAATAGAAAAATTACGTTGCCGGTGAGTTAGTCCTACTCCAAGGAATACATATTTAAAATTTTAGGTTGGCCAAAAGGGATTGGGCAAGCCGTGAGGAGGAGACTTTTACCTTATTTCCCCTCCCGATAGGAATTTCAAAAATTCCGTCTAAGCGGACGCCTACACAGAAGGAGGAACTCACATACCGAGTTTCCTTTTGGGATATCCTGTAGGAAATTCCAAAAATACAAACTTAGTCGATGTCTACTACAGTGGAGGAACCTTTATACCAAATTTCAACTTCTTACCTCCAGTGGTTTGGGCAGGCACTTTTCAAATTTGTGAGACTGTTTATGGGGAGACTTTTCCCCTTTTTGCCCGTTCCGGTTGGAATTTCCAAAAATCCCGTCTTAGCGCACGTCTATGCCGAATATCAAGAAACCTTATTTTAGTGGAGATATCCGTGGGGGGAGGAAAAAAAGTAGTTTTTTTGAAATTATATACTATTTTAAATGGTACTTTTTGGAAAAACGAAATTTTTTGGAAAAAGATACTTTGTTTTTACAAAGTACTTTATTTGTACTTTTTTTGGAAAAGGTATTTTTTTTTTAAAAAGGTGTTTTTTTTTTGGAAAAATGTATGTTTTTTGGAAAAAGGTACTTTTTTGGAAAAGGTACTTCTTTTGGTACTTTTTTTTTGGGGAAAAGGTACTTTTTTTTAGAAAAGGTACTTTTTTTTGAAAAAGGTATTTTTTTGAAAAAATGTATGTTTTTTGGGAAAAGGAACATTTTTTTAGAAAAAGGTACTTTTTTTGGGAAAAGTTACTTTTTTGGAAAAGGTACTTTTTTTGAAAAAGTTATTTTTTTGGAAAAATGTATGTTTTTTGGGAAACGGTACTTTTTTTTAAAAAGGTACATTTTTTTAGAAAAAGGTACATTTTTTGGAAAAAGGTACTTTTTTTAAAAAGGGTACTTTTTTTGGAAAAAGGTACATTTTTTGGAAAAAGGAATTTTTTTTGGAAAAAGGTACTTTTTTTGGAAAAAGATACTTTTTTTGGAAAAAGATACTTTTTTTGGAAAAAGGTACTTTTTTTGGAAAAAGATACTTTTTTTGGAAAAAGGTACTTTTTTTGGAAAAAGGTACTTTTTTTGAAAAAAGGTACTTTTTTCGGAAAAAGGTACTTTTTTTTGGAAAAAGGTACTTTTTTTGGAAAAAGGTACTTTTTTTGAAAAAAGGTACTTTTTTTGAAAAAAGGTACTTTTTTTTGGAAAAAGGTACTTTTTTTTTGGAAAAGGGTACTTTTTTTGGAAAAAGGTACTTTTTTTGGAAAAAGGTACTTTTTTTGGAAAAAGGTACTTTTTTTTGGAAAAAGGTCCTTTTTTTGGAAAAAGGTCCTTTTTTTGGAAAAAGGTACTTTTTTTGGAAAAAGGTACTTTTTTTGGAAAAAGGTACTTTTTTTTGAAAAAGGTACTTTTTTTTGGAAAAAGATACTTTTTTGGGAAAATGGTACTTTTTTTGGGAAAAGGTACTTTTTTGGAAAAAGGTACTTTTTTTGTCCCCTTTTTGCCCCTCCCGATAAGAATTTCCAAAAATGCCGTCTCAACGGACGTCTACACCGGTCGAGGAATCTACATACCAAATTTCAACTTCATAGCTCCAGCAGTTTGAGCAGGCCCTCAAGGGGGAGACTTTTTCCCCTTTTTGCCCGTCCCTGTAAAAATTTCCAAAACTCCCGTCTTGGCGGATGTCTACGATAGTGGAGGAACCTTTATACCAAATTTCAACTTCCTACCTCCAGCGGTTTGGGCAGGCCGTCAAGGGGGGCCTTTTTCCCCCCATTTTTACAACGTCCCTGTCCAAAATTCTAGAAAGTACTTTCCAGAAAAGTTAGCCCCTACTCCAAGGAACACATATCTTAAATTTCAGCTTTCTGGCCAAAGGGGTTTTGGCAGGCCGTCAAGGGGGACACTTTCCCCCTTTTTGCCCGTTCCGGTAGGAATTTCCAAAAATCCCGTCTTAGTGGACGTCTACCCCGAAAGAGGAACCTACATACCAAATTTCAACTTCCTAGCTTCAGCGGTTTGGGCTGGGCGATGTTGAGTCAGTCAGTCAGTCAGTCAGTCAGTCACGTTATTCTTTTATATATAGAGATAAATTACACCGTTTATTAAAATTCCATTCTCGGAATTTGGTCCAAAATATAGCCCAAATTGTAGTGTGATTTAAGATATCATATAATCGGCACGCCCGACCTTAATTTTGTTTTTCTTTTCTTTTACTTGCTCTTATTTTTCGTTCCGTGTCTAACTACTGTTTATTAATAAATACAAAAAAAATTTGCACTCAATATTGTTTAGTGAACTCAAGTGTTTTCAAATCAAATATTTACTAATTATACACAAACACTTCATATACATATTGAAAATTAAACGTCAACTTTTTTTGTGTTGTTGAAATGTTTAATTTTGGCCAAAATAAAAAAACTCCAAAACAAAACAAAAAAATATTAACACATCAATATTTGTTTTTCTTTGTTTAAACAAAATGTTTATTCGCACTGATGCCAACTTGGTGCTTTTCTTGTTAGATTCAAGAGTAGCATAAATCTAAAAGTATTAAGTTCACATCAATGTTTGTTCATCTTCATGTTGGTATCCTTTTTTTTTTGTTTCGCTGCAATAAACTCCCTTACACTGTCTTCTTAACGTCAATCAATTCATGTGCATAATGAATTTTTGTGTTTTCCCACACGGAAGGTAGTGATGGGTGATGTGATATAGCCATGAATAAATTCTAGGAAAAATTCATTTATTTTTGAAACAAGTTAATATGTTGCTATTTTGTTTGCCTTAATTTAGTATACATTTTTTTTTTTAATAATAAAGCAACAATGAGGGCACGCGTTTACTAAATCTTATTTTGGCAACAGTTTAAGGAGGTTGTTATAGTATTTTCTATTTCATTTTATTAAGATTCTTTTTTATAATACTAACATATAAACACACACACATACAGAAATTCACTATGTGGCGTCTGACTTAAGTGTCAAATGGTGTCAAATAGTTTAAGTGGCGGCAAGTATTGTAAATTTTTTTAACATCGCATCACTACTTGTAGCATCTTTGCATCTTTTGCCAACTTTCTTCTATGAGGCATGACTGAACCTCATGCATTGATCATTGTAAAAATAGGCAATGATTAAATTTTTATTTAAAGATTTTTTTTAAATAAAACGATAATTTACTGCATGGTTTATTTAAATAATATAAATTTATAATTTGTACTCAAATTAATGTTTATTACAATTCAATAGCAAAATTTCACTTTTTTGAAAAATCCCAGTTGTTAACGGTTGACATTTGTTGAACACAAACTAAATATTTTTATATTGTATATTTAAGCATCATACAAAATACTCGTATGTGTAATAATAAAGAGAAGTGTTCTTTTCTCTAAAGTGTTGTCTGTGTAGTACTTAAACTGACATTAATGAAAGAAATTCTTTTTCATATAATATTTTTATTGACAAAAAAGCAACAACATAATAAACACACTTTATAATATAATAAGTTTTTGTGTATTTGTGCAAATACAAATAATTATATGAATAGCGAATTACTTTATTGACAGATACAAAAATTGTAAGTTTTGTATCTGTCAATCTTTGACTTTTAAAAAAATCATGGTATTAAAAATGTTAAATTTCACCAATGAATTTAATGACATAAGAAAGGTCCGTTACCGTTCTAAATTTAACAACTTTTAAGGAGAAAACTATACATGTTCTTCAAATTTCATATACGATCTTGTTATTGTTTTATTTTTGCAATTTCTTTTTTTGAATATAGGACAGTGGATTCTGCCAGAGGAGACAAAAAAAAATATACGTATGTCGGCGTTTTGAAAAATCACATCGGAATTTTATTTTAGGGTGGTTAAAATTTCCCACCTTTTTCAAATGTTTATTGTGAACCGGCATAAGAAACCATGTGAATCTTCTATTTTAGGTATAGGATGTGTTCAGCGAACTTATGTACAACACTACAATGAAAATTTTTGTGGAACATTTTAATCCTCTAACTCTTTAATTCAAGGGTATTTTTTAACCCCCTTTGGTTTCCCCTTAAATTTTTAAAAAGGGACAAAAAAGACACGTAAGTTGAAGAGTAAGAGGGTTAAAATGTTCCGCGAAAATATTCCTCGTAGTCTTTTATATAAATTTGCTGAACACATCCTATACCTAAAATGGAAGATTCGGATGGTTTCCTATGCCGATTCACAATAGAAATTTGAAGGGGAGGGGAACTTTAACCCCCCTAAAATGAAATTTCGATGTGAACGCCGACACACATATATTTTTTTGGTCTCCTCTATCAGAATCCATTGTCATAAATTTGTGATTTTGGAAAAACTTCGAAGATGTTGTACAGTATTATTTACTTTAGCAGTATTTTCAGTTGAATTTTTGTTTAAAACTGTTAAAATTTTCCCATATAATTCGCATATTAACTCACATTTAGCCATCTGATGCGCTAAAAGAACAACATTAATGTTTGGCGAGAACATGCCCAACTTCAAAAAATAGTTATTAGTCTTTTCACTACCGACTCTTGGTTTATGGATATATTATTGTTCTGTCTTTATATTCCGATAAAGGATTCTTAAAGTAACACATAAATATATACCATGTATGCCCCTTGTTTCTCCTTTCTACCAAAAAATACGTCGTTTGGTTTTGTTCTGATTATTAAATGAGGATTTGTGGCAAATTTCATTTTTCCAGCCAGTGTTGCCATTTTAGCATATTTTCTGCTAGATTAAGATTTTATTTTTTTAAATAAAAATATGCTAAATGCTTTTGATCATATTTCGTTTGACAAAAGCAAATTTTTAGCATAAGATTCAGTTTTTATTATTTTTTCAACAATATTTACACTACGTTTTTAAATAATTAAACACGCGGCTAGTAGAGTAAAAATTGCAATATTTTTTACGTAGCAGATTTTGATCATATTTTTGTATGAAGTAATTTAGGAGATTTTTAGCATTATGAACATTTCAACATTTTTGTAATTTTTTGTTTGGCATATTTTTTGCATTTTTTTCTTTTTTTCACGATTCAGCAGAATTTAGCATATTTTTTTCGGTGATTTAGCATATTTTGAACGAAAGTTTCTGGCAACACTATTTCCAGCTTCATTTACTTCGGAGATACATCTAAACAGCCCTTCCTCGGCGAATACGGAAGATTAAAAAATTTCACCTTCGTTAAAAAATGCCGCAACTATATTGTCCTGGCAAATATTTTATGTATGTGACGTATTTTTATTCGTAGCCACACGCCAAGAAAAATGATGGTTAGGATCACCATAACATTTGTGAAAATCATGCCCTTACCTTTTTTATAAGCCTTAAATTATCAAATTATTATTCCAAAATTATCCCAATATTATCATATTATAGTCCTACATATCAAAATAATCCATGCAACATTTTAGGCAAAAAATTTCGTAGTTTATTATACACAGAAATTAGCTAAAGTTATTGAAAAAGTTTTTTCATCGTTGGTATTAATATTTGCACTAACGCGTATGAGTAATATTTAAAAAAAAAAACCAAGGACACTCATACGTACTGTTGTGCACATAGTTTCCCTAAAATAAATTATCTGGAATCCAGATTTATCCAATATTTTAAACTCGTAATTGAAATTATATTATTCATTAAAAACCAACCTTAATAAATTTCGCATTCCCAAAAATTATAAGCGCTATTTAAATAAATATTTACAATAATTTTTAAAAAAAGAAAAATAATAAAATAACATGAAATATCTATTTTGAGTTTAGCAAATAACAAGCGTCAACAATTAACACAACTGTTTAAATAATTAAAATTAACAACAAAAAAAAAAAAAACAATTGAGAATTGTATACGTATGAGTATTTATTTGATTTGTTAGTATTTAAGAATTTTTTTGTATTTTTTCTGGTGACATTATATTTTAATAAAGACAAAACTAAATTCATTATTTTTGCAAATTTTTTTTTTAATATTTCAATGAAAATGTTGTTTAGTTGTAAATGTGGCTGTTGAATTTAGTGTTAAAGAAAAAAAAAGCATAAATAACACTGCATGACAAAATCTTGACTTTTAAAAATTAATAGAGCTCTAACCATCAATTCTATATATTTCGGACATTCTGATTACTATGGCGTACTTTACTTTTCGATCAATGGTACAGATTTTCGCTAAATGTCTTTAAAGTTTGGCGGTTGTCCATTCAGTTTTTTATATAAAAAATTTTTCAAATTCAATTAATATGAATTTTTTGTGTTAAAATGTAAGCACAGGACCTGTGGCCATATTTACGATATAAATGCGATGTGCTAATCTTGATGTTTAAACCATTACTTAGCGTTTTATGTAGGTTTTATGGTTTTTTACTATTTCAGCGATTTTAGTCGCCGAATGTACAATCGACCTCAATAAATGTAATACTTTAGTAAGGAAGCAATTAAAAGGAAAATATTTCAATAAAAAAAATGTATTCATCTATAGCGGCCTATACGTTAAAATCGCGAGTTTTAAAAAATTTTGTATGGCAGCATAGCTTTCCAAGATGTCCTCAAAGTCCAACTTTTAGTATTATTAGATTTGAAAAATCGCGATTTTAACGTATAGGCCGCTTTAGATGAATACATTTTTTTATTGAAATATTTTCCTTTTAATTACTTCCTTACTAAGGCATTACTATTATTGAGGTCGATTATACATTCGGCGACTAAAGTCGCTGAAACAGCAAAAAACCATTAAAACCTATATAATAAGCTAAGTATTGGTTTAAACATCAAGAATAGCACATCACATTTATATCGTAGATATAGCCACAGGTCCTGTGCTTACATTTTAACGCAAAAAAAAATTCATATTAATTGAACTTGAAAAATTTTTTATATAAAAAACTGAATGGACAACCGCCAAACTTTAAAGACATTGATCAAAAATAAAGTACGCCATAGTAATCAGCATGTCCGAAATATATAGAACTGATGGTCAGATCTGCATTAGTTTTTTGAGTGTCATGCAGTGTAATTTCTTTCTATTTATGTATTTGTCAACCTAAAAACCAAATGTTTTATATTAAAATTAAATTTTTCCATTTTGTATTTAACATATTTTTTTTATAAATGCTGATGATGATGTCTGGTTTGTATTAATATTAAAAACAACTGAATATATTATAGCGAGCAAATATTCATGTGCTCCTACATAATATTGCAAACAAGAGTCATGAATTACGTTCACAATTAAACAATTATATGGTAGAGGTGTGACAGCATGTCACATTTGTAATATTTTCAAAAGATATGCAATATATAAATAAATAAGATTTATAGCAAACGTTTATTAAAAGAATTTTTTCTTACAGATTTTTATTTTTGATATGCCTCAAAATTTAATTGGTAATGTTTAAATATTTCAACAAATCTTTTCATTAATCGTTTTGCACCAGTTAACATTTGACGTAATGTAGAGAAAAACTAAAGGGTGTGCCAAAATTCATGCAAAAACTTATTTTGATAATAATCACAGGTTTATTAGAGCACCTTATATGGACAGATAAAAAAGATATTTTTATAGTTTTTGTAAGAAATTTGCATCTTAGCTGAAGAAAACATACTCAATATGGGTATCATATGAAAGGTTTTTGAGAGGCGCATCCAGCGGTATATATAGCATGTTCAAGCATATCCTGACATGTCCTATTTTCAAGAATATTCTATAAAAAAACTAATTTTAGACTCTCTTGCACGGAGATATTTGTGATTGAAATGTCAAACTTACAAATCACAGTCTATAGACGATTTAAGGCAACACGTGTTTCAGATTTTTTGCAAAATTCCAAACTACATCCATTTAGCGATGATTTACTTGTCAAAAGAAAAGTTTTGGTATCCATATTGCCCTATTTAGAACATATTGTTTCCACCACATTGAATTTCTGATAAAACGCGGAAAATCGCGAATTTCAAAAAAATCTGAAAAACGTGTTCACTTAAAACGTCTATACGGGTACGTATCGGTATTATAAGCTGCCTCAAAAATATATAAAAACAAATAAAAACATTTAATTAATTAATTAAATATACAGATTATAAGCTTTCAGTTAAATGCTGCTACCCAGTTAAAAATCGACATATATGTATCCATTCATGGACATGTGTGAACTCACACATGCTGGTATATGAAGTCATACAAATTCATACATGTCCATATACTATATATCGTCACCTAAAATGCAAAAGGGCGTAACAACAAAAAAATTCAAAATCGAGTTTTTTATTGATTATGATGCACTAGACTAAATTACATGTCCCTACAAAATTTTGAAGTTATACGTCAACAAATAACGATTTTACGAACGAAATTCAAAAGGCCTTAACAACAAGTGTATGAATTTCAAAAACAAAAACACTTGTATAAAAAAGTAATTCTTTTTATTTTTGAATAACTAAGTTCGCTTAGATTTTTTTTGTCAATTTATGTTTGTAATTTTTTCGTTTGATGTTAACGAACATATTTCGAGTGAGTGCACTCAAAATAGTTTGACAGTTACTACATGACAGTTGTTTGTGTAGTAATCAGTAGTTGTCGTTTTTAACAGAAATTACAGTTGTAAAACAGAAATTACAGTATAAAAAAGTAATTCTTTTTATTTTTGAATAACTAAGTTCGCTTAGATTTTTTTTGTCAATTTGTGTTTGTAATTTTTTCGTTTGATGTTAACGAACATATTTCGAGTGAGTGCACTCAAAAAAGTTTGACAGTTACTACATGACAGTTGTTTGTGTAGTAATCAGTAGTTGTCGTTTTTAACAGAAATTACAGTTGTTTTTCTATACAAAAATGCAAAACAAAAGTACTGTAATTTCGTAACAGTTATTTAAATCAGTTATTTTTAATATCATAATAAACAACCACCAAAACAGTATTTTTACAGTAAACAGTAGTTTTTGTTATTTAAAAAATAAAAAATTTCGTTGAATTTTAAAAATTCTTGTTTAGTTTATATTTGTAAATTAATAGAAATTAAAAAAAAATGTTAGAATTAAGAAAAAAGATTACAAAAAAATATACATATATCGAAAATAAAAAACTAACCAAAAATTAGTGATAAAATTTCACTCTGAAAAATTTTTATCTTCAGATATTTCATAAATTATTGCACATTTTTAATTTCTGATATTACCAATATTTTTCTTATTTTTTCTCATAATTTAGATTTTTTTGCTTCTTTATTCACATTTAAAATTTTTTTATGCGAAAATTGCCTTATATTCGTGTGTGCTACCCTACCATTGCATCATACCGTAATTGATGCAATTGTTTTGTCCGATGTCCGGTTCGGACATCTTATACCCTTGTTGCATCTAGTTCATAAAATATCTAGAAATAGGACTACCGTATAGGATACGAAAAATGTATAGCCCCCCCCCCCTTGAGTGAATCCTGGAGCGCCTGTACATACCCAAAGATTAAAAATTTCGAAGAAGAAATGGGAACATCTCAAATCTTTACTTCCTATAGATTGTCATTACTTTTATGACAACATTTCATTTGAAAATTAAATATAATTTTTTAACATTCTATACTGAATTATTGTTTCTTTTTATGTAATGAATTATTACATACATATTTAATAAATTTAATATTTTTAAAGTTTTTTTATCATTTGAAATATTAAATTAACAAATATTTTAAAATATTTATGTACTATGAAAATAAATTTTAATAAATTTTGTTGTTGTTACGTTTTTTTGTTTCAGAAAAGCCAATGTCAAAAAGGCGTAACAACCATAACTTGAAGAATATTAACAAAAAATAAAAAAAAATCTTCAGAAATAAGTCTTTAGTCGTGTTTTAAGCAAGAGAAAAAAATATGTCCTTTAAATCTAAAATATCTTTAATTCTACAAAGTTTTTTGCTTCTCCTGTAAAAAAATAAAAAGTGTTGTTACGCCCTTTTGCATTTTAGGTGACGATATATAGGATTCATATGTGTTCATATGTATTCATATGTGATCATGCATGAACATATTACCTCAATTTTCGTTAATGTACACACATGATCATATATGGAAACATATTAAAATGTATGATCATGTATGTAAATATTACCTCAAATTTCGTTAATGCACACATATGAACATATATGGAAATTCATATGAGCATATCTGAATCATTCATGCACACATATGGATCATATATTGATGCATATGGGCATGCATGAATCATATGTGCTCATGTATAATCGATTTTTAACAGGGTAGTTTTAATAACTGAAATTATTCACCCTTAGTATCTAAATTTTTCAAATGTATATTTTAGTTAAAGTCGACTTTAGTTAAAATATTGGCTGGCAGTATGCCTTGACTTGGTTTATTGTTGGAGCATTCTGATTGCCCGGTGAAAAATGTCCATATATGAACATTTATGGTTCAACCATATATGTATGGATCCGAAAAATGAGGTAACACCTAAGTATATGTTCATATATGGACATATATGAACATATACATTTATTAAATATATGCGAATACATGCGAACGTTGCTGTCCTTTACTATAAGGTTGTGCGATAGATATAAATTTATGTATGACATTCAAATTAGGCGCTACATATGTTCCTTTTTTTATTAATGGCATTAAATATAATTCCATATTTATCCAAATATGAGTTCCTTTTACATATATGGAAAAATGTATTCTTCGAAATATGTTCATATACAAGTCCCTTTTGCATAAATTGAATAACATATACTTTCATATTTGTCCATATATGAGTGCCATTTCCATATATGAAATAACAGATGCTTCCATATATGTCTGTATATGAAATTTTTTCCATATATGGAATCACATATACTTCCATATATGTTCATATAAAATCCATATATGTTCATAAAAAATCCATATTTGTTCATATGTGTCCATACATAAACTATATATGAACATGTTTGAGCGTATATGAACATTTTTCGCCGGGTGGTTAATTTATTTTCAACCAATCAAAATGTTTGAAAATACAAATATTTTTGTAGGGTTTTCATACACAAAATGAACAAAACCGTATGATTAAAAATAAAGTCGACTTTAAGTTTAAAATACTCTTTTATAGTAAAAAAAAAGTAAAAAAAAAAAAAAAAAAAAGAAGAGAGTGATTTAAAAGAGTTTAAGAGAAAAAAAAAAAAAAAAAAAAAAAAAAATACTCTTTTATATAAATTAAAAAAAAAAAACTCAAGATTATTATTAAAAAGTTAAAAAATTGGCATTTTTATAATAATTAATAAATACCGGTAAAATACCGATAACTACTACCGATAACGATAACGGTAACCAACCAGTTATTTAGTTACGTAATCCAACATTTTGAATCACAAAGAGGACTGAGGCCATGTACGAAGCATCTACATTTGTTCTAAACTGAATATAAATGGCATTAAACATTTCTTTGAAAATTATTCAAAATGATTTTTTAAATTTCAATAAAACTTGTAAGCCCTAATTTAGATTTTTTGCCATTTCGTAGCCACCCTATAAAATTCTTTATTTAAAAGAAAATCTCTACAAATCTATAATAAAAACATGTATTTAATTTAAAAAAAAAGTTAAAAATTTCGCGTTTTCTCGGGAATTCCCGTCTCAGGAATTCTAGTCCAGGAATTCCCAAAACCCAAACTCTAGTTAACTTATATCATAAAAAATTTGTAATAACCCTTTAGAAAAACATGTAAGTTCACACAATGTAATCGATTTCGTATACTTCACATTGTGTGTACTTACGATATTGAATACTTGTGTATAACAATTGTATATGAAACTTAAAATATTTGAAAATTTTAAAAAATTTTGTCTAACTTACATGCTACTTGTGTGTACTTACGAAGTATATTGGCTTGTGGGTCATTACAATGCGGCCATAGCCTGCGTAAAGTAAGCTAGCTTGTGTGTAGGGTTTAAAAGTACTCGGAGATACTTGTGTGTACTTACCAGAATTGCCGAGTGCTTCCAAACTCTACACACAAGCTGGCTTATTTTACTTAGGGTATGGCCGCTTTGTAATGGCCCACAAGTTAATATACTTCGTAAGTATACACAAGTATAGTGGCATGTAATTTAGACAAAATTTTTGAAAAATTTCAAATATTTTAAGTTTCATATACAATTGTTATACACAAGTATTCCATATCGTAAGTACACACAATGTGAATTACACAAAATCGATTACATTGTGTGGATCTACACGTTTTTCTAAAGGAAAATTATTTAATTGGCCTATTAACGATAATAACTTAATATTAATTACCTGTAGGTAATTTGCTAATGGAAACCAATTAAAATTGAAAACAATTTTTAAAGTTGTATACAAAGTCTCATAGAATGACTAATCAATAACCATGATCTTGCAAATAAAAATAAAATCAAATAAGCGGGTCAATTACAAACAATTAGTACCAGGTTAAATGCACACCAACTAAATCAACCACTTTGAAAGTCGACGGTGTTATAAAAACAAACAACAATAACAAAACCAATGCTAACAAAAAAAAAAACATATGTATAACAAATGAGGTGTAGAAAATGCAAATTAAGCTGAAAACAAAAACTTGAGAAAATAAAACTGTTCAAACTCAAAACAATGCAATGCGAAATATTTATGAATTGAGGGGTATCCCAAACTATATTCATTAGCATCAATAACCCCCTTTTGTAATAACTATTGTGCTTAATTAATAAAGTTTAAGACTCTCTGTTTTATACTTTGTATGTATAACAAAAACATTGTTTGCATGCGAGTAGAAAAAAATGTGTAAAATAAGTTGTATTTAAAAGTGTCTAATTGTTTAGGGCTGTTGAGTTGAACGTTGACGTTAAACTAAGTACTTATGTACGTTGTTGTATTCAGAGCTTTGAAGAATTAATTCCTTAATTCAATTTTTCAATTCTGAATTAAAAATTCGATGAATTAATTCACTAAGCACCATATATTGAATGGAATTAATTTATATTTGCTTTCGTTTGATTTATTTTGTTACGAATTAATTCAATTGCAATAGTTCTTTTTATTAAATCAAATGAATTAATTCACCGGTGAACGCGTTCAATTTTATAAATCGAACGGAAAAAAGTGAATTAATTCCTTACTGAATTAATTCACCACTGAATTCATTCAATTTCATTTTCATTCAGTGAATTAAAAAAAAATAAAATTACATTCAGTGAATTAAAAAAAAATAAAATTACATTCAGTGAATTAAAAAAAAAAAATAATAAGTTCACTGAATTGAAAAAAAAATGAAATAAGTTCACTGAATTAAAAAAAAATAAAATAAGTTCACTGAATTCAAAGCCTGTTTTGTGCCGTTCAGTAGAAGAAAACAATAATGTACAAATAAAAGTTTTAAATAAGCAATTTCACAGCGTGTGCTAGTAAAAATTAACAAATTAAAAACCGGATGCTGTTTATCAACCTACATGATTCAAAAATAAAGCCTTTTACTATTGAAAATAAAAACTTTACAGATATAGATAAATTTGGAAAAAAAAATATAAGTATATAACTAGTTTGAAAAATTAATAGTTATATTTTTTTCCAAATTTATCTATATCTGTAAAGTTTTTATTTTTAATAGTAAAAGGCTTTATTTTTGAATCATGTAGGTTGATAAACAGCATCCGGTTTCTAATTTGTTACTAGCACACGCTGTAAAATTGCTTATTTAAAACTTTTATTTGTACATTATTGTTTTCTTCTACTGAACGACAGAAAACAGGCTTTGAATTCAGTGAACTTATTTTATTTTTTTTTAATTCAGTGAACTTATTTTATTTTTTTTCAATTCACTGAATGTAATTTTATTTTTTTTTAATTCACTGAATGAAAATGAAATTGAATGAATTCAGTGGTGAATTAATTCAGTAAGGAATTAATTCAGTTTTTTTTCCGATCGATTTATAAAATTGAACGCGTTTACCGGTGAATTAATTCATTTGATTTAATAAAAAGAACTATTGCAATTGAATTAATTTTTTGAATTTGTTGTTTGATGAACGCATTCAGTTGAATGAATTCAGTGAATTACTTAAGAAAAGGAATTCATTCAATTCTAGAGAAAATTGAATTCGATTGGTAGTGAATTCATTCAAAAAGGAATTATTTCTTCAAAGCTCTGGTTGTATTTTACTCATTGTAGTTGAATGTGAACGCTTCGATAAACTGCAGCCGGTGATTGGAGATCTAAAGACACGTTTAGTAAAAAGTAGCAGGCGTGTGTTTTGATTATTGTTTATTATTGTATTTTAGTGATTTATTTTTTAAATAAGAATTTAAATTTATTTGATTTACAGATGTCACTCTACACAATATAACGTCAATAAAGAGAGGAAGATTTCTCATTTAGATAAAATGGTATTTAAATCAGAATTTCTTTAAATATCCGTAAGCTTTAAATACTGACAATTTGTTTTATCACGTCGAATAGTGGGGGAAAATGAAATAGTTTAGTAATTATTTAGTTATATTATAACAAATGGCCAAGTTGGACTCCAATTTTGCATACTAGCTGTAGCCTGGCCATATTTGAGCTGAGGTTTTTCCTCCGAGCTTATGGAGTTCTGTAAATCGACTATTAACTAATTGAATAATCGAATTGGTAGATATTTTCGACTTTTTGAAAGTCAACATTCCTTTGATGAAAACATCGAGTTTTAGTTAATTGCTAAATTTTTGATGCAAAAAATCAAACCTCATTAAGATCTAAATAGTTTCCTTTGCTTTTCTAGACAAAATCAGAATTTTATTTTATTTCAACGAGCACAGTAAAGTAATTTCAATTTCAGCAGCAAGTGAGAAATTAAGTTCAAACAAAACGTCAGTAAAATCCGAAATTTATATAAAAAAACACAAAAAAATTTTCAAAATCAACAATATAATTGAAAAAATTTGTTTTAAGCCGACCAAAATTATACCGAAAATAATTTTTCCTTTAACAAATTGTTACCTTTAAAATTCCCCCTAAACATCAGAAAACCCACTAAATCTGGGGGACACATTCTACACTCAGATAAAAAAGTTAGTAAAAAAATTTGTAAATAGTTTCCAATCGCACTTTACTATTTTTATACTGAGTTTTAGTATAAATTTTTTTAGTAATCATTTTTGCTATTCTCTTGTTAAAAATTACGGATTTTTTTACTAATTTTCGCTACTGATTTCAGCAAACATTTTACTAATTTTTTAACCGAGTGCTAAATTTACTACAAAAATATAATAATTTAAAACATTTTATTTACAAGAACTCGTTGATTTTTTTAGTTTGGAAATAACAATCAGAAAATTTTATTGTAAGTTTTTCAGTTTTTTTGTTTTTTAGT
Source organism: Leucophora obtusa (assembly GCA_949987735.1). NCBI lineage: Eukaryota > Metazoa > Arthropoda > Insecta > Diptera > Anthomyiidae > Leucophora > Leucophora obtusa. Next base: position 145,249,010 of record OX465297.1, read on the forward strand.
ACACTTTTTTGCTAATTTCAGCAGACTGATTTTAAATTACAGTTTACAACAATTTACTGAGATTTAGTAGCTGCAACTAATTATTTATACTATATATATTTCATTGTACTAAAATTATTGATATTTAGTAAGTTTTTTAACTGATTTTAGCAAACCGATTTTGAATTGCAGTTTATAACAATTTTGCTAAAATTTAGTAGCGACTACTAATTATACCCTACACCACTATGTGGTCAGGGTATTATAAGTTTGTGCTGATGTTTGTAACACCAAAAAATGTTGGTCGTAGACCCACCTTATAGTATACCGATCGGTTCAGAATTTTTTTTTATTTCGATTTAACGATGTCCGTCTGTCCGTCCGTCCGTCCGTCTGTCTGTCTGTCCATGCAATCTTGTGCGCACTCTACAGGTCGCAACTATTAAGATATTTTGATGAAATTTGGTACGCAGACCTATGTTGGCCCAATAACGCAGCCTATTGATTTTGGTGAACATCGGTCCATGTTTAGAACTAGTGCCCATATAAGGGTCCCCCTAAAATTATATTGTTTATACGCTGCAGGTCGCAAATATTAAGATATTTTGATGAAATTTGGTACATAGACCTATGTTGGCCCAAGGACGAAGCCTATTGATTTTGGTGAACATCGGTCCATGTTTAGAACTAGTGCCCATATAAGGGTCCCCCCAAAATTGGCTTGGTTATAAACTGCAGGTCGCAAATATTAAGATATTTTAATGAAATTTGGTGCGCTGACTCACATTATAGAAAAATTTGACATAAGCCCCATTTTAACCCATTCGAATTTCGGATCCAAACAATACACCAGACTGGTGTAGGGTATTGTATAGTCGGCATGCCCGACTTTAACCTTTTTACTCGTTTTTTCTGCTAATTTTGTTGTACTACAGATCAGCAGACATGTGTGGCTAAAATTAGCCAAAAATACCGTTGGGCTGAAAACAGTTAAATTTCCCGTAATAACAGCAAAATTTTCAGTAGCCATTACAGACTTTTTTGGTTGAGTGTAGTCCAACGTTTTTCTAGCAAGTCTATCCCTTGATTAAAATAATTTTCCTGAAGCTCCTCAAAATAATCGTTTACCGCTGCCATTGCATCTTCATTCGAGGTAAAACGTTTGCCAGCAAGGAATTTTTTTTAGTTTTGCGAAAAGGTAGAAGTCAAAGGGAGCTAAATCAGAGAAATGATGAGAAATGAGAAATTTTCATTCGAATGCGCTTTTGGTCAACTGTTAACAATTGCAGCACCCATCTTGCAGAAAGCTTTTTCATCTGTAATTATTGATGCAAAATAAAATGTACTCGGTTATTTGAGATACCTATGGCATTACCTATTTCACGCACTTTCACTCGTCGATAGTCTAATACTATATCATGGACTTTAGCTATGATTTCTGGCGTTGTTGCAGTTTTTGGGTGACCACTTCGTGGTTCACCTTCAATTCAGCACCCCTATTTTTTAGTGCTGCATATGAAGGGTTACTTTCACCTAACACATTCACCATATCATTATGAATTTCTAGTCCCGATAAACCTTTCTTATGTAAATATTTAATCACACCACGAATTTCTAATTTTTCCATTATAAAAAAATCACTCAAGTGCCTTTTTTGAACACCTGTTACTATGAGTTGACAGAACGAAATGAAATTTAAGATGTGTTCATAGGAAGGATGGAAGTTTCCATTATACAAAGCTTTTTTCTGTTTATACCGCCATCTCTATGTCAGGCTAAGAACATTTCGTACTGCCCTCGTACTGCCATGGCATTCAAGCCCAGTTCCAGTTGGACTCTACTACCTCTTGCATCATATGTCGATGATTTTGGGAGACCTTTGCGGGATTCATCCTCCACAAAAAAATGACAAGTCTGATTCCTAGCTGCTGTTTTTTGTCATTATTTCTTTTCCCAACAAAATGTAATTGTAATTGATATTATTTAATTACATGTAACTGCAATTGGGTAGTTTTAACATTTTTTTTCAATTACACTCTCAGAACAATTCCGTTGTGGCAATAGAATTTTTTGCCAACCTATTGATTCGGTTGCCGCCATCTCGTAATTCGAATTGAAATGGAATTCGGTTGCCACAACTGAATTTGTTCCAACCGAATTACGAGGTTGTAGCAACCGAGCCAATTCGGTTGTCACAACGGGATTGTTTTGAGAGTGTACATTAGGGTGGGTCAATTTGTATGAGTCCGAAAAAAATGAACAAGCGTATAGTAGAAACGTGATCTACACTAAATTCTCAGAAAACTATCCGAAGAAACTATGGGTCTAAAATGAAAACATAGCTCCCGCCGAGAAGCATTTTGATTTATAAGCGCTTTTTCGAATTTCAAATTTATGCAGTTTTTACAAAACCACTAAAATCAAAATGCTTGTCTGCGAGAGCTAGGTTTTCATTTTAGACCCATAGTTTCTTCTAGTAGTTTTCTTAGAATTTAGTGTAGATCACGTTTCTGCTATACGCTTCTTCACAAAAAAAATTGACCCACCCTAGTGTACATGGTTACATGGTAATGTGTAATTAAATGTATCATTACCCTACGGGAAATTTTAACAAACTGTCACCGAACTGGCCCCTTTATATGAAATAGACTGGTCACGTTTACATGGCGTTATCATAGGAGGGGGAAATTGATCCCTTGTGACATGTCACAAGACAAATCCTAGGACAGGTTACTAAACTCTCATAAAAAACAAAGTTCAGGGACGTGTCCTGGGATTTGTCTTGTGACATGTCACAAGGGGTCAATTTCCCCCTCCTATGACAACGCCATGCAAAAGTGACCAGTCTATTTCATATATAGGGGCCAGTTCGGTGACAGTTTCTTAAAATTTCCCGTAGGTAATGATAAAATGTAATGACTAATGCCCAGGTCTTCACTTAGTTTTAACAAACGGTTTATGTAGGAATATATAAGATATAAGAAAAAAAATCAATAAGAAGAACTTTTCTAGAGTTAAACAAAATTTGATAAAAATAACGTCTTTGTGGTATAGCAAATTCCCGAATATAGGATAAAAAAGTGTTTTTATCATTTTTAGTGTAGGATTTCCACAAAACCTGATCTGATGAAATCATCCTCAAGTCGGGTTTGGACAAGGACTTTTAAACGTATACTCTATTCTCAAAGTCTTGAAAGTGTTAGCCTGTGAAATTAATTCTTCAATGCTATGAAAACAAATTAAAGCTTTGGAAAAGTTTAAATTTTAACATAAGCCGTTTTACAGATTGTTTTGATTACTTACATATATTTGTTATAAGTTTGGAAAATCGTTTAATAAATTATATACAAAAAACATTATAAACGAGCCTTAAAATCACTTTTTTCAATTATTCTCTAAAAAAAATGTAAAAAGAATTTCTTGAAATTTCACACTGATTAAATGGTCATAAAAAATAACAACGGAGTATACATTTACGAGTATATACAAATGCCTGTATACCAACATATAAATTAATAAAAAAATGAAAAATATACATTTTATATACATTTTCCTGCTGTTATCATGTTTTATTATAAAAAAAATTAAGTAAAAGTTAACAAACAACACCAGTACAGTATAAAATATAAAATTAGAAATTCTGTTTGCCTGGTAGTAGAAACTAACCAGCACTACAACAAAAATAAAAAGAAGAAATTGCAGCAAAAAAAAAAAATTATAAAAATTAATAAACAACAACAAACCTAAACACAAGTAGATTGCACTGTAAAGTGTATAAAAGTTATACTGAATGCTGCTAACAACCTGCAGCAGCAACAACGAAAAAAGCAAAATGTGCTACAAACAACATTCTTTGAAAAACAAAACGAAAAAAAATCCATACTTCTTTAAGACCAAATTTATTAAACCGGACTTTAAGATGCGTAAATTTGTATTTTTTGTATTTTTTTGTATTTTTATTATTGCGTGACTAAAATATTGAGTGAACATTAAAATGAATGAAATATTGTTTTGCAGTGTTGCCACTTTTTGAATAATTATTCAAAAAACGGGACTGTTTACACATTCGTTGGATAATTTTTGAATAATGATATTTTTGTATAGTTTTTGTGTAATTTCAATTTTTAAAAAAAAATTTCTGTTAATTCATTCCTAAATTCAGCACTAAACTCAAGTAAGAAGTCAAAAACATTGGGTGCATTCGGCAGATACAATTTAATATTCAACAGTTCTACAACAGTTGTACAACTATCTGCTGAACGACCTAATCACTAACCGCTCAGTCTGAGCGCTCAGGTAGCGCTGTCATATTTTGGTAGCGTAAAAAATGTTTGCTACTTTTGATCAATAAGTGATACGTTTGTTGTTGTTCATTTATAATAAAAATTGTTTTGTAAGAATGACAAATAAAAATATACAAATATAATATACAAAAATTTAAAAAAAATAAGGAAACTATAGAAAAATGTGTTTAAAAACAAAACAAAGAAAACGTCGTTCAGCAGAGTAAGTAATCACAAAGCGCTACAAGTCATCGGTATCAGTTTAAGGTTTCTCTGCCGAATGCTACCATTGTTTTATATTTCGGCCTAAATTCACTATATAATTTATTTTTTTAAATTCTTGTCGTTTATTTAACCTTCTTTTTCTATTTTTAACTGCACAATTTTCTTGAGCTTAAGGTTTGTTTTTTATATATAAAAAGTTTTATATTTTCGATATTTCGCTACTCTATTATGTAGCATCTTCAGGACATATAAAATTAATAAAATTATAAACAAATTTGAAAGTTTGAAAAATATTTGTCAAATATAAATTCCTTGTATGTGTACATTTATACCAGCAAACAAAGTTTTTTCTTACTACTTTTACTACAATTGGAAAGTTTTATTTACTTTTTGTAATGCATTTTTCCAGCTGTAGTAAAAGTAGTAACTTGTAGTAAGTAAACGAACACGCCTATTATAAACTTTTGATATATGATGGAGAATGAGTATGTATTTGACTTTATTGTACAGTAAAACTCGCTTAAGACGAACTCCGGGGGACTAGATTAATTAGTTCGTTGTAAGCGAGGCTCGTACTAACCGGGGTAAAATTTATTTAAAAGGTTCTAATTATCCGCAAAATATTTAAATTTCCTTGAAACAACGTTAAAAATTTTACAATTTTTTCATTTGGTTTCCTGAATATATTGTTTGCAATATATTTAAGAAAAAATGTCTGTGTGTTCGGTTTTAAATTTGTCAGAAAACAAAAAAAAAAAAAAAATATAGAAAAAATTGTCGAATTTTGTTAAGTTCGTATTAAAAGTGGAAAATTATATAGAAATATGTTTGTGGGACCATCAAAAACAGTTCCTTTTAACCCAGTGTTCGTCTTAAGCGAGTTCGTATTAACCGATGTTTTTTATATTGACTTCGGGACTTCTAAATTAGTTCGTATTAACCGAGAATTCGTCTTATCCGAGTTCGTATTAAGCGAGTTATACTGTAGTTTGGTTTTAGATAGTACAGTGGGTGCTCACAAATTCGAACTCTCAATAATTGGAATTTCCAGAAATTGGAAGCTCTGAAATTAGAATCAAAATTTCGAATTTGCGAGCGGCTTTTTTTCTAGTTGTGAACACTTGGGGATTTCATATTTGTTTTTATGTTGTTTAAACAAAGTAAAAAAAGGGGAATCACGAAGTTATGTATGTTATTCCTTGTTTTGTTTTTTGTTTGTCTATTTATGTATATTTTTTGTCATTTGTATGTTTGTGAAATTTGATATGCATGAGCATATTTCGGCAGTCTCGATTGAAAAGGGCAAGTAGCTTATTAAAAACGTCAAATAAACATTAAAAGCACACTTTATCTTTGGAAACCAAAGTCAGAATATTGGAAAAGCTTGACAAATGCTTTTAAGGAAATCGTTTAGCCTTAGAACTCAATGTGTCTAATTCTTCCATCAGCTATATCAAATCAAATAGAACAACAATATTATTAAATGCTGTTTCCAAAACATATCAGGACGTCTTTAGCAAGTAATGGATGGTTTACCTAATTTAAAAAGCAGCACGGTATTCGGTTTTTAAAAATTGGTGGCGAGATTTTGTCTACACTGAGAGAATTATAAGGTTGAGGTGAACTGAATCATCGTTTGAAATCCCATTCACTCCGTAATGCAATAAGTTTACTGAAACAAGCTTGGAATGAGGTGCAGAAAAAAGTGATGGAAAGTTTTTGGTCGAAGTTGTTAAATTGGGACTCTGACGAATGTGACAGCGACGATGATCTGACACTAGATATTATGAAGTCCTCCAATCGGATCAAACTCTTTTAGATGAAATTAATAAGAAAAACTACATCTGGGTAGAAGACATAGAAAAATGGAATGAAGATGCTTTTGAACACGGATCTACACATGAACTCAGTAGCGAGGGTGAGGCCTCAGATAGCAGTGAAGACGATGTTGTTGAAGTCGCCCCAACAGTTTCTTATTCTACAGACACTGAAAGCGTTAATAATATAATCAAATTGTGCAAAATCGGTTAATTGCTTTCCACTACGATATGTCGGATTAAAAGAAATCAAAAAAACGAACAAATATTACTGATTATATACTAAACAAAGATGATTTGTGAATAGGGAAAGCGGGAAATTTATCTTGAATTCCCGGGATCCCGCAAGGGACATAAATTAGAAAATATTTTATAGAAATTTAAAATTTTTTATTAATAAAATGCCTTAAAGACCTCAAATTTTCATGATCGTGAAAAAGCTCAGGTGGTTTTTCTTGGAATTTTCATAGTGGGAAAGAATTAATTTTATATTTGAAATTATATAAGTCTAATTACACTATGCGACAGTCAAAATCGGGATGGGATGAAACCAACGGGAAATGTTATATCGGTCAAAAACAAGTTATGCGTGTCCCGGCGTTTCGCTGGGTCATCCCTAGGAATCGAGATATATCTTTTTTGACATAACTCGAGAACCACTAGTCCGATTTTGCTCAAACAATTTTAAAAAGATTAAAAATTACAATTCCTTTAATCTGTTCATATAACGTTTTTCTATATACTCAACAGTTTTGCCGGTAAAAATAAATGTTTGTTACCGCTACCATAAAAATCAATAACCTTTTGTTTATTACTTTTTTTTAATATTTTAGGCAAAAAATATTTTTTTCTTCATACATTTATTTTTACCGGCAAAACTGTTGAGTATATATAAAAACGTTATATGAACAGAGTAAAGGAATTGTAATTTTTAATTTTGAGCAAAATCGGACTAGTGGTTCTCGAGTTATGTCAAAAAAAAGACCACCAAAGGTCAAATCGATATATCTCGATTCCTAGACGTGACCCAGCGAAACGCCAGGAAACGTGTAACTTCTTTTTTACCGATATAACTTTCCCCGGTAGTTTTAACCCTTCCCGATCACCCCTACCATTTGTCTCACAGTGTTATATATGTATTTTTAAAAATTGAATAAACTAAAACTAATTTTTAGACTAAAACACTTGTCCGTAAAAAAAAATAAAATAATTAATATAGAAAATAATTTTAGAAAATTGGAAAACATTTTTAAAATTATGGGAACAAATTCTAACTTGCTTGAAAATTTTTAAAAATCAATGGACAAATTTGTCTTTAATTCTGTAGGGAATAAGTGCAATTCAAAATTTTTTATACAGACACTATTTATTTGAATGGTTTTCTTAAAATATATATTTTTTAAGTTCCTTTTACTGCCTGTTAAAAAAAGGAAATTAAAAAGTTCGATCAAGTACACAAATTAATCAGTGTGTTCGTTTACTAGAAAATCTTACTAATTTTACTACAATTTTGTAAGTAAATGAGCAAGCCTAATGTAAGATTTTTACTATTTTCAGAACGTTGGAATATTTTGCATAAGTAAATTTGAAATAATTAACTTTATTATTTTAAACTGCGTTTTTTGAAATCCCGGGATTCCCGGTCCAAATGCGGGAACTGAAAAATGCCTAATTTCTCGGGAATCCCGGGACACGAAATCCCGGGATGCATTCCCTATTTGTGAACTTGGTAATTCACAGGAATTTTATATTTCTTAAATTTAAACTTTATTGCTACTATTTTTTTATTTAAAAAATGCATGTGATGTAATTGGACTGAAATTGTTATGTTTTATTATCGTTTTTTCTTTTTAAATAAAATTAAAATAATAACGACAAAAAACAGTTTTAATGTAGTTTTTATACTCTGGTTCAGTCATATTTGTTTATTAAAAAACGTTCAGAAATTCGAATTACCTCAAAAAGAAAGTGGTTCGAATTTGTGAGCGTTTACTGTACAATGATTTAGATTTTTGCGGGCTTCAGTTTAATACTAAGTATCGTTACATATTTACAAAACAATATTACACTAATAGACAAAAGTCTGTAAAAAATTGAGGTAAAACTACTAAAAATTAGTTAAAAATGATGCTGCAGAAAAAACTGCTAAATTAGCAGATTATTTTTGCTATATATTAGTAATATAGGAACAGCAAAAATGAAACTGTTAAATGTATAGAATTTTAGTTATATCTGAGTTAAATTTTTGTTAATGGAAAATAGCAAATAAACCTGTAAAATCAGCAAAAAATTTTGCTAAATATTTAGTAGCCTAAAAAATCACAAAGAATTTTAAATTTTCAAAGTTTTTTTTCAGATTTTTTTTAAATTGAAATAAAAATCGAGCCTTTTCAAAACAGCAGATTACATTTTTTTAGCAAATTTTTCTGCTGATTTTAGCAAGATAGACTTCTATTTGCATTCAACAAAATATAGCTTAAAAATTACAAACATTTTTTAGATATAACAGTTTATTTTTGCTATTTTGAGTCTACTAATATTTATCAAAATTTTCTGCAGGTTTTACAGTACAATTTGTTATTTTCAATTAACTAAAAGTTAACTTAAATATAACTAAAAATATGTAATTTTATTCTTATTTTACTAGTATTTTGTAAAAAAAAATCCGCTAATTTTAGCAGTTTTTTCTGCAGCATCATTTTTAACTTATTTTTAGTAACTTTTTCTGCTATTTTTACAGATTTATTTCTATGAGTGTACTTATTCACTTAGGAATAGTGTTGCCAGAAGTAGGGGAAATCCATACAAATATTAACCTTTTTCCAAAAGTAGGCATTAGTATTTTCACATAACCCGGGTAAAAATGATCATACATGCTCAAACATTTGCATATATGATTGCATGTATGATCATATATGAATGATATATGAAGATATCTGAAATATATGTGAGCATATATGGGTAAATGCGTTCAAAATAAAAGTTCATATATGGAAATGTATAACAACAATATATGATAATACATTGCATATATTATTTATACTTCTTCATATATGAAATCATGCGTTCTTTCATATATGATAATATATGTATGTCACGTAAATCCCCAGTAGCAAAAAATACTACTTTAGAACCAGTTATGTACTAGTTTATTTGAACCAGGCAACTAGTACGAGTTCTACCGCCTCTCCATACAAACAACTGTAGAATTTAACATGGAGATGTCATAGCGATGGGGGCAATTGTCGCCAAACTGCCACTTTGGTACTAGTTGTAGAACTAGATTGGAAATTACAAATTAAGGATGAAAAATAGGGACCGAAACTGGTACTAATATGACACTCGCGGAACCAGTTCCGAAGTGACTCTTTGGAAATAGTACCAGTTGGTTGCTACCTGAATTATATAGATAAAAACAAAGGATTTCCTTTGATAAAACGCAGATTAGACCGATAGTTTCCTCTTACTGAGATAATTATATTCATTGAAATTTCAAATATTTTGTGTTTATGATTTGTAATGACCAGGGCAAGATTTTTTTTGGCATTTGCCATTAAATGCCATTTTTTCACTTATTTCGTGAAAATGCAATTTTTACAAATCCTTGCCAAAAAAAAACCATTTTGTCTATTTTTTTAGACTTTTCATTAAAATAATGCTATAAAATTCAGTAAAAACTCAATCTTTGTAAATAATTTTTGGAAAAAATTTGCAAAAAAAAAGATATTTTTTTAATATTTAATAAATTTTAATTTTTGCGTTTTTTGTACAAATTTAACTATTTTTTCGTGCTATTTTGCCTGTCAAATTTCAACTTTTTTTGTGCCATTTTAGACTTGCCCTGGTAATGACAATAAAATATTTTAGTGTTTTTTTGCAAACTCAGAATGTATTATTAAAAAGCAAATGTAACCAAAACTAGTATTTCAAAACTCGTATTTAAATAAATTTTTGGAAACAGTCTCTTCATAGTTTCAATGAAACTATTAGGTACACAAATTATTAAAGATTATTTTTTTAGAAAGAAAAACAGGAAACTATCCTGGTACTTTTAAGAAATTTACTAAACTAGTTATGGAGTGACTCTTTGGCACCAGTATTGTAGCAGTTGATTTACACCTCAATTTAATTCACAATAAAAAATTTTAAGTGTTTATTTGCAAACTCTGATTTTTGTATTAAATATAAATGCAAAAAAAAAATTCAAATCTCATATTTTAATTTAGGTATTTTTTTTTTTTAGTAGATGTTTTCATATAAACTGGTATTCTACTCGTAAACGGTGTAATGTTTATGAGTTTAATGTCAACTTCATAAATAAAAAATTTGTGTATTTATACAAGGTTTACAAGGAATTAAGGAGTTTATATAAAAACCCCTCCCAGCAAAACATTGGTAATGACACCTCATTACTATCTGCATTACCAAAAATGATATATCATTACCTTTTGCATTATTTTATAATATAAAATAATGAATTCCTAATAACGGCCTATTGTATTCATTGTTTCTAAATATAAAATAATGACTTTTTTACACAGTTAAATTTTTTTATTATATGTAAATATGTTTTATGTTTAAATTTTTATGACGAGTCCTAAAATTACACACTACAGAAAACTTAAATTTTTCTGAATGTATTTCCTTAGGCTAATAGTATTTGCCTAACTACTTATTTTTAAGAATCAAGTAAGCAATCGGATAACCACTTATAATTCAACTTTTTGTAAGCATGTGTGTAACCACTTATTATTCAAAATCTCATAACTACTTATTTCTCATTTTTTTGTAAGCGAGCGGGTAAGCGTGACTACTTATAAAAACGACCACGCCAAACAAAAATAATGAGTTTAGACGCCAAAAAATAAGTTGTGCGGAGTTATGAATTTCTATTATATAACCATTTATTTGGTAATGAAAGATTTTGATGGGCTAGTATCTATATAAATCGTACCCAGCAAAATATTGGTAATGACACCTCATTACTATCTGCATTACCAAAAATGATATATCATTACCTTTTGCATTATTTTATAATATAAAATAATGACTTCCTAATAACGGCCTATTGTATTCATTGTTTCTAAATATAAAATAATGACTTACTCGTAATAGTTTAAATAAGTACTTTTTACACAGTTATGGTCTAATTCATAAACTTTTACAACAGTCTTATTGCAGGATTTTAAGCTAATTTGTGAAAAACAGTATTCATATTTGCTTAATAACGAAGAAATAATAAAGGTTTATAGTTGGTACTCATCAACTTTAAACCTTTTATAAAGTTAGGAGTGAGAAAGCCACCATTTAATAGTTAATTATTTCATTTTCAGGCATGAAATGATTTATTAAAACCATCCCATCCCTAGAATGTGTGGCTTCCAACAACTTGTATCCATCAAAATGAAAAAAGCTACAACAATTCCGTAGCCAATGACCTTTTCCGAAAAAATTTCAAGAAAAAATATAAAAATAAAATCAAAAAGAAAAACAAAACAGTAGTGATGTACAGACTATCAAAACATTATTCGAAATTCGATTACTTTTGTATGCTTCGAGTAATATGTTCTAAAAAATTACTTTTTTACACACATTTCCATTGATTTGCTTTATAAATAAAAAAAAAAAAAATATTTTTAATGGCTTTTACATTTATCTTAGCACATCATTAGTTCTCTAATTTAAGAATAGCTAGTCAATCGTTTACTAAATTTGTACATCACTTACGACTTATTTGGGAGAAGAGAGAAAATAAACAACAGTGTTGCCAGTATCAAATCGAAAATACGATTATGAATCAAGATTTCTAATAACTCTTCCCTACGGGAAATTTTAACAAACTGTCACCGAACTGGCCCCTTTATATGAAATAGACTGGTCACTTTTACATGGCGTTGTCATAGGAGGTGGAAATTGACCCCTTGTGACACAAAGGTTTAAAAGGCTTAATTCTTTCATTCACTTTTTAAAAATTAATGAAATTTGGGTTAAATTTCATTCCCTAATAGCATTCTTATGGAATTAATTCGATAGCTTAATTCCCTATAGCTTAAAATTATATGAATTCATTCTATTTTGATTGAATTCTAACTGAATGAAACCCAATTTACCTGAATTCATTTAATAAAAAAGTGAATGAAAAATTATTTGTTTTCATTCACTTAATCAAATGAAAAATTTAAATTTGTATGTAATTGCTGAAATATTAGCATAATACATTGAAAAACGTTTAAAATTCATCTAACAGAAATAAATAGTATCGTATGCTTTGTTACAGCTTGTATGCTTTGGTTTTGATTATATGTTAGTTTCAAACTACACTGCACTAAGTGAATGGTAATAAAATTTCTTCATTCAATTAGTAAAATGGTGAATGAACATGCGATTTGAATGATTCAAGTTAGGAATTCATTCCATTCATATTAAAGCTTTGGGAATGAAGCTTATGAATTAATTCTTTACGAATTGTTTAAGGGAATGGTACATGAATCTTTTTAAAATCTGAATTTAATTTTTAGTGAATTAAGCTTAAATTGAATTAAGTTTTTCGAAGCTCTGTTGTGACATGTCACAAGACAAATCCTAGGACAGGTTACTGAACTCTCAATTTCAGGGACCTGTCCTGGGATTTGTCTTGTGACATGTCACAAGGGGTCAATTTCCACCTCCTATGACAACGCCATGTAAAAGTGACCAGTCTATTTCATATAAAGGGGCCAGTTCGGTGACAGTTTGTTAAAATTTCCCGTAGGGTTTATTAAGCGAAATATGTACTTTAACTATAGCAAGCTTCAAATACCAAATAATTTTTTTTTATGAATTAGCACTTTAAATTTTATACATTTTTATTTATTATGTGTAAATAAGTTTTATGTTTAAATTTTTATGACGAGTCCTAAAATTACACATTAGAAAAAACTTAAATTTTTCTGAATGTATTTTCTTAAGCTAATAGTATTTGCTTAAATCCTTATTTTTAAGAATCAAGTAAGCAATCGGATAACCACTTATAATTCAACTTTTTGTAAGCATGTGTGTAACCACTTATTATTCAAAATCTCATAACTACTTATTTCTCATTTTTTCGTAAGCGAGCGGGTAAGCGTGACTACTTATAAAAACGACCACGCCAAACAAAAATAATGAGCTTAGACGCCAAAAAATAAGTTGTGCGGAGCTATGAATTTCTATTATATAACCACTTATTTGGTAATGAAAGATTTTGCTGGGTATTTAACTAGTACACAACTGGTTCAAAATGATTATTGTGAGAACTAGTTCTGTAATTACTAGTCAAAAAACCAGTAGTTTTTAGAACTAGTTCGACCATTTGCTACTGGGTCGGTTTATGGAGTCATATAGATTTTTTAATTTTTTATCCATATTCTACTGAATTAAGATCCGTATGAGTTTTTAAAAGGAAATTGGTATGAATATATAAGTAATCGTACACTCAAAAAAATAAGTTATTGAAAAAATTAGTAAAACGTCTTGTATATCAAGTGTACTAATTTCATAAATTTTTTTCCTGAAATTCCGTTTTCAGAAATAACTCTACTAGAACCAGTGGTTGACAATTAGTGCATAGAAATCTACGGTAAAATACTTCACAGACGAGGTACAATCTAAATTGTTAAGTAATATTCCTTAATTTGAACATATTAGTCATTAATATGCCATGAAATATTAGGGTCTAATACAAAAATAACAAGAATTTGTTGTAAAAGTTCTTTGCTTTCGTTCTAATAACTATAAATAGAATTAAAAGCTTGAATGTTATATACAACATACAAACATTTGCTTTACTACTAAAGGAACTTTCGTTAAAGCAACAAATATAACATAGAGAAAAATAATAGCTTTGTAGAAACATGTGGTTTTCGTAATAATACATAAATAACTAGTAAACATGTATGAATTTATTTCCCAATTCGTTATTTACTTGGGAGTTTACATAAATACAAAAACTTAAATCTACATTATAACCTAGAGAGAACCCCGTAAATACAATCTGATTATAGTGCTTGTTAGTACTTGAAAATGCATTAATTGTCAACCATTGTTTCTAGGAAAGATTTTCATAAGTTTTGTTCTCTATTTATTGTAAATAAATTGTGAATTCTATTTGGAATTTATCATATTTGATCTTAACACCGAACAAAAATAACAGTCGTTGTAATATTTATCCATTTCAGACTAATGCACGAATTCTGGCATCGCTTTGTTCGAGCATATTTGCGTATATTTTTCCAACAAAAAACTTTCTTCCGAACAAAATTAAAGTTTTTTAAATTGTTTCTTAAAAATCAATTAAATAAGTTTTGCAAATCGATTCGTACAAATTTGAATCAGATTTAAAAATGATAATGATAATGAAATGTTATTCCCTTATTATTGATAGATGAAATCTGGCCTTAAAATCATTTTCATTGAATTACCAAAATGGTAATGAAAATATGTTAATTATACTTGATGCCAATGCCATCCAATAATATCGCAGATTTCGAGAATATCCGTCAACATTTTAAAATTTGCTATAGAAGAAACCTTTTGAAACTGCGATATTGTAAAAAAAATTATTTTATTTAATTTACACAATAATCGATTTATTTTAATCCTAAAATATGTCAAGCGGAAAAAAAATTAACAGGCAGTAACTAATCTCCGAAAATAGTGCCAGTTACCATGCTGTTATAATATACATACACTGAGAGAATTATCTGCATGATATTAATAAATTTTTGCATAAAACCAGTGATATTTCTCTGAAACTCGTCCATTGAATCTTTTCATTCAATTAATGGAATTTATCATAAAATTTTGTGAAAAATTTCATTTTATTTATTAAAAGTTTCATACATTCAATGACATTCAAAAACTGGATTCATAAAATATATGGAGATTTTTCCTCAAATTTAAGAAAAATTTCATTTATTTTGTGAAGCAAACTTCATTAGTTTGCTGAAAAATTTCCTTAAAACTTGTCCAGCAAAATTCTCTCTGTGTAGCTGTAGGTAACTCATGGGTATTAGAAACGGTCATCAAACCATGAAACACATGTACAAAAGTGTCGGGCTCAATTTTATTAAAGGATTTTTAATGTCAAAAATTTATTTTTGTTATATCTTTCTCTATTTTCTCTCCAAACGAAAACAATATTCTCATTCTTTTGACTTTTGTCAAGTTGTCACTTTGTCATTTCGTCCGTGCCATTTTTATGTTTTTATTTTCATATGTATTCTGATTGTGTGTGTAAGTCCGTCGGTCTGGAATAAAGTGCTGACGGCGCCTCCTAATAACTCGCCATACAAGTTGATAGTGTTTCTTGTGCCTCCGTTGTATTGATTGTTGTAGTTGTTTTTCACAAAAATAACAGCAACAAGCATCAGCAGCAGCAAGTGTATTTTATTTCACTGTCATCATACATACATTTTTTTATAAACTTTTTTATTGAAGGGGCAACACCCCACTACCCACAAATAGATGGTGTATAGAGGAGAATCTGACTGGGTTCGTTAGTTGGCTGGTGGTTTGCTGGTGTTTTGTATACATATCTCTATATATAGTAGGTAGGTATACTGATGATCCATAACATGATGCCTTTGGAGAGGTATGTAGAAGTAAATAACTACAAACATACGTTTTGCGTTTTTTTTTCACTTATGATTGAGTCTGTACGTATGGTTACTGCCTTTTTTTCTATTAACCTTATATTGTACAATGCTGTTCGTAAAAGTGGCAATAACCAAAAACCTTTAACAAACTTGTTTCTTCTTTAGTAAAAGAATTTGGGTGCGTATGATTGTTTAAGAATTCCATATTACTCATACGTAAAAAAAGTACATTTGAAAAACATAATAGGGGTTTTCATATAAACTCATATTCTACTCGGAAACAGTGTAAACCTGGTATATTTATGAGTTTAATGTCAAACTCCATACATAAAAAATATGGTTTGTATTAATACAAGGTTTACAACGAATTTACAAGTTTATATGAAAACCCCTAATATTAAAACGAGATTTATTTTTAACTCAAAATCAAATCAGGTGAATTAATTTAAATTTTTCGGTGCATATGATTACTAAAGAATTTCATGTATTCATACGTAAAAGTAACAGTAGAAACATTATTCGACTTTCAATTATTCGAGATGGAAATATGGCTTAAGTGCGATCTTCCAAGTCGAGATTTAAAACCAGAAATGTTTGTGATTTCAGTGCTTCCAATATGAGAACGGTAGAATTTCCTTTCATTAAAAGCTTAGGGACATTATAGGGTTAAAGTATCAGTAGTAGTCTGTTTTTTTAAAACACCGGCTACTGCTGTTACTGTTATTTTCCCCACTTCACTTAACGTCCACACGTATATAGAAATACCGATACCCCAACTAATTTTCTCTGTACGCCTGGTATTTAGCATGAATTATCATAAACATGTTTGTGACAATTTATCATCATTATAGCAATTAATGTTATAACAATCATTCAAATTGATTACAACAATGATAATGTTGTTTTTGTAGTGTTATAAAAATTGTGATAACATTATCTTTTATATGAGTACTCCTGGGTACTTCCGATATGATAAAGACAAAAATTATATAGAATTTGTAATCACCCCTCCCAAAAAAAGGTCATATTGTCCGTAAGTTGAAATGATAGTATAGTAGTTATTAAATTATATTGTTCATTATTTTTTTTATTGCTGAAAGTTTTCTCGCTTTTTTCATATCACAATTTGTGACAGGCGCTCAAAATTTATAACTAGTAGCATATTGTTATTATAAATCGTATCATAAATATTGTTCCTTTTTTAATATTTTGTTGTTGTTTATATTTTACTGTTGATTTGCTGTGACAAGTGAGTGTAAGGTAATATCTTTAAATTAATTGAAATTAAATCATTTCATGTACAGAATTTATTTATTTGCATTCTTATCTAATAGGGAAGACACAAAAAACATTATGCAAATGCAATTGAGTATAGGGGGTGTTACTTTTATATGCAAATTATAATTGAGGGATGAATGAAATTGAAAACATTTGTTTTATAGGAAGTTGTACAATTTTATGATACAACTTTAATATCAGCAATGCAAACGTGAAGTCAAATTCGGTTCGAAATTTAGACTCTATATAAATTCCGTTGAAATTTACCCAACTTATAGTAGGAAACTGTACTCCTACTATATATTGGGTAAATTTGCTCTATCCGTGTAATTGAAAAGAAAAACCCACATTGTGTGTAATTTGATGCACAAAGTGTAACTTAACATTGAAAGTGCGTAAAAATTAAATGACATTTTGAAATTGGTGTATTAATTTACCAAATTTGTGCGAAAAAAGCATGTTTTACGCATAAAATCCGTAAAAATCGGGAAAAATTTCTTCAAAATTCACAGAAAACTCGTATATTTACCACAGCGGTGTTTAAATAAAAAATATTTTTTTTTAATAAAACAATAAATAAATTTTTAGTACGTATTTTTTTAATAATGAGGTATGTAAACTCATAGAAATAAATCTGTAAAAATAGCAGAAAAAGTTATCAAAAATTAGTTAGAAATGATGCTGCAGAAAAAACTGCTGAAATTAGCAGAATTTTTTGCTAAATACTAGTAAAATAAGAACAACGAAATTAGAAATGCTAAATTTACAGAATTTTAGTTAACTTCTAGTTAATTGAAAATAACAAATTGTACTGTAAAATCTGTAGAAAAAACTTTGCTAAATATTAGTGGAATAAAAATAGCAAAAATAAAATGTTATACCTACAAAATTTTTGCTAATTATACCCTACACCACTATGTGGTCAGGGTATTATAAGTTTGTGCTGATGTTTGTAACACCAAAAAATATTGGTCCTAGACCCACCTTATAGTATACCGATCGACTCAGAATTTTTTTATTTCGATTTAACGATGTCCGTCTGTCCGTCCGTCTGTCTGTCTGTCCATGCATTCTTGTGCGCACTCTACAGGTCGCAAATATTAAGATACTTTGATGAAATTTGGTACACAGACCTATGTTGGCCCAAGGACAAAGCTTATTGATTTTGGTGAACATCGGTCCATGTTTAGACCTAGTGCCCATATAAGGGTCCTACCAAAATTATATTGTTTATACGCTGCAGGTCGCAAATATTAAGATATTTTGATGAAATTTGGTACACCGATCTATGTCAGCCCAAGGAAGAAGCCTATTGATTTTGGTTAACACAGGTCCATGTTTAGACCTAGTGCCCATATAAGGGCCCCTAAATATTATATTGTTTATACGCTGCAGGTCGCAAATATTAAGATATTTTGATGAAATTTGGTATACCGACCTATATCAGCCCAAAGACGAAGTCTATTGATTTTGGTTAACACCGATCCATGTTTAGACCTAGTGCCCATATAAGGTTCCCCCCAAAATTGGCTTAGTTACAAACTGCAGGTCGCAAATATTAAGATATATGAAATTTGGTTCGCTGACTCACATTATAGAACATTTTGACACAAGTCCCATTTTAACCCATTCGAATTTCGGATCCAAACATTAGTTGGCTTTTAACCAGACTGGTGTAGGGTATTGTATAGTCGGCATGCCCGACTTTAACCTTTTTACTCGTTTTAAACTAAATTTAGTTTAATGCAAATAGCAGTCTATCCTACTAAAGCAGAAATAATTGCTAAAAAATTGTAAACTGCTGCTTTCGAAAGGCTCGATTTTTATTTGGATTTTTGTAAATATGACTAAAATTCTTTTTCTTTCAGTTTTTCTACAGCATAATATTTAACAAATTTTTAGTAGTTTTAACTAAATTTTGTACATACTTTTTTCTAGTAGTGTACTAGGGTATAAAAATTACGCTGGTTTGGCTTAGTTCGAATAACCGAGTAACCCTATTTTGAAGTTTTGAACTTACTCGATTAATCGTGTAAGGTTTTAAAATTACTCGATTAACACGAATAATTTCAGCAATTTTATTTCATCACTTTGTCTTAAAAATTAGCCATTTTTTGTAGATTTTACATTATATTAGTAATAAATGAAACAGAAAAATTAACAATTATTTAAAATGAATTCACACACTCATAATAAAAAGCCCGTACAAATAGTTCAAAATTCTGCTAAAATAACAGTAAATAGTACCTGTATTTGCGCCAGCAGAATTTTCAATGAAGTTGAGAATTATGGTCTGCTAAATTTAGGTAAGCCTAATTTTACACGCTGTTAAATACACAGACAATTCTAGTTAACTTAGCTAAGAAATTTGAGCTAAATTCAACAGAAACATTAACTGAAAATTTCTGCTAAAATAACGCTTACAGGCTTGGTTTTGGGCTCTACGGATCTGTCCCGAGATAGGCCCATATTTGGATTGATAAGTTCATAGTATCGAATTTTTGTCCATTTTGCTCTATCTCGCTTAGTTTCCGAGATATAAGCCACACTCTAATTAAATTCTGTTGAAATTTACCCAACTTATAGTAGGAAACTGAACTCCTACTATAAATTGGATAAATTTACTCTATGTGCGTAATTGAAAAAAAATACGCACATTGTGTTTAAGTTGGTGCACAAATTATTTGTAATTTTACATTGAAAGTGCGTAAAAATTAAATGAAATTTTTAAATTAGTGTGTTAATTTACTAAATTTGTGTGTAAAAAAGCACGTTTCACGTGTAAATGTATGCATAAAATGAGTAAAAATCCACAAAAAATGCGCAAAAATCCACAGAAAGTGCGTAAAAATCCAATATAATGCGTACATTTACAACAGTTGTACTAACTTTAAGCACCACCCTAAAATTTTTTTAAAATAAAATAACAAATTAATTTTTAGTACGTATTTTATTAATAATAATATCCGAGTCATTCTCTCATAATCGTTTATGTCCAAATTGGTCGTTTTGGGATCTTAAGGTATTTGTATAAAATTCATATAAAAATTTGTTATAACTATTGGATGGGTGCGATGACTCCTGCTCAACAAAATGCCTTCTTTGAAAGGGAGGCAGTAACCGTCAACAATAACGGGTAAAAACGCCTTAAGAGAGATATAGCCTACGCAGGAACAACTGAGTGCAATGACTCCTGCTTAACAAAATGCTTTCTTTGCAAGTTAGGCAGTACTCAATGAATACTAACTTTGTTGAGCAGGAGTCATTGCACCCAGTTGTTTTACCAAGGCCGTATCTCTCTTACGGCATTTTCTCCCGTTATTGTTGACGGTTGTTGGTTGACTGCCTCCCTTGTAAAGAAGGCATTTTGTTGAGCAGGAGTCATTGCATCCAGTTGTTCCTGCGTAGGCCGTGTCTCTCTTACGGCGTTTTCAATTTTGAAATGAGGTTTAGACTACCACATGCGTTAGCAATAATTACCAAAAACAATTTCATGCTTATGTTGCTATTTCCAGACTCTAATGTGTTTGTGGAAATGTTGTAATTCCCTAAAATAATCCGTTTTCACTTTTTCTTTTTATTACCCTAGTAAAAATGATTTTTATATATTCATATATGATTTTTATACAATCATTAATGATTTTATACAATTGTAACTTTTCGAGTATTGTGAAACATATATTTTTATATGATTATATCAAAAGATATTTAATTATATAAAATTATATTAACCAGATCCACCATTTTTCGGATCAAATAATATATTTTTTATATAATTATATTAACCCATACATGGTTTGATCCGGAAAATGGTGGATCTGGTTAATATAATTTTATATAATTAAATATCTTTTGATATAATCATATAAAAATATATGTTTCACAATACTCGACAAGTTATAATTGTATAAAATCATAAATGATTATATAAAAATCATTTTTACTAGGGTATTTATAATTTTTTTTAAATTTTTTCCAATTTGAAATGTCAGAGTATTTATTACTATTATAGGATCCCAGCAAAATATTGGTAATGACACCTCATTACTATCTGCATTACCAAAAATGATATATCATTACCTTTTGCATTATTTTATAATATAAAATAATGACTTCCTTATAACGGCCTATTGTATTCATTGTTTCTAAATATAAAATAATGACTTACTCGTATTAGTTTAAATAAGTACTTTTTACACAGTTAAATCTTTTTATTATATGTAAATAAGTTTTATGTTTAAATTTTTATGACGAGTCCTAAAATTACACACTAGAGAAAACTTAAATTTTTCTAAATGTATTTCCTTAAGATAATATTATTTGCCTAACTCCTTATTTTAAAGAATCAAGTAAGCAATCGGATAACCACTTATAATTCAACTTTTTGTAAGCATGTGTGTAACCACTTATTATTCAAAATCTCATAACTACTTATTTCTCATTTTTTCGTAAGCGAGCGGGTAAGCGGGACTACTTATAAAAACGACCACGCCAAACAAAAATAATGAGTTTAGACGCCAAAAAATAAGTTATGCGGAGCTATGAATTTCTATTATATAACCACTTATTTGGTAATGAAAGATTTTGCTGGGATAGTATATTTACCAACTTTGTGCGTAAAAATTTTATTTAACAAAACAATAGTAATTTGAGGCACAATGTGTTTATTTATAAACACATAATGTCTAAAAATACTTTGTGTGTGTATTATTGTGTATGGAAGTGTGTATGAAAAAAGTTTACGCATTTTTTGTTTATATTTACAGAATTTTCGTAAAATTAAACAAAATTTTACCCATTTTATAGTAGTAAATTTACAAACATTTTTTAGAGTGCATTTTGAATAAAAAATTATGTAAATATAGCGCCATCTGTATGTGGTATTGATAGCAGAGACACAAAAATATAAACTTTGGGAAATAATTGGGGTTTAAATTAGCTGAAAAATTTGTAAAATTAAGAAACATAAATTACTAAAAATTAGGATGCAAAGTTAGTACAAATACGGATGAAAATAATTATTATGATAAATGGGATTTACAAAAATATTAGTTCAATCCTAAATTTTAAGACAAAATAACAGAAAAAATCTGTTCATTTGCGCCAGAACGCGTTTAACAGACTTTTGTATTAACTTTTTTTATAAGTACAAGCAGAAGTGTAAAAAATCAAATGTTGAGATCATTCATTTAAGAAAACTTTGAAATTTAAGATTCTTAATGCAGTTTTCTAAGAAGTTAAAAACTCTTGGATGAACGACTCGCACTCGATTTTTTATTTCTTTAGAGCAGAAGAAAAAACTTTGTAAAATCTAAAAACTGGGTGAAATTTTTTATTAATAAGAAATGCATTCAAATAAATTTTAGATTCAAAGTTATTCAGATTTTATTAAGTTTATTATATGAAAAACCCATTTTATTGATTGAATTAGTTGCTACTTATCTTATTCAAAGAATCAATTCGATTTTTTGTTGAATTTTTTTTCACTGAAATAAACGAATTAATTCAATTTTAACAAATCAGTTTAACCGATAATCGTAGTCCTCAATCGCAAATCAAATCATAAAACAAATAATACAATCCAATTAAAACTGAATTTATAGGCCTTTTTTAATCACTGGATTTATTTTATTTTATTAAACAATCTACATTTAGTTTTTAACTTTCAAAATTTTATATTTTTATCCAAATCTAACACTTATTTCCTAATATAATATGAAAGAAATGCAATTTCTGGAATAAAATTGAGCTAAATCCAAAACGGATTTATTTATTTTTTTAAATGCATTTTGGATTTAGCTTATTTCAATTCCAGTGATTCAATAAATCCAGTGATTAAAAAAGGCCTAAATATAAATGTATATAAGTCATATTTCACTTTATTCAATTTTAAATAGTTGGTTTAAAGTGATTATGAATTATTCTTTCACTTCACTATTCACTATATAAATCAAATTTTATGCATGTTGATTCAAAAAGAATTAATCTTATCAAATGTATTTAAAAACAAATTAAATTTCGCTTGAAAAAGGACCATTGACATTTCATTCAACTTACATTTTCTTTTATTTTTGACTGTTAATAAATTATTCAACAAATTAACAAAAATTACTTACATATGTACATTATTTTTGGTTTTTGTTTTTTTAATCCAAAATTACACTGCATAAAATTAACGTTACGAATTCTTTATATTTTATGTTCTTTGCTTTTTTTATTGACTTACGAATGTAGCTTAAATTTACATTACTTATGCAAATTAATGTTATTTTCATTTAAAATAACAAAACTGAAATACTACTTGAACAACTAACAAATTATGACCGCAGAAGTTCCCTAAGTGCAGTCCAAAAAACAAATAAATTCAATTCTTAACCCAAATTAATCTTTATTGAAATGTAAAACAAACAAAAAAAATATAAATTTGAGTGTTATTAAATCTAATATTTTATTATGACACAAAAAATAAAATTGGTAAACTGTGAACAATTTTTTCAAATATTATTTAAATCCATAAAAATCCCTATTTATTATATTTGCACATACATACATGAATACATATGTACATAAAGGCACATTTACACGAGATATACATTTTTTTTCTTCAAAAACCAATAAGCACATTTACAAAACCAAAATGTTTAGTAATTTATCAAAACATTTTAAAAATTTGTGCTAATTAAAGAAATTGTGTGTGACAGAAACTGACAATGATCTAGAGATAACATTCCGCAGACTTATACAGAGCTGCATTATCGTAAAGTCTCGCGCGTTTTCTCTCGAGTGTAAACGTGCCTTAAGAAATATGAAACAGAAAAAATAAGTCAAAATTTTATTAAATGTTTACAATTTTATCTACGCAAAATAATCACAGTAGCAAACACTCATAAAAAATTATAAATATTAAAAATTGTTGTGGGTAGAAGTGTGTTTTGGATTTAGCTATATTCGGTCTTTTGAAGTTATAAAGTTGTAATATAATAATCAATCAATATTAAAGTCTTTTAATTGTAAACACAAAATGTTTTGTAGTCTTTGTTTTTGTACACCAATCCGTGGCTTAGCGCTGTTAAGACCTTTTTAAATTAAGAAATTATAGATAAACAACAGTTATGAAACTTCTCGATGAGTGTAAAGAAAACATTTGTATCATCCCAGCAAAAACAGACATTACCGAGTAATTAAGCGAGTAAGTAAGTAAGTAAGCACACAAAGGTTTTCACTACTTAAATACCAGGCTATTTACTCGCAACATTACTTTTGTTCGCCATTTACTTTTCTTACCATACATTATGAAATAGTTGGTTATATTGGAAATACACTGAAAATATTATTACAGTAACTGACTGTAGTTTATTTAAAAAGTTATCCGTACATTTATTTTTAAATGATTATACAGTTAAAATACAAAGAAATATATTTTATTAAAAAATTAATTACATATAAATATTTAAAAATATTAAAATAAATTATTTAAAAAAATAATTACATATAAATACGGATTTTCTGTTACAGTTAATATTTTCATTTAAAATATTTTGTTAAAAAAAAGAATTCCTTTCGTTTTTCTAGGTCAGCTAAAAAAACGAAATAAACTAAATATCATTTATTCTTACGGATTTTGTAGTTAATTTTTTGAAATTTAAAAAACCAAATAAATGAAAAATCATTATTTTTTAAGGATTTTGTAGTTTATTTATTAACATTTAAAAATAAATGAAAAGTTCTTTTGATTTAAATGAAAAGTCAGTAGACCGGTTATCAAGTGATTTTTCATTTATTTTAAATTACATTTTCAGTTAATTGAAACTACAAACTATTTTGAGTGTATATATATTCCTCTAACTCCTACTGGAGCATAGGGCGCCAATAACAGCAGATGGCCGTCTGACCCGATTTTCCGCGATAGATCTTAATTCGTTCAAAGATACACCTAGTTGGTATATTAGAAATATACCTCGGAAAATTTTCTATTCAGTTAGAAAAATGTTCGAAACAATTTAATAAATAAAATATTGATATAAAAACGACTAAATCAATACTTATCTAATCAATTACCAGTAAGTAATTACTTTGCAGGAATATAAAAGTACTTCTTTATCTTATTATCAGTAAGTCATTATTTTGTATTTTAAAGTAATGCAAAAGGTAATGACCTATCATTACTTGGTAATCCGTATGGTAATGACCTGACATTACCATGTTATTGCTGGGATACGCTCGTAAATAGAGGTTTTGTCGTATAACATTTAAACGTATAACATTTAAACGCTTACACACTGTTATTTATAATTGAATAAGGAGGGTGTCTTCCATCAAAAGAAACCAACAAACAGTTAATAAATTGCCATAAAAATAAAATGTTTTGTAGAAACACAAATTGTCGATAATTGTTTTTTTAACTATATAAGGCAGATGACGACAAATTTAACATATTAAAATTAAGAGGAGGGCTTAATCTGAAAGTCACAAGATGACCTAGTTAAATAAATAATACCGAAAAAGAAAAAAATAATTAGCTTAACTAATTTTTATTTTATATGTTTTTTTTTTATTTTGTGTGTTAATGATTTGTTTTCCTAAATAAATTTTGTTATCTATTTAAATTAATCTTTTAAGGGGGGTATAAACTGTGTGAACAGTATTATAAATCATAAATGGTTGTCAAAAGAGAAAAACAACTAAACAAAAATTTGTATATAAATTTATCAATTTACATTATAAAATTAATAAGAAATTTTAATTTTGCCTATACTCTAGAAACTGTTTGTTAATTTACTACTATAAAGTGAGTGAAGTTTTATTTAATTTTACAAAAATTGTGTAAATATAAACAACATGCGTAAGATTTTTGTATACGCACTTCCATACACATTAATAACACACACTCAAAGTATTTTTGGACATTTTATGTTTACAAATAAACACATTATGCCTAAAATTAGTATTATTTTGTTAAATACAATTTTTACGCACAAAATTGGTAAATAATCTAACTTATAATAGTAATCAATAACCTCCCATTTTTAAATCAAAAAAAGTATACAAAAAAGCTAAAACCGCTTTTGTGAATTACTAAATTTTTACAACATTTTTTTCTGGAAATATTAACATAAGAATGAAATTATTTTTGGTAATTATTGTTGACGCATGTTGTAGTCTAAACCTCTTTTCAAAATTACATTTTTGCGAGAATGACAAAAGATTTTAACATTTTATTTTATTTAATTTACATTTATTTTATTTCTTCTTAGATTTTTAAATTAATTGTATTATTTTTAATTAAAATCATTTGCATTTGATTTATTTTAGTAGATAACTCATTATAACTAGTACTAAAAATTAATGTATTGTTTTACTTAAAAAAAATATTTTTGGGTGTTTTAACTTTAAACACACCTTTGGTTGATACATGCATTTTTGGGGGATTTCTACTAATTTTTTGTGGACTTCTACGCAGTTTATGAGTACATTTACACGTAAAATAAGTTTTTTACGCCCAAATTTAGTAAATTTACACACTAGTATCAAAATGTCATTTAATTTGTACGCACTATCAATGTAAAATTAAACATTATTTGTGCACCAACTTAAACATAAAGTTCGTATTTTTTCAAAAATTGGTAAATCTACCCAATTTATGTAGAAGCACAGTTTCCTACTATAAGTTGGGTAAATTTCGACAGAATTTAATTAGAGTTAATTTAATTTAATTAGGAAATATAGTCCATATGGGCCCTAGGTCCAAAAATTGGGCGATTCTATCATAAATCAATAGTTTTTACCCTAGGCCAATGTAAGTCTGCGTACAAAATTTTACTAAAATATCTTTATATCTGCGAACTGTAGCGTGCGAACAATTATAAAAGCCACTTTCTGGCAGAACTTTATATGAGAACTAGGTCTAAACAGGGACCAAAATCCATTGGGCAGATATAAGTTGGTCTACGAATTTTATCTAATTAACTTAATATTTGGGACCTGGAGAGTGCTTAATTGACTTAAAAAATTATTATAAACCGACAGGTATACTAAAAGATTACAAACATCAGCACAAACTTAATATACTCCGTTCGTTTAGTGGTGTAGGGTATAAAAACGGGTCGAAATCGGTTGGCTGTACAGTCGCACCCGATTTCGTATCTACACACTTAAAAAAGGGATTCTCTTATTTTTACAACAATTTTTATTAAAATTTTTGGGCTGTATAGAGAATACAACTCTATCGAAATAGAAGATAAAAGAAGAGGATATTTTTTGTTTTGCTAGACTGGATATCCTCCTTAAATTACTTTATATCTATTCATCGTACATACACATTTATTATCATTATTTTGTTGTCTTATTCATTGTTCATTTTAATTTTTGTTGTTATTTCATGTTGTTTATTTGCATTTTTTTATATGATTACTGCAATTTATTTAATAAATTTTATATTAACTTAATGAGTTGTCATTTGTACATTTGCGAGGGAAGGTATCCTAAGTAGATGAAGCTAATTTCTGTTAGCGCATGGAGCCATAACAATACTGATTTTTTATCCAAAATATAGAAACGTCGATATAAACAACGTTACTTAGCTCCTCAATTATCGCAATAATAATAATATTCATGAAAATAATATTTTTAAATTTAAAAAATACCTAATACGTATAGTACAATTTGTCATTTTCAATTAACTAAAAGTTAACGTAAATATAACTAAAATTGTGTAAACAATTATTTTAATTTTTGCATTAAAAAATACAAAAAATTTTTTTTCGTATTTTCTATATTTTCTTATATTTATTTACAATATTGTTCTACAATTTTTGTATTTTTTAATGGAAAAATTAAAATATTTGTTGAACAAAGCATACCACGGCTAGTCCTATGCAAAATATTTATTTTGTTTGGGATAATCTCGTGGTTTTTATAAATGTTATTGACAACGAACACACATACATATTATACATTGTAACCCAAAGGGTACTTTTATGTAAAATGTTGCTTTTCAAAAAGTGTTGATTTATGACTGGTTTTACAAAATCAGACAGTTCATATACAAAAGTACAAAATTCTAGTACCGTTGGCTCTTTGTAAGTTATGTAATGACTCGGTTTGTGTGTTCCAATCATCATTTGCTTATTGCACACAACTGAAGTTTCGGGTAATGCCCATGAAGCAATTGGCCTTTCATGAAAATTGTCAACCTTTTTGAAACAAAGAATAAAATCTAATATGAAAATATCATATTAGAATTTAGACTTGAGGTAGAACAATATTCTAACTAAATATATAAAATTCTGTAGATCTAACAGTTTTATTTTTACTTTCCTTCCCAGCAAAACTTTCTATTACCTGGTAATAAGGTTTGTAAGAAGAAATTAAGGTATGTAACCTCTTACTTTGCTATTCCAACAGCTATTATTTTAACAAGGGCATGTCATTGGAGGTATGTACTTTCCAAAAGAGGGCTAGGTAACAACATAAGAACATGTTACTTTAATGTTACATGTTAGGAGTTACGTAACCACTTACATAACCGATACTGAGCACAATACTACTTACATAACAGCTTAAAGTAAGGCCAAAAAATGTGTTACAAACAGGTCTGAAATAACACATTAAAATTATGCGCTTACTTACTGTATAAAAATATATACTTACTTCTTACAAAAAAAATTAAAATAAGACGTTATCGTGTTGGTTTTTTATAAATGCTAAAACGAAGCATATTCATATTTAATTAATATTTACTCAGATTAATATAAAGTTAACAAAAAACATAAAAGATATTTCAGTCAATATGTATAAAACATATAAATTATTTGTATCGAATATTTTAAATAGAAAATAACACTCATGTATCGCATTACAAATAACTCCTTATTTTGAGGTATTTGAATACACCATCGGTAATAAGTGGCTATTTCTATTAAGTGATCACGTATCACATTAAAAGTAACTCCTTATTTTACGGTTTTAAAATATCCCATCTGTAATAAGTCGCTGCTATTATTTAGAACTCATGTTGTGTATTACAAGTAACTCTTTTCTTTGAGGTGTTTAAATATATCATTGGTAATAAGTTGCTATTACTACCCAGTAGTTATGCAGCACATTATACGTAAGACATTACATTTTAGTTATGAAATAATGCAATGATAAGGGGTATGGTATTACCAGGTAATGTGTTCTGTAATACCAACATATTACCAAGGTTTTGCTGGGTTATTTTACTAGTAGTTAGCAAAAAAAAAAAAAAATTTGTTAATATTAGCAGTTTTTTCTTCAAGGTCATTTTTAAGTAAGGTAAAATCATTACCATACAGATTACCAAGTAATGATATATTATATATTTATATTTTAAAAAAAGGTAAAAAGTTTTATTTTGCCAATATGACCTACTATTTTACAATGTAGGGTAACCACTTGTTTCCTAACTTCTGAGTAACCACTTATTCTATCTTTGTGAGTAAGTACTTATTCTTTCACTATGGGTAACTCGTTATTCGCACTTTTTTTGTAAGCGAGAGGGTAATGACCACCCACCTTGGCGGAAATTTTTAATAAAAATTTGTCACTTCATAAAATGGCCCATATCTCGAAAACTAAGCGAAATGGAGCAAAACGGACAAAATTTGTGCTCAGTTCGAGTGCCCTTATATGCCCTTACATGATATGGACTAGGCCCGGGGAGGGTCTCGAGACCCTAAATTTGGATAAATTCTACGACTCAGTATAATTACAAATTAAACTGTAGTTTTACAAATTGTTTACTTAAATTTAGATTTGTTAAATTTAACAAAAGAATTTGTAAAAATCAAAAAATTTTATTTTAAGCCAAAAAACAGGAATAAATTTTGTTAAAGTAACAAATTTTTCTGTCCAGCCAACAGACGTATTGTTTTGAGTGTAGTGTTTCTCGCCTTATATCCAGCCAATCATTCAAAATTGACACTTTTAGCTCTACCACTGAATTATACTGACGGTTTTCAGCATAAACTTGCCACACTAGCAGTCCCCACATGTCCTCCTTAACACTAAGACCTTATGAACGTGCCGGCCATTCCATAACCGACACGCCATGTTCCTCAAACCAGGACTTAGTTAATCTGCTAACATGGATTGCAGCGTTGTCTTGCTGTAAATTAAATTATTTTTCGAGATGTGCGGCCAGATGTGGCAACAAATGATTTAAGAGCACTCCTAATACATGGGTTCCTTTCTCAAATCTCGCCAATAGTCTCTTACACCGTCTGGATCATCAAGATTAAATTTTTTTTTTCATCAGAGAAAACTATCTTCAACACAAAAAATTTGTAAAATTGGTCAGTTAGTTAAAAAAAAATATTGAAATTCATACCTGATGCCAGTTAGTTGACATCTGTGTTTTTCGCAAATTCCAACCTTTTTATCTTATAGTTGGGATTCAAACATGGAGTGTTCTTTAATTTAGCTCGGATAATGTGGGGCTGTGCATAAATGGCTCTTAAAACCGTACTTGTTGACGCATTCAAGCCCAATTCCATTTTTATCATATTAGCGCTTCACGCACTGAAAGGACTTTGGTCGACCAGAGCTTTTATTTTTACCAGAATTTTCACGATCTTTTAAATAATTTTGGCATACACAAAACGAAAGACCCACTTTTCGTAGAATTTCTCACATCCCAAATAGCTGGTGAAAAAATGTGTCAATCTGACCCTTTTAAAGTTTAGACAAAGCTTTTCCTCTTCCCATTTTTATCAAAGTGAATATTGCGTAAAAAAATGACAAAAAGATGAATGAGTTAACGATCAGATTTATTAGCACTGACCTTATCATTTGAAGCATTTAAAAATTAACGTTATTGATATTTTGATTTACAATTTGAACTAACGGTAAATAAATAAGAGCAAATGATATTACTATAAATAACTATTGAGCAACAATTTTTTTAAGTAACGGTACTATTCAAAACTCTTTGTATTTTTGCAGAAAAAGGACAAAATGTAAGTGACATTATCTTTTTGACGGACACCTTATGATCACATATGATATCTGATCACATATGATCTATTTAGATTTAATCATACCTAATCTAAACAGATAGGATCAGATCTTATCTGTTTTCTACGGGTTAGCACAAAATCCTCTCAGAATATCAGAAAATTACGCTAAAGTTCGAGAACACAGAAATACTTCTGTAGCCCAAAATTTACTTCAAAGAAAAATATGAAAATTAATATAAATTACTCAGGATTTGTTAGTTGTTTAAGTGGAATTTTACTTTTGTTATTTCAAATGAAAGAGCATTCATTGTTAAAAGAAATTTAAATTACATTATTAAGTCACTAAAAAAGAAACAACATACATTTTATTTGATATTTTGTTTAATAAACAAACAAAAAATATATGTAAGTAATTTTTGCCACTTGTTTTGACTAATTTTTGGTTCATTTTATTAACAGTCAAAAACAAAAGGCAATGTAAGTTTAATTGTAATCCTGTTTTCAATTAAAATTTTATTTGTTTTAAATTACATTTGCAGCTATCTTTATGAACAAAACATTTCAAGTGTAGTTTGAAAAATTGCACAAGTACACATTATTTGCACTGTAAATTTCTTTTTAATTTTGTTCAATTCATAATTATAAATAAGTCGTTTCTTTTGCATATTTCTGTGTTTTAATCAAGTTTTCAATTTATTTTCATAAATTTATCCGAAATTTATCAGAGAAAAAAATTTGTAAACATTTTTAAAAGTACTTTCCTATTTTTGTACTGATTTTTAGCACATTTTTTTTGTAATAATTTTTGCTATTCTCTTATTACAAATTACGGATTTTTTACTAATTTTCGTTGCTGATTTCAGCAAAACATTTTACTAATTTTTTAAAACCGAGTGCTAGACTTAGCAGAAAACGAGTAAACCAGTTAAAGTCGACTATATAATACCCTACATCATTCTGGTTAAAAGCCAACTAATGTTTAGATCCGAAATTCGAATGGGTTAGAACGGACTTGTGTCAAAATTTTCTATAAAATGATAAAAGAAGAGAAAATCGAAAATATAGCCCATATGGGCGATAGGTCCAAATATGGACCGATCTTATTTAGAATCAATAGGCTTTGTCCTTGGGGCCATGTGAGTCAGCGAACCAAATTTCATCGAAATATCTTCGTACTTGCGACCTGCAGCGTGTAAACAAGCAAATTTTAGGGGGACCCTTATATGGACACTACCTACACTCAACCAAAAAGGTCTGTAATGGCTACTAAAAAGTTTGCTGTTATTACGGGAAATTTAACTGCTTTGAGCCCAGCGGTATTTTTTGCTTATTTTAGCAACACATGTCCTCTGATCAATTCTAGTTAGTACAACAAAATTAGTAGAAAAAATTAGTAGTCGCCACTAAATTTTACCAGAGTTGCTGTAAACTGCAATTTAAAATCAATTGTAACAGAAAACCAATTGAGACAGGACTAATTTAACTGTGACAATCGAATTTCAGTTGTATGAAGAATAATTCGATAGTCGCAGCCAAATTAGTCCTGCCTCAGTTGGTTTTCTGTTGTCACAACTGCAAAACTCGGCTACCACAACCAAACCATTCGATTTGTAAACAGTAAATAACAGCAAAATTTTCAGTAGCCAGTAACCAATAACAACAAAAATATATATCCAGAGCTTCGAAGAATTAATTCCCTAATTCCCTTTTTTTGAACTGAGCTTATATTTTGGGAATGAATTCCCTGACCAAACTTAAGGAATTGAATGAATTCCTTTTTTTTCATTCGATTTATATTAAAGGAATTCATTCATTTTTTTCTAATGCCTTCATAAAATTTTATGAATTCATTCAACAAGGAATTCATTCAATTCTAGTTAATACAACTTTTGGTAAAGGAATTCATTCAATTCTAGTTAATTAAATTTTTGGCTAAGGAATTCATTCAACTGTGCATTTAATTCAACTTTTGATCAAGGAATTCATTCGATTCCAGTTAATTCAACTTTTGGTCAAGGAATTCATTCAATTCTAGTTAAATCAACTTTTGGTCAAGGAATTCATTCAAGTTCAACTTTTGGTCAAGGAATTCATTCAATTCTAGTTAATTCAACTTTTAGTCAAGGAATTCATTCAATTCTAGTTAATTCAACTTTTAGTCAAGGAATTAAATTTATTTGTTTTAATTCCCTAGGAATTGAAACTTAATTCAGGGAATTAAACGAAAAAAATTTAATTCCTAGGGAATTAAACGAAAAAAATTTAATTCTTTAGGGAATTAAACGAAATAAATTTAATTCCTTGACTAAAAGTTGAATTAACTAGAATTGAATGAATTCCTTGACTAAAAGTTGAATTAACTAGAATTGAATGAATTCCTTGACCAAAAGTTGAACTTGAATGAATTCCTTGACCAAAAGTTGATTTAACTAGAATTGAATGAATTCCTTGACCAAAAGTTGAATTTACTAGAATTGAATGAATTCCTTGATCAAAAGTTGAATTAAGTGCACAGTTGAATGAATTCCTTAGCTAAAAGTTGAATTAACTAGAATTAAATGAATTCCTTGACTTCAAATTGAATTAAATAGTGTTGAACGAATTCTTTAGTGAATGAATTATTTAATTTTAATTCTTTACGCTTTGGTCAGGGAATTCATTCTATAAATTTGAATTCTTTGAATTCATTCACAGGAATTAATTCCTGCTTATGTCTTATTGATGAATTCATTTATTGAATTAAAGATTTGAATTAAATTTTTGGGAATTCATTCCAAAAAGGAATTAATTCTTTAAAGCTCTGTATATATCGCGCCTTTATTCGGATATATTTATATCTTATATTATCAAATGTAACTGAATTGATGCAAACTTTTGTAATTATATGGGCTCATTTCGGGGATAAAATTGTATAAAGACACATGTTAAATTACATATTACCAGGCCAACCAAAAAGAAGCCACATCACGCTTTTTATAAAGATAGAACAATTTGTTTTGCTTATTTTATCTAATTTTACTTGTTTCTGCTTATTTTGTAAATATTGGCTTATTTTTGCTATTTTCTTTAAAAGTTAAGCTTATTTTAACTTTTTTATGCGAAAATAGAGCAAATTTTTGATGTTTTTTTTCATAAAATCAGTAATTTTAAATAAAATTTTAGGTCGACATAAATTTTTTTTATTTATAATTTGTTTTTTTTTTTTAATTTATTTAAATTCAAAAATCTCTTTTGTTAAAATAAACTTTTTATTTTTTCCAACTTGAATTGTAATAGGACAACCATGACAATGACGATTTACTTAGGCAAGAATGAAATCCGGATAGGGCCATGCCTTCAACAGATTATTTTTCACAATTTGTAAAATAAGTTTTGGGTTTTTAGTACATTTAATTCCTTTAATGCAATTAATATATTTCCCGATGAAAATAAATTTAAGAGCATCACAAATTTGTCTGATTCCTGAAGTTCCAAGGAATGTAGCATTGTATTAAATAAAAAATTCAATTTTTATGAGGATTGTAATGAAGAAATAATGAAGTTAAGGCCTTATTTTTGCATTTTAACTGCTTATTTTACTGTTTTTTAGAGCTTTTTTTAAGAGCTTAAAACATTGCTTTTAGAGCTTTTTTTTGGTTGCCCTACATATGACTATATGAAGCCCCATATCAATTTTTTTTAATCGAGTAAAAAGTTTCTTTTGCATATTTCTGTATTTTAATCAAATTTTTAATTTACTTTCACAACATCATTACATCGTTTATAAATTTATGCGAAGGAAAGGAAAGTCTGTATAACTTTCGATAGAAGAAAAACTCAAATATACTCTCATGAACACTCTAATTTTCCCAATTTTGGGTAAATTAGAATGTATTTTGTAAGTATCAGTAAGTACGGGTTCCCACGGAAACGTACGGTACACACTTTAGTGTAATAATTTAAATGCAATGATGTAAACTATATTAAAAAATCTTATTTTTTTAATATATTTTTCGCACTGTGTTTAACTTATTTCTTGTTACGGGTAACTTCATGCTTAAGCTGACAGTTAACTTCAAAATAGGATTAAGTACCCAGCAAAATATTGGTAATGACACCTCATTACTATCTGCATTACCAAAAATGATATATCATTACCTTTTGCATTATTTTATAATATAAAATAATGACTTCCTAATAAGGGCCTATTGTATTCATTGTTTCTAAATATAAAATAATGACTTACTCGTATTATTTTAAATAAGTACTTTATACGCAGTTACATTTTTTTATTATATGTAAATATGTTTTATGTTTAATTTTTTATGACGAGTCCTAAAATTACACACTAGAGAAAACTTGAATTTTTCTGAATGTATTTCCTCAGGTTAATAGTATTTGCCTAACTCCTTATTTTTAAGAATCAAGTAAGCAATCGGATAACCACTTATAATTAAACTTTTTGTAAGCATGTGTGTAACCACTTATTATTCAAAATCTCATAACTACTTATTTCTCATTTTTTCGTAAGCGAGCGGGTAAGCGTGACTACTTATAAAAACGACCACGCCAAACAAAAATAATGAGTTTAGACGCCAAAAAATAAGTTGTGCGGAGCTATGAATTTCTATTATATAACCACTTATTTGGTAATGAAATATTTTGCTGGGTATTTCATTGTATGCATTTTGCGGGTAATTAGCATGTTAAAATGGAAATCATTATCATTGTAGAAAATAATAGACTGAAACCGAAAACTCTTTTTATAGTTCTATTGAAATTCTAATTGTAATTACTATGTGTGTGATGACGATACTTGTAATGTCATATTTAAAAGTACATGACTGTTATCACGTTTAAAAATGCGAAAATATACAAATAAACAAATATAGGGTGTTTTTTCAAGCCCGATGGGACTTTAAATTATAAAAAGTAACACAAAAAATTAAATTTAATTCCAAAAAAAAATTTTATTCCAAAGATCAATACATGGCATTAACATTTAAAAATGAGCTGTGTTTGACGAAGCGCATTCTGGACAATTTTGGGCCACTTTTTCTATCATTCCTGGCCGTATGTCATGAATAACACAAACAATGTTGGCCTCCAAGGCGTCAGTTGTTGATGGTTTATCAGCGCAAACCAGTGACTTTACGTGGCTCCACAGGAAATAATCGAGAGGTGTTAAATCGCATGGCCTTGGAGGCCAATTGACAGGTCCATTTATCAAAATCAACTTATCGCAAAATTTTAATTACATTAAGTCGATGTTTGCAGTCGACGATGGTACGTAGCGCCATCCTGTTGAAAGTTGCGCGAATTGATGACTGATTTTCAAAGTAAATATGGATAATTTGGTAGCGTTTTTCAGCGTCAATCTACGAGTATTCATGATGATTTGCCAGAGTATACTGATCATAAATGTCTAAAAGTCTAAAAGTTAGCGCAGTATAACAGTTCGTTTGACAGTTAACCCTTTCTTAAGTTCTATCAGGCTTTCAAAAACACCCTTTATATATTTCCATCAATGGATAATAAATAAAATATTTTTTTAAATAAACACGTTTGTGTGTAAGAGATTCAAAATCAGAAAAAAAATAAATTTTTATAAGCAAAATAACTAATCTCTGCAATGTTTGATAATATTTACAAATAAAAAATATATTCTTAGCATTCTAGCTAAATATAATAAAAAATTCTTATCACTTAGATTTTCTTAAAATAAAACACAAACGCAAACATCACTATCGGAATCTCCTACGTCACACAATGTTCACAAAGCAATATTCGTTTACCTACCACAACATGGCCCATTAACTCAGTTGGTTAGAGCGTCGTGCTAATAACGCGAAGGTCGCGGGTTCGATCCCCTCATGGGCCAATAAATTTTTTTTTTCTTACCATACACTATTTTTTATTTAATTGCATTTTTTTATGAGATTTTAATTAAATTTTAATATAAAACACATTCTCAATATGCAATTTATATAAAATTTTACGTTTATAGCAGGTACAGAAATGTTAAATTTTCGAAACACAGAAGAAGAAAAAACGACAAACAGTAGACATAAAAATCAATACATATGACATTGATTACGGTATGCTGCATACTTTGTACACGTTTTCAAACGTAAAGTGTTGTACAACATATGTCAATAATGTATACAAAATTAAATTTGTACTATTGCTAAATAGTTCGGATGTTTAACATGTGTCATTATATGAATTTAAAAACTATTTCCGTTAAATACCATTAAACGGCCAAAAAGACAGAGATATTCATGGACAACGACAACAATTTATTTTTTAATAACGATGGCCATAAAGGCAACAAAAATAAAATTTGTGTTGAAAGAATTACGTACAGGGTGGTCTGAAAGTTTCTGTACACCTGGTTATAAGTTTGAAATTATTCTAAGGGAAAAAATGTTGGCAGTTCATGCAAATGCTGCCAAAACAATAAACAATTTGCAGGACAATTTAATTCAACATGGATCAAGATGCCACACCGCAAAGGCATTATCGTTTGCTTCGGAGAAGTGGCCTGAGTCTGAGAATTATCCGGACTTAAACTCGATTGAAAATCTTTGAGCTAGCATTCAACAGTGAGCCCAATACCAAAAATAGCGATCATATACAATCATTTCCAGAGTTAAACAGGAGATGATGACGTACTACGCGTTTCCACGAAAAATATTGAAGTAGAATTATTATAAGCTTAAGAATAGTTTCATATAGTACAGAATAACTTTTAAAAAAATTTTAATGTGTTTAAATTCTACAGGCACTTAAATTGTGTACAGAAACTTTCGGACCACCCCGTATTTTACATTAGTGCTGGTAAAAAAAGGATAATGGGTTTTTATGAGTTGCATTTTGGATACCTAAAGTCACAAAAATGTAGCTCTGCCAAAATAATTAGACTAAAATCACTCTGCAAATAGTTAAACTTAAGTGAAAAAGTATAAAGGCAGGAATGCAAGTTCAATACACTGTTTAATACGAAAAAAAAAATTAAAAGGTTCTGACAACTGATTCTGGTAGGGGGACCAAAAAAAGAATATACATGTATCGGCGTTTCAAAAGTTTACGTCTTGCCCTATGGTTTTCGGAGGGTTAAAGTTTCCCCTCTTTTGCAAAAATTTATTTTGAATCGGCTTAAGAAACGACCCAGGTAGAAATTGCCGACGTTACAACAAAAATTGTACAGGGAGAGCACTGTTTTTTACGAAATTCCGGTATCAGTTAATTTATTAAAATTAACAATTTTATACATTTTACGTATTTTTACATATATTACACAATTATTTATGTAAGAGAAACATAGCCATTCTTTTCTTGTGAAGTTTCGAAAGAATACATTAAAAATCTGTGATGTATATTAAAAGGACAGTAAAGTACCAGCAAATTACTAAATTTGTTATTAAATGTACTGGGATAATACCAAAAAAATAAAATCCCAAGCCTGCGCCAACATTTCGACAACATGCCAGTACAGTGAAAGTTGAAAATCCGACTCATTGCCAGTACATGTACTACCGTCTCCAATACCGGGCCGACATTGTGACGTTTTTATTTTTCTACCTGGGCATGTGAATCTTCCATTTTAGGTATAGGATGTGTTTAGCGGACTTATGTAAAATACTACGAGGAACATTTCAACCCTCTAACTCTTCAATTAAAGGGGCTTTTTTGGCCCCGTTTAAAAAAGAGGTAATAAAGAGAGTTTGAAAGAACTCGGGTATTCTAGTAAGTACACACAAGTATCTCCGAGTACTTTCAAACCCTACACACAAGCTGGCTTACTTTATCCAGGGTATGGCCGCATTGTAATGGCCCACAAGCCAATATACTTCGTAAGTACACACAAGTATAGTGGCATGTAAGTTAGACTAAATTTTTGAAAAATTTTAAATATTTTTAGTTTCATATACAATTGTTATACACAAGTATCCCAAATCGATTACATTGTGTGTACTTACACGATTTTCGAAAGGATAATTACTCTTAAGAATTTGGAATAAAAAAAGTGTTTGCAATTTTTGAGATATAGTAAACTCTGGGGAATTAGAGGAAAATATTTTTTCGAAATGCAACCATAAATGCGGAATTCGAAAACAGAAAAACAAAAGTTATATCATATGTGTCCTCAGACCAAAAAAATTGTTAAAAAAGGCTTGCTTGACTTAGAACTATTATACAAAATAAATACTTTCGACTCTTTAGCACACAGATATGTACAAAAAAGTTGCATAAAAATACTTTTCATTAAGAAAAATTGCCGAAAGAAAATTTTAGCATTATATTATTATGGCCAAATTAAAGAAAACTGAACCAAAAGTAAATTATTTGTTCAGAAATAAGTTTTCTAATTGTTATCCAGTCTAGAAACATACTTGATTTAGCAAACTTAATTTTAATTGTTCTGATTTTTCGTAAAAATTCTGCAAAATAAAGACCATCTTTGCAGACCCAAAATAAAGAAATTTTGAGCTTTGCAGGGTATCGCGTAACACGTAGACAACAGGGATAAAAATGTTTTAAAATTATAGAAAACATGTATTTTAATAAATATGACGTTAGTATTTAAATTTTATTCGCTTTGAAATTTTTTTTACTCATAACTCGGGCTCAAAATAACGAAATTTTGTGTTTGACGAAAAATTTCATTATTTTAAGTTTGAAAAAAAAGTTGTTATTTCGCAAAATTTTTACGCTTAATCACAACATAAATAAATTAACTTTGATAAATCAGTATGCTTTTAGCCTGGACAATAGAGCACTCATAATGTATATGGAATGTGCAAAAGTGTTATTTTATAACACTTTTATTTTATAAAACTTTTACACATATGGGTGGTCTAATGAGCTTCAATTCTGAATAAGCACGAAATTAACTCTAAACACATTTTAAGTTTTGACTTATTTGTGGCAAATTTTTATACTTTGATGTCGTCAGTTACTTATAGTAGAATTTCATGCCAAATATTTTTGCGGAACATTTTAACCCTCTAACTCTTTAACTTACGGGTCGTTTAAGTCCCTTTTTAAAAAGGGCCCAAAAAGTCCCTTTAGTTGAAGAGTTAAAGGGTTACAATGTTGCACAAAAATATTTGCAATGAACTTCTACTATAAGTCTCTGAAGACATTAAAGCTGCAAATTCAATGCCAGAAACAAGTCAAAACTTAAAATGTGTTTAAGGGTTAACAATGTACTTATTGAGAATTGGCGCTCAAATTTCCCACACCCCTTGATTTTAGAAGGAAACCATGTGAATATTCCATTTTAGGTTTAAGGAACTTATGTAAAACACTACGAGAAATAATAGCAAGTTAATTTTTGTGAAACTATTTAACCCTCTAACTCTTCAATTAAAGGGACTTTTTTGGCCCCGTTTTAAAAAAAGACCCGTAATTTGAAGAGTTAGAGGGTTAAATAGTTTCACAAAAATTAACTTGCTATTATTTTACTTACTTATCTGTAAAGTTTTTATTTTTAATAGTAAAAGGCTTTATTTTTGAATCATGTAGGTTGATAAATAGCATCCGGTTTCTAATTTGTTTATGTTTACTAGGACATGCTGTAAAATTGCTTATTTAAAATTTTTATTTGTACATTATTGTTTTCTTCTACTGAACGGCAGAAAACAGGCTTTGAATTCAGTGAACTTATTTTATTTTTTTTCAATTCAGTGAACTTTTTATTTTTTTTAATTCACTGAACGTAATTTTATTTTTTTTAATTCACTGAACGTAATTTTATTTTTTTAATTCACTGAACGAAAATGAAATTGAACGAATTCAGTAGTGAATTAATTCAGTAAGAAATTAATTCAGTAAGAAATTAATTCAGTAAGAAATTAATTCAGTAAGGAATTAATTCACTTTTTTCCGTTCGATTTATAAAATTGAACGCGTTCACCGGTGAATTAATTCATTTGATTTAATAAAAAGAATTATTGCAATTAAATTAATTCTTTGAATTTGTTGTTTGATGAACGCGTTCAGTTGAACGAATTCAGTGAATTACTTAAGAAAAGGAGTTCATTCAATTCTAGAGAAAATTGAATTCGATTGGTAGTGAATTCATTCAAAAAGGAATTAATTCTTCAAAGCTCTGTATGATATACATTTTCGTTTCTGTTTTCCCAATTCCGCATTCATAGTTGAATTTCGAGCAAAATATTTTATTCCTATTGCCCAAAGTTTACTGTACTTCAAATTTTACTCCAAATCCTTCAACAAGATAATTAGAAGTTTATAGGTGCGTCTATTAAAATTTCGCTTACTGTATTTTTCATTTCGTTTTTCGTTTGCCTTTTTAATTTTTACAACATTTTTAATTCAGTTTTTGCTTTGGTCATTCAACCAATTTCTTTTACTACCATGCATGCTTCTGAATATTTTAAAAGGTTAAAAAATGGGTTTTTCATTAAATTACGATTTCTCTTTGGCTTCCTTTTAGTTGTTTTGCTTTTTAACTAAATACAGCCTACAAATAATATGCAATTCAATGTCATGCTCATATGGTAAACTACATGTTTAAGTATAACAATATACAGTTACTACAACAATTGATTTAACATTTTAAAGTTATTGAGAAGAAGAAAATGTATTTAAAAAAAATTCTTCTTCGATGATAATGTGAAAAAATATTAACATTTCTTTATTATACACTGACGAGCAATAGGGTAACAGGGTTCATTTTGTTCAGATATTTTGCTTTAAATTTTTGACTACGAAAGCAAACCAAATAACTTTTTTTACCTTCATTTGTTTACTAAACTGTCCTATTTTTTTTTTTTTTAATTAACGAAGAATGTGATGATATTTTTCTATGAATGTTTTTTAGTTTGACTCTAGATCATAAATTAATAACGTTTCCCTATTGTTCATGTAGTAAGTCCTATTTGGCGGCTGACTATATTTATCACGCTGAAAATTTTCTTAAATCCAAAATTTAATATTTAATGTCGGTTAATAACACGAACCATTGTCATTGAAAAATGTTTTGATTGGATTGTATTTTCTAATAAAATTTTTTGATGACTACAGAATTTGTGGATTTGGGTACAATTCTACACTTTTGACAAAAAATTTATTAAATTTCTATAACAGCTAGTAAAATCGGTTCTTAGATTTTCTTTGCCCAATATCCTGAAGTAAATGCCACGAGTTTCTATGTTTGAAGCCCTCTTTTTTGGGAAAACGTCGTAAGATCGTTAATAGGATTAAATCATATTATTTTTATGTATATTATATGAAAGCGCGACAGTGAATAATTTTTCACACAAAACTGCTTCATATCACTTATTTAACTGCTTCATATCACTATTTTAAGGTTAATAACACTATCCCATAAAGGGAGCCCAAACCATGAAAACTGATATTTTCATTAAAATTTTGGCCGGCCTTATAAAAATGCGTTTCATACGATGTTTAAAATTGACGCCATATTAAAG
Organism: Leucophora obtusa; assembly: GCA_949987735.1. Taxonomy (NCBI): domain Eukaryota; kingdom Metazoa; phylum Arthropoda; class Insecta; order Diptera; family Anthomyiidae; genus Leucophora; species Leucophora obtusa. The sequence continues at coordinate 145,291,623 of OX465297.1, forward strand.
AAAAATTAATGCCTTCGAATAAAAGGACAGAATTTACTGGCTATAGTAGAAAAATAATTAATTTTGCCAAAAATATAGAATTTTGGGCAAATTTACAGATTCAATAGTCTCCAAAAGCATATTGTTAAATAGGGAAAGCTATCCAATCAAACAATTTTTTGAATAGAAATGGTCGGTTCTATCGTCCCATTAAATACTTCTGGATTTCCTAAAAAAATTATATTGGTTAATATTGCCAGTTACCAAGAAGGGCTTTTACGACCGGAACAATTCTTTGACAACTAATTTTTAATGAGATAAATGCAATATTTTACAAAAACTTACCCAAGTACAGTGATGTGCAATAAAATAGAGCCATTCAAGTTTTTTTCTAATTTTATTCTCGTTGCCTTTATTTTTAGAGATCAAAATAGTGGATAGATTCGCCCAAAAATGCGAGGAGATAGTTCATAAAATTATGTAGAATTTTTACGTGACGTTTGTTTTTATATTTTGTTACTTGTTTAAAGTAGGCGTGGCTTTTAATGAAAAATAAGCGATATCAACCTTCTATAAAATTACATAGTAAAATCAGTTCTGAAAAAACTGTATATTTTTGGAATTCCTATAAAATTTCCTTAAGTCTTGCGTTATTCTTTTCTACAAATGGTCGCCAGTGTTAAAATGACAGTGCATTAAACATGACAAAATTTTTCTTTGTTTTTAGCGATTTTAAAATAAAGTTAACAACACTGAAACTTTAAAGTGAATGGGATTATTCTATACTTACCGCGATATAACAAATCAGTCAGGCCTTTTTTTACGTTATAGTATAAAGCATTCCGTGTTTAAATTTCAGTGTTGTTAACTTTATTTTAAAATCGCTAAAAACAAAGAAAAATTTGGTGATCTTTAAGGCACTGTCATTTTAAGACTGCCCACCAATTGTAGAAAAGACTAACGCAAGACTTAAGGAAATTTTATAGGAATTCCAAAAATATACAGTTTTTTCAGAACTGATCAGTACTCGCAAAATTTTACTGTGTAATTTGATAGAAGGTCGATATCACTTATTTTTCATTAGAAGCCACGCCTACTTAAAACAGGAAACAAAATAAAAAAACAGACGTCACGTTAAAATTCTACATAATTTTCTGAACTATCTCCTCGCATTTTTGGGCGAATTTATCCACTTTTTTTTATCTTAAAACGAAAATAAAATTAGAAAAAAACTTGAATGGCTCTATTTTATTGCACATCACTGTATATAGAGAAACAGCAAAAAATTTTATGGTTTTTAAGTTAATATTTAAAGTTACGTCTTAAGAAAATTATCAAAAAATTACGAGATGCAAAAGTGTAAAGAAAAATGTTACATTTTTCCCAGTAAAATAAAATAGTTAAATTTTTTTCTTGATTTTCAATTAGAACAGGTTAATAAACAAAGAAAGCTAGAAAAAGTTATTTTATTTGCTTTCATAGTTAAAAATTTAAAGTAAAAAGTATCTGAACAATTTGAACACTGTTACACTTTTGCTCCTCAGTGTATATTTAGAGCAATTGGTTGCGTATGATTAATATTTTTTCTATCATATTACTCATACGCGTAAAGAACTTGTATTTTTTGATGTAAGATGAACACTTGAACTGACAAATTTTGTATTAGACCCTGCAAAAAAGAGCATCCAATTTTTTAAGCATGACTCTTTTCTGCAAAAATTAAATACTACAAATACAACAACACATAGAAATTACACGCACAAGCATAGTTTTCTATGTTAAATTCATTGATGGAAATGCCCAATTTTGAGCTACTACCAGATCCAGAAAAAATACAACTCAAAAATAAGAGTAGATCGAAGAGATCCGATACTATTTTAATTTTAACAAATTCTCAATTAAAAACTATGCTTGTGTGTAATGTTCCTATATAATACTGCATTTGTATTATTTTATTTTTGCACATTATTTTGTTGGATGTAGATATATTAGTCATGCATTTTAAAGTAGGCCTTAATATTTTTGCTGGGAAGTAATTAAATGTGTAAAAACCCCAAAGTTTCTTGTACTTAACAAATTGTGAAAAATAATTTGTTAAGTACGATTTTTATAGAAAATATTAATGTGATCTCAATTTTATGACTCACTATTTATAAAGTATAGTGTTTTATAAGTAGATTTACTGTTGTGGGTGTTTTTTTCAAAACTGTGTTGTTTTTTTAGTCATTTTAGGTTTTCAACACATTTCACTGACAGAGGATATTATGTAAATCATTTGGTTATACTGTGCATTTATTTAAAGGATTTTGTAATGAGTCATGCACTTGAATGATTGAATGGATGAATGAATGGCTTAATATGTATGTAATTTTAAACATAGTATGGTAGTTATTAAAGTTTCCTTGTAAATAAATATAAATAGAAGTCAAAGGAAGGATACTAAAATTGTTTCATGGTAATTTTACTAAAAGTTAAAAATGATCGAAGTTTTAGAACCAATAGTTTTAGGAGAGCTCATTTAATGAATATTTTTAGATTCAGATAGATAGATATATGCAATATTTCCTACTTTTTGATAACCTTTTACTAAAAGTTTTTAGAGCAACTTTTAAGAAAAAGTCTGCTCAACTAAAGTTTGAAAATTAAATTCAAATTGTTACGTAATTAACTATAAAAATCACATAAAACATATATTTTTTAAGGACAAAGTCAATGTCAATTAGTTTGTGAGTATCTCTTGTGTTGTTGTTTTTAAAAGTTTTAACATACAAAACAAACATGTGAACCTACTTCGTATGCGACATTCAAAATTCAAAATAATTCATATAACTAACGAAAATCATAATCTATATACAATTAATTTTTCGAGTTGGTGTGAACAAAAATAAATACAACTTAAAACCATAGTACTTTATGTCGCTTATATGTATATTTTATTGCGGTATTTTGTTTTAAGTCACTATTTAATACAAAAAATATACGTGACCAAAGGAACACCTTATACTATAAACAATTCCAAAAAATACCGAGTGAGAAAATACGATTTATTTGCATTGCATGTTTTGGGTTTTTTTATATTTTATTGAATTACAATAAATTGTTACACTAATAGAAAAAAGTCTATAAATATTTTATTTTAAACAAGTAAAAACAGAAAAAATTGCTGAATTAGCAGAATATTTTTGGTAAATATTAGTGAGATAAGAACAGCAAAAATAAAACTGGTAAATTTATAGAATTTTAGTTATATTTAAGTTAAATTTTAGTTAATAGAAATTAACAACTTAAACTTCTAAAATCTGATAAATATTTTAAAATCTGCAGTTTACTAATTTTTTAGGAAATTTTTCTGTTGATTTTAGCAGGATAGACTGCTATTTGGATTTAACTAAATTTAACTTAAAAATAACAAAAATTTTCTAGATATACACTCACGATATATTTTCCAGAACCGATAGAGGTTTATTTGAAAAGTAATAAGTACAGTTTGTGTTTAATTGAAGAATCAATTAAAATACATGGACACATATTGTTTAAATTTTTTTATTAGTCAAACTACAAAAAAGTACGTTTCGTTTGTAGGGGTTCATATTTTCAGTCAAATGGGTTATTTTTAGGGTTCTATTTTTATAAAAAATAATATAAATAATTTCGTTGTTTTCTGTTTTAAAACAAAAAATTAAAAAATTTTCGGTTTTCTTTTTTGTTAAAATAGATGTTTATATACAAAATTATTTCACTCAAATTACAAAAAATTTTTTACTCATACACACAAACATATCCAATAAAAATATGAACGTATGTGTAGTGTTTTGAAAATTCAAACAAAAAAAACTTTTAAATAACCCCCCGTTTCCACATGCAAGTGCAAGTTCGAAAAACTCAATACACTCACACTTTTTCACTAATACTATCACACTTATACGACTTGCGGCTCAACTTGCAAGTAAATTTTGAAGACAGTGGATTTTTGATACTTGCGGCAAGTGAAATGACAGAATAAAGAAAACAGTGTTGCCTAGTATTGTTTTCTATTAATTTACTAGTATTTGGTAAAATAAAAGTTGTAATGCAACTGAAACAAAAAGTAAAAAAGAACACAACGGCATATCTTACTGGTAATTTAAAATATCATTTTTAAAAATTTTTGAAAAAAAAAATTGTTAAGAACAAATTTTTTCCCAGCTTTGTTAGAATATTGAATACTTGGCAATACTGGAGTGCTATTTAGTGACAACCTATGCCTACGACGACATTTTAAAAATGAACTTGCAGCAAGTAGTGTGGACACATGTAAAATTTTCATGTTTTTTCAGTAATTTTCGAAATTTTCGCTGATAATACGTATTCTCAACTTGCAACCATTTACTTGCATGTGGAAACGGGGGGTTAGAAACAACAAACTACAAAATCCGTTTTTTCTAACGTTTTGTCAGTTAAAAATTGAAGATTGTTTTAACAGACTTTTCAATTATTTTTATTTATTTTATGGATTGTTTAAACAATGTTTGAAAATAGATAGCAGAATGGTTTGAAAATATTGAAAATTGTGTTTTTATTTAATTTAGTATGTATTTTAGGTTGTTTTTAACTATAAAATATTGTGAGTGTAACAGTTTATTTTTGCTATTTTTAGTCTACTTAAATTTAGCAATTAATTTGTAGTATAATTTGTCATTTTCAATTAACTAAAAGTTAACTCAAATATAACTAAATTTCGGTATATTTAACTGTTTTATTTTTGCTGTCTTATTACTTATTATTAAACTAGTAACTTTAGTCCAAAAAAATATGACCAGTTTTTTCTGCAATGTCATTTTTAGCTTTATACAATAGCTTTTTCTGCTTTTTCACAGGTTTATTTCTATGAGTGTACTTAAAGTTTGATGAGTCAATGAAAAATATTTTAGAAATAGTATAACAATTTTTTAGCGATGAAATAATTAAAAAATGTGGATATATATATTTTTATAAATTTTCTAGATTACTGTTTAACAAACTTAAATTTGTATGTACGTCGAGTTGAGTTACAGAGTCTGAGCCTCAGACTATAAATTGTGCATTGTGCCTAAAATTGTCAAATATTCGACATATTTGAAAAACCGGTTTCCAACAACTTTAAAAACCGGTTGTACTATCGATATTTAAATATTTTTCTTTGTAGAAATTTAAAAGCAAATACTAAAGATTTTAAAAAACTAAACAAATTGCTTTCCCAAGGAGCCGTTTTGTATTATTTTCTAAATAAAAGTAGTCTTGGAATAGTCAGAATTTAGAAGGACTAAATATTTAAAAAAAATTTTATTTAAGTAGGAAATTTAATTGAAAAATTTCTTACTGAAGTAAAATTTAGGTTACAAACCCCAATTATTGCTGACTATAATGCTGGCCCTTAAAGTAATAAGTTTAGTTTAGTTAGTAATAGTTTTGAAGAACCTCTAATAAATGAATTAACTATAAACTATTGTACACTGATTCCGACTCTGGAAAGTAACAAATATTTTAATAGACCGTATTTGAAAAATCGCTGTTTTAAAATTTGGGTCCGATACCTAATTTTTTGACATAAATTTACCTTTCGTTTGAGTATAAATAAGTACCCAGCAAAATCTTTCATTACAAAATAAGTGATTATTTAATGATAATTATAATTAATTTTCGGCGTCAGTACTAGTTATTTTTGTTAGGCGAAGCCGTTTTTATAAGCAGTCCAGCTTACGCGCGACTACTTATTTATTTATAAAGATAATGTGAATTTGGTAACTACTTATTTTTTAACCACTAGTAAGTATATAAGTAAGTCGTATTATTTAACAAATTGTAACCGCTTATTTTTTAACTGCTAATAACTACTTATTTTGGTAACTACTTATTTTATATACTTTTGTAATGCAGCGGGTAAGCGGGTGCACAAATTTTGTGCGTTTTTTCATGCAGCGAATATGGACAACCCAGCAAAATCTTTCATTACCAAATAAGTGGTTATATAATAGAAATTCATAGCTCCGCACAACTTATTTTTTGACGTCTAAACTCATTATTTTTGTTTGGCATGGTCGTCTTTATAAGTAGTCACGCTTACCCGCTCGCTTACGAAAAAATGAGAAATAAGTAGTTATGAGATTTTGAATAATAAGTGGTTACACACATGCTTACAAAAAGTTGAATTATAAGTGGTTATCCGATTGCTTACTTGATTCTTAAAAATAAGGAGTTAAGCAAATACTATTAGCTTAAGGAAATACATTCAGAAAAATTTAAGTTTTTTCTAGTGTGTAATTTTGGGACTCGTCATAAAAATTTAAACATAAAACTATATGTAAATATGTTTTATGTTTAAATAAAATAAAAATGTATAAAATTTAACTGTGTAAAAACTACTTATTTAAACTATTACGAGTAAGTCATTATTTTATATTTAGAAACAATGAATACAATAGGCCGTTATTAGGAAGTCATTATTTTATATTATAAAATAATGCAAAAGGTAATGATATATCATTTTTGGTAATGCAGATAGTAATGAGGTGTCATTACCAATATTTTGCTGGGAAGTACTTACAAAAACGACCTTGTCGAACAAAAATAATGAGTTTTGACACCGAATTATAAGCAGTAGACTCTAATTCTACTGCTTATTATTTATATATTAGTAATGAGCACCCATTACTGAGATTTTTCTGGGAATGGATGATTTACATTATTAGATTTTCGGTATGATTTTGCTTTAGTACACATGCAAAGGTTGCAAAATCTTTCCAAAAATCTTATAATGTAAACTAAGCTTAATCATATGGTTAAATGTTTAAGGATACTTAACAATGAAATTGTTCTTTTCTTAAGTTTCCCAGCAAAACCTTCTATTAGCTGGTAAAGGGAAATGGAATAAGAAACCAAAAAGTGTAAGTACATTTAACAGTTTTACTTTTGCTGTTCCTATATTACTAATATATAGCAAAAACAATCTGCTAATTTTAGCAGTTTTTTCTCCAGCATCATTTTTAACTACTTTTTAGTAGTTTTAACTAAATTTTTACAGACTTTTTTCTATTAGTGCAGTAATGCATTATTTTAAAGCCTCCAAATAAGTAGTGATATATCTCTATATCGACAACTCATGATTTCAAACCTTCCACATTAGAATTTTTCTATCACATTATTAATAAAATATTACTTTAGGTTTGAAAGTAAAACAAAGAGTAAAGGCATGCCCATTAACAGGCAATACGTGAAAAAGGTCCAACCTCTTACCAAGGTTTTCCTGGGTTATTTACAGAAATATAATAGTTGTTATTAAATTTTTTCATTCGCTTTAACTACACACCCTAATGAATGGACTTTCAAACTTTCAATTCCGCTGAGTAGAATCGAAAATATTTAAAAAAAATATATGAAATTTAAGATCTAGATCAACATTCCATAAAATTTTTTTACAATCCGTTGGCAACCAGATCAAATCTGCAGCTGCTTCCACTAGAACCGATACCATTCAAGAACCCGTTTTACGCATCTTTTATGTGAGCTATTACTGACGAAGAATTAGTTCTACAACTCGTTACAGAACTGATTCTAGGACAACAGGTTCCACTTCGACAGTATAGAAGTTTAGAATTGACAGTCGAAAGGACTGTAAAGGAAAAGTAGCTATTCTACAACCGATTCTTTGGAACAGAAAATTTTCCAGGGATGTCATTCCTCAATAAAATTTTTTTTATCAGTTTTTCTTTTCTTTTGTGAATTTATAAAGAAAACTGTTTTACTCATGGCACTAACTAAATTATACTCGAGCTAGAAATGCTTCACACAAGGCCAACGTTTGCCCCGCTTAAGTTTTTACACCTAATATTAAGGCTGGCCAAAATTTGGTATTGTTGGAAATGGTTCAATCTAAAATATTACTTAATTAGTATTTTACATAAATTTTAATATTTTTAATGATAATTACACTGTGCACGAATCGGAGATTTTATTTCCCCGACAGGTGGGACACCCAGTCGTACGCTGACTCTAGTAGTGCTAGCCGTTTTTCTAGGTTAGCTTTAAAAAAAAAGATATTTGAGTTTGAAAATTATGGTACCAAGCACCCCAAAACACTCGATTTTTTAATTTGTTTACCCGTGTAAAAAAGTTTAGATCTGACCAGATCTTTTTGGTTCTCAATAGATATGATTCAATCTAATTAGATCCTGTACCAGATCACATCAAATATGATCAGATATGGCATATGTGCTAATACCTTATGGCAAGATCTGATAAGATCTAGTGCCAAATTTGTTCAAATCTAAAGTGATCTGGACAAATGCGCAAGATATGCCTAGATCTGATCAGATCTAATTAGATCTCAAATTTGTCCCCAATTTTGAGATCTGATTAGATCTGGTAAGATCTACTAAGATCTGGTCAGATATGCCTATATCTGATCAGATCTAATTAGATCTCAAATTTGTCCCCAATTTTGAGATCTAATTAGATCTGGTAAGATGTGCTGAGATCTGGCCAGATCTGATCTTTTTTACACGGGTACCGTTAATTTTCAGTTAAGTTGTTTGTAACTCTATCAAGAAGCTTTGTGTTAAAAATAATCAAAATCGGTCTTGCGGTTTAAAAGTTGTGATTGAAAATGTGAGGACACCTTAAAAATCTTTATGCAAATTTTTCACTTTAATACAAATTTCAGTATATTTAACGAAGCAATAAAATGTACAATTTTGTATAGAAAATTTCGAAGTATCCTCACATTTTCACTCAGAACATTTGAACCGCTGCACCGATTTTGATTTTTGTGAAAAAGTTAGATAAATCGCGTTTTTGGGGTCCTTGCATCCAGAATTTTCAAACACAAATATCTTTTTTCAAGAGCTAATCTAGAAAGACCACTGGATTCAGCGTACTCGAATTATGTTTACCCACCGGGTGCCCCGCTTTTTGGATTTTTAAACTAGGACGGTGTTATTAATTGACTAAAAAAAGGTGACTTGTATCAAAGATATCCAAACTTAGTTAAAAATTTTAATATATCATGCCATCCCAGCTAGAAAAATACAAACGGCACAATGTCGGCCCGGTATTGGCGACGGTAGTACATGTACTGGCAATGTGTCTGATTTTCAACTTTCACTGTACTGGCATGTTGTCAAAATTATAACACCAATAAACGCTTGGCCGTAGATATTTCCCAATGTTGATGCAGGCTTGGGATTTTATTTATTTGGTACTATCCCACACTCTAATAAAAATTCATGTAACTTTACCCCTTTTATAGTAGGTATTTTTTCTCCTAATATAATTTCAGTAAAATTACATTTTTGTGCCTAAATTCAAATATTTACATACATTGTGTGTACATTAATTAGGCATAAAGTATGTTATCGTACCTATTTATGTGCTTAAAAAATGTTTAGGAACATACGAATATCATGTAAAATTACATCGTTTGTGCTTAAAATGGCATTCAAAAATATGTATAGATACAGATGAAATGCTTACAACCACACGTAAAATTTGTATATATACATCCTTGGAGCTTTATATTACACAACCCAAATGATTCCCACTTCCATTTAAAGGATTTAAATAAAAAAATATATTTTTAAAGGATGTTTTATTCGAAATTGCAAATGTAAATTTTCTAACATTTAAAAACAATAAAAGAACTAATATGGGTTTACTAAATAAAATAATAAGCTGCATTTTCGCTCATTTAAGCATTTATAGCAAATCTACGTTGAAGAGATTAAAATCTATAAACGCGTTATAAAATGAATTTTGTATGAAAAATTTCTTTTATAAGCCATTTATAAATTCAAAATGTTATTATGCGTATGACCTTTAATGTTTATAATAGTTGCAGTATAATCGAACTTATGCTTACAGCGTTGATAATTAGCGCAGCCCGCTACGTTGTTAGCGTGCCTTAAAGGTTAAGGGGCGGAGGCTGCGCCCACCCCCCCGGGGGCTGCGCCCCCCACAATTTTTATTAAATTCGTTTTTTTATTTAAAGCCTTCACCCAGCCACCACAAATAAATAATTCTGCACTACAATGGGTTTAAAATAAATAAATATTTGATCACTTTTTCTCATGAAAGTGGATTGTTAGTAATGAATCCATAATAAATTGCAATACACGTGTGTATGTTAAGATAATTTGGTAAAGTGCGAACTTAGGTAGATAGACCCGTAAGTAGTTTTGTTCATTTGTGTTTTGAATGAAAATAAATAACGTAAAGCAGGGTTGTTAGCGTGCCTTAAAGTTTTTTTTTTTTAAATTCCAGTTTATGTAAAGGTAGACCTGGCAATTCAAGTAAATTCACAAATTCAGTTGGAAAATTTACTGCGTCGGTTTCTTCCACCGGTGCTTCGTTACATGAAGTTTAAATATCGGAATATATAAATTCCATTCCTTTTCTAAGGTTTTTTCTCTTTTAGAAAATTTGTTTAACTTTTTGGAGAGTATGTTTCAATGCTACATAAGTTTCATATTCCGTGGATAGTGTTTGAACAGGTAATTCCCTCTTCCAATCCATTTGCATTGTCTATAATTTCAATTCCACTCGTTCAACGTTTATATCCATTTCATTCCACTTGTGTAGTGTTTCAATTCCACTCGTTTCCTATTTAGTTTCTTAATTTTAGTGTTTCATATACACTTGTTCTTTAAGTTTTAGGTTTCTAGCTAAAGACGCAGACGTTAAGGGGGCGGGGGCAATTTTCCCCTTTTGAACCACCATTTTTACCACGTTCCTGTCCAAAGTCCTAGAAATGCCTTGTCGATAAGTTAGCCCATACTCCAAGGAAAACATATTATATATTACAGGTTTCTAGCCGAAGGGTTCGGTTAGGCCATCAAGGGGAGAATTATTCCATTTTTACCCCTCCCGGTAGGAATTTCCAAAAATTCCGTCTTAGAGGACGTCTGCGTTGGAGGAGGAACCTACTATATACATAATTTTAGGTCTCTATATCCAGCAGTTTGGCCAGGCCGTCAAGGGGGAAGTTTTTTCCCTTTTTACCCCTCCCGGTATGAATTTCCAAAAATACCATCTTAGGGGACGTCAACGTTAGAGAAGGAACCCAAATACCGAATTTAAGCTCCCTTGTTCCAGCAGTTTGGCCAGGCCGTTAAGGGGGAGACTTTTCCTGTTTTTGACCCTACCTGTAGAAATTTCCAAAAATCTCATCTTAGCGGATATCTACAATAGAGGAGGAACTTTAATACCAAATTTCAACTTCCTACCTCCAGCGGTTTGGGCAGGCCTTTAAGCGGCACTTTTCGCTTCATTAATCCCCATTTTTGCAATGTCCCTGTCCAAAAAGCACCTTCCCGGTAAGTGAGCCCATACTCCAAGTAACAAATGTTTTACATTTCAGGTTTCTAGCCAACTTTTACTATTTGTGCCCCTCTCGGTAGAAATTTCCGAAAATCCATCGACAGGGAATTTCAGCTTCCTAGTTCCAGCAGTTTGAGCAGGCTGTCAAGGGGGACACTTTTTCTTTTTTTGTCCCTCCCGGTTGGAATTAGGCTGGAAGAGGAACCTAAGTACCGAATTTCAGCTTCCTAGTTCCAGCAGTTTGGCCAGGTCGTTAAGGGGCAACTTTCCCTTTTTGAGCCCCCATTTTATAACGACCCTGTCCAAAATTCAAAAAAGTATCTTTCTAATAAGTTAGCCCTCACTCCAGGGACCCACATTTTAAGCTTCAGGTTTCTAGCCGAAGGGGTTTTTACCGGCCCCCAAGGTGAGGCTTTTCTTCTTTTTGCCCCTCCCTTTAGGAATTAACAAAAATTCCATCTTCGCGGCTATCTGCGATGGATGAGGAACATTCATACCAAATTTCAACTGCATTGCCTAAGCGGTTTGGGCAGGCCGTTATTGGGGACATTTGTCCCTTTCAACCACCATTTTTACTATGTTGCTGTTCCAAAATAGAAAAATTACGTTGCCGGTGAGTTAGTCCTACTCCAAGGAATACATATTTAAAATTTTAGGTTGGCCAAAAGGGATTGGGCAAGCCGTCAGGAGGAGACTCTTATCTCATTTCCTCTCCCGATAGGAATTTCAAAATTTCCGTCTAAGCGGACGCCTACACAGAAGGAGGAACTCACATACCGAGTTTCCTTTTGGGATATCCCGTAGGGAATTCCAAAAATACAAACTTAGTCGATGTCTACTACAGTGGAGGAACCTTTATACCAAATTTCAACTTCTTACCTCCAGTGGTTTGGGCAGGCACTTTTCCAATTTGTGAGACTGTTTATGTGGAGACTTTTCCCCTTTTTGCCCGTTCCGGTAGGAATTTCCAAAAATCCCGTCTTAGCGCACGTCTATGCCGAATATCAAGAAACCTTGTTTTAGTGGAGATATCACGTCTATGCCGAATATCAAGAAACCTTGTTTTAGTGGAGATATCCGTGGGGGAGGGAAAAAAGTAGTTTTTTTGAAATTATATATTATTTTAAATGGTACTTTTTGGAAAAACGAAATTTTTTGGAAAAAGATACTTTGTTTTTACAAAGTACTTTATTTGTACTTTTTTTGGTAAAGGTATTTTTTTTAATAAGGTGTTTTTTTTTGGAAAAAGGTACTTTTTTGGAAAAGGTACTTCTTTTGGAAAAGGAAAATTTTTTTAGAAAAAGGTACTTTTTTTTGGGAAAAGGTACTTTTTTTTGGAAAAGGTACTTTTTTTGAAAAAGGTATTTTTTTGAAAAAATTTATGTTTTTTGGGAAAAGGAAAATATTTTTAGAAAAAGGTACTTTTTTGGGAAAAGGTACTTTTTCTTGGAAAAGGTACTTTTTTTTGAAAAAGGTATTTTTTTGGAAAAATATATGTTTTTTGGGAAAAGGTGCTTTTTTTTGGGAAAAGGTACTTTTTTTTTGGAAAAGGTTAATTTTTTTAGAAAAAGGTACATTTTTTGGAAAAAAGTACTTTTTTCAAAAAAGGTACTTTTTTTAAAAAAGGTACTTTTTTTGGAAAAATGTACTTTTTTTGGAAAAGGGTACTTTTTTGGAAAAAGGAATTTTTTTTGAAAAAGGTAATTTTTTTGGAAAAAGTTATTTTTTTTGGAAAAAGGTACTTTTTTTAGAAAAAGGTACTTTTTTTGGAAAAAGTACTTTTTTTGGAAAAGGGTACTTTTTTTTGGAAATAGGTACTTTTTTTGGAAAAAGGTACTTTTTTGGGAAAAAGGTACTTTTTTTGGGAAAAGGTACTTTTTTTGGAAAAAGGTACTTTTTTCAAAAAAGGTACTTTTTTTGGAAAAAGGACTTTTTTTTGGAAGAAGGTACTTTTTTTGGAAAAAGGTACTTTTTTTTGGAAATAGGTACTTTTTTTGGAAATAGGTACTTTTTTTGGAAAAAGGTACTTTTTTGTAAAAAGGTACTTTTTTGGGAAAAAGGTAGTTTTTTTGGGAAAAGGTACTTTTTTGGGAAAAGGTACTTTTTTGGAAAAAGGTACTTTTTTTGTCCCCTTTTTGCCCCTCCCGATAAGAATTTCCAAAAATGCCGTCTCAACGGACGTCTACACCGGTCGAGGAACCTACATACCAAATTTCAACTTCATAGCTCCAGCAGTTTGAGCAGGCCGTCAAGGGGGAGACTTTTTCCCCCTTTTGCCCGTCCCTGTAAAAATTTCAAAAACTCCCGTCTTGGTGGATGTCTACGATAGTGGAGGAACCTTTAAACCAAATTTCAACTTCCTACCTCCAGCGGTTTGGGCAGGCCGTCAAGGGGGACTTTTTCCCCTTTTTAACCCCCATTTTTACAACGTCCCTGTCCAAAATTCCAGAAAGTACTTTCCAGAAAAGTTAGCCCATACTCCAAGGAACACATATCTTAAATTTCAGCTTTCTAACCAAAGGGGTTTTGGCAGGCCGCCAAGGGGGAGACTTTTCCCCTTTTTGCCCGTTCCGGTAGGAATTTCCAAAAATCCCGTCTTAGCGGACGTCTACGCCGAAAGAGGAACCTACATTCAGTCAGTCAGTCAGTCACGTTATACTTTTATATATAGAGATGATTCACGACCTCATTCACTTAAATCATCATTAAGGCATATGATGTCAATAAAATATCTTAAAAGGATATTTTTAACAGTTTTTTCGCTCTCCTGAAAATCTATTAAAAAACACATAGCACTACTTGCAGGCAAGCCGACGATATGTAACATTAAATTTAAAAATAATGTAAATAATGAATTTTGTTTTTATCAGCGTATTAATTTTTTGGAAAGGGTTTATGTTTTTTTTGCACCAAGTATACTTGGAGGATGAAATTTTAGAAAAATCTGAACAAAAATTAAAGTGTTTGAAAAATTTGTAGAGTATATAAAGTGTTAATATAAAATAAAAATTGGTGACTTCAGCTAACTGCTTAACAACACCTGCCTTTTCGTAAACCACTATTTCCATTTCAATAAAATATATGCCTTGGTCATATTGTCGATTTCCTAAAATGAGAACAAAATAAATTATTTTTAAGATAAATAATGAAAATATGCATAAATATGTACTTACGAAGACAATGAATGAATGGTGCATTTGTGGGAATTAGATTTTCAACTTCTTCAAAGGTCGTTCCAAACTGGAAGTAAAATATTAACCGTATGGAAGCATTAAGACCTTTGCCTAGCTTTTGTTTGTTCTGTGGCATTTCCAAAATATTATTTGATCTGGATAAAAGACCTCATAATGATTTTTAGGATGTAAATTTAATTGAGGAAAGCATATTGACTAAGAAGATTTGCACATCACTAATTTCAGTACAACATATTAAGTAACTCAATTTAATCATTGCTGTTAAAAACTGCGGACTGCATCTGCTTTTCCTGGCATTTTTTCGCTATTTTTCAAATGCTGTTTTTCAAATATTACATTTATACGTTTTCACTTAATTGATTTCGGACTTTATTAATTATACTATTACCCGCACAATTTGTTTTAATCGACCTTGATTTTTCTTTACAATTTTTTCATGTTTTTTGCAGCAATTTATTAAAACTAAAATCTGTTGAATCGGTTTGCAACTTTTTCTTATTTTTTAAATAAAATTTTGACAATTTCAACATTACTTCTTTAAATTAAGTACGATTACATACTTTGTGTCTAAAACAAATTTTACAAACAATATATGTAAACATATATTGTATGATGCTTATTCTAATAAAAATATGTTTATCAACATACAAAATACTTTACTTTGAATGTAACTTTATTTACAAACGAGTAAAAAGGTTAAAGTCGGGCATGCCGACTATACAATACCCTACACCAGTCTGGTGTATTGCTTGGATCCGAAATTCGAATGGGTTAAAATAGGGCTTGTGTCAAAATTTTCTATAATGTGAGTCAGCGCACCAAATTTCATTAAAATATCTTAATATTTGCGACCTGCAGTTTGTAACCAAGCCAATTTTGGGGGGACTCTTATATGGGCACTAGTTCTAAACATGGACCGATGTTCACCAAAATAGGCTTGGTCCTTTGGCCAACATAGGTCTGCGTACCAAATTTCATCAAAATATCTTAATATTTGCGACCTGTAGAGTGCGCACAAGATTGCATGGACAGACAGACGGGCGGACGGACAGACGGACATCGTTAAATCGAAATAAAAAATAAAATTCTGAACCGATCGGTATACTATAAGGTGGGTCTACGACCAATATTTTTTGGTGTTACAAACATCAGCACAAACTTATAATACCCTGACCACATAGTGGTGTAGGGTATAAAAAGCGTAAAAAAGTTTTGCAGATACTTTATGCCTAAAGTTACGCATTTTCATTAATTTTACATGAAAATTTACAATTTTTATAGCAGTAATTTTACAAGTAATTTTTAGAGTGCAGTATATTTAATAACAAATTTAGTAGTTTGCTTGTACTTTACTGCCCTTTTAGTGTACATAACAGATTTTTTATATATTCTTTCGAAACTTCACAAGAAAATAATGGCTATGTCTCTCTTACATAAATAATTGTGTAATAGATGCAAAAATACATAAAATTTATAAAATGGTTATTTTTAATAAATCAAAAAAAGGTCGTTAATTTTCAGACAACAGTACTGGCAAAGCACGTTTAAAGTAGTACCTGCGTTTCGTAAAAAACAGTGCTCTCCTAGTACAATTTTTGTTGCAACGTCGGCAATTTCTACCTAGGATATATTTCCGGTTACAGTGCAAGGAATTCCAAATTTGATACGAAACTGTTTTTGTTAATCTAGTTTACGCGTCAGAAGAAAACGACAAAATTGATTTGCAATGGTAATTTAAAATTTCCTTGCATTACCAGTAAAATGTCCTTGAACACATGCCATCATGATTATACTCTGATGAGAGATTAATTTATGGAGGTTTTATTGCTCTATATCTTGAATTTTCATCTACTGTTTAGATGTTACTAATATTTTTCTAGATTTATTCTCCCATTGTAAAATTTTACATTTTACTTACTTATTTCAAATTGCAACAGATAATTACGATGACTTTTGAAACATACCTGCAATTAAAAACAAGAGAAAATGTTTAATTAAAATATATCAATTTAATAAGTAAATTTCAATTTAATTGTTTAATAATAACAAATGTTGTTTAAATTACTTTATAAACTGTGTTTGTATGTTTTTGTGTAATAATTCTTATAACCCAGCAAGCATGACAATACGAAGAGATTCACCGATCACATCGCATATATTGCCGTCAATAATAATTGCGTATTGTGGAAGTTTCATCCGACTGCAACAACTATTACTCGAAAGCAATATTTCCAGGCAATACGAAAGTAATTCCCGCTATATTTTAAGATACTTTTTATGGCTAAATTATCATGGGGAAGATAAATCCGCAACTTTTTAAAACATTTATTATGACGATAAAAAGAAGACATACATATATGATATATATATCTGATCAGATCAGTTTAGGTCTAAATAGATATGATAGAATCTAATAAGATATATTGCCAGATCTCATGACATCAGATCTAGTGCCAGATCTGTTCATATCTATAGTGATCTGGATAATTGGGTGATTTTCATGGTCAGATATGAGCAGATCTGGCCAGATTTGGTACCAGATCTGGTACCAGATCTTATCAGTTTCAGCTGGCACCAAAATAAAAATGTACAAACAAGTTTTGTTTGCAGAATTACTTGGTAAGAAGATCAAATTATAAGTTCTTTTATGTTAGTTTGAAGTCAAAATTAAATTGGATCCGATTATACATATATGCTGCGACAGATCTTCTTGGCAAGATATCTTCCAACTGTTTACAGGGAATAAACACACATATAAGGCTTTACATATTAACTGTCCAACTAAAAACAAATATATGATGTCAATAGCAAACTTACAGTATTTACTCTTTTATATGATATGAGTTAAAATATAATAGAAATTTGACTATACAATTTGGCTATTAAGCAGCAGATTAAACGGAACTAGTCCTAAATCATTAGTATAACAGATAAATCAATGTATTTAAAAATAGAACAAAACATTTTATTTTTAATTCAGATAATTTTCTATCGATTCAGATTGTGTTATCCGGCCTTGTTTTTTAGTAAATATTTGTTAACTATGCTCTACCTCAAATGTTCAATAAATATTCAAATATCTGTTCTATAACACTATGGAACATTTTTGGGATTATTGTCTGGGGGGTGAGAAATTCCAAGTCAAGGTGATGGTACTAGTCAGTATAGTAAAACCCTCAAAGGGTTTGGCGTTCGTATGTGTCATTTTTTTTTATGACCTTTTAAATTTTTTCCTTATCTTGATGTTTTTTCGCTTAGTTGTAACATTTTGGCAAAAACGTAGTTTAACATAACTCGAGAACCACTTGTCCGATTTTGATGAAACAAATTTAGAAAAATTTAGAATTACAATTTCTTTAATCCGTTCATATAACGTTTTCCTATATGTGCAACACTTTCGAAGTTAAAAATGAATGTATGAAGGGAAAAAAGTATTTTTTGCCTAAAAATTTAAATATTTTTTTTTTTAAATTCATAAAAAATCCAAAATGGAAAAAAGTGCCAAAACTAATTACTTTCGCGTAAAGTCACATAACTCATGAGCAAAAAAAGGCATAGATCATGAAAATCGATGCACGCGTTTCTCATTTATTCACAATTAGGTAAATGTATGAATTTCAAAAATTTGCTCCAGATATGCACAACATTATTTGGAGAAAACATTGACACTCACAAGCCGAACTCTCTCATATTTTTCTACTGTACTAAAAGAGAAATATTGATGTGGCAACACTGGTTCTGTAATGTTCACATAAAACATGCATTGTCATTAAACTTCTTCTCTTTCTCACACTGGTTCTGTGATTTTTGTCATTCAACAAGTGCCGACGAACGCGAACAGTAAAAGTGATTTTTCTCCAGTTTTTTAAAAGTGAACAAAAGAGAACAGAATATGGAACTGTGCAAGCCAGATATAAATAGCTTTTGCTACTGCTGTGGTCAATATGTCTCAACACATAAAAAAAGGGAAAATTTCAGTACTGATTTTGTTCAAACATACGAGATGTACTTCAACCAAAATGTTATAGTGAACGAAAATTGGGTACCAAATATAGTGTGTAAAAGCTGCTACAACCGTCTAATGGATTGGAAAAATAGAAGACGTGAAAGTATGCCATTCGGTATCCCAATGACTTGGACTAATCCTGGCGAAGGTCACAATCCATTGAATTGCTATGCATGTGCGAATAAAGGAGCCGCAAAAAGGATAAGAAAATCCTATAATTACGTTGGTGTTGCAAGTGCCGCAACACCATTGCCTCATTCGGACCACATTCCTGTGCCAAAAGCTTCTAGCCCAGATATTTTCTCTTCTACGACTGCTCCGACATATCATGCAGGTGATGATTCCCCATATGAGCCATCAGTATCCAATGAGCCAATTTTAATAAATCAAAATAAGCTTGATTCAATTGTTGCCAAGTTGGAATTAACACAGCATAAATCGGAAGAGCTGGCTTCCATTTTGAAATCAAACAATTTGTTGGCACCCGGTGTGAAAGTCACAGCTTATCGAAGTCGTCAGGCAACACTCCAAAGTTTATTCCTTGTGAATGATGAAAAAACTTCGGCATATTGCCCGGATGTAGGAAAATTGATGGACGCAATGGAAATAAAATATGAAGCAGATGACTGGAGATTATTTATTGACAGTTCAAAACTCAGCTTGAAGGCGGTTTTACTGCATAAGACCAATAAAAAACCTTCAATTCCAATCGCCTGCAGTACAGAAACGAAAGAAACATATGATGCACTGGAAAATATTTTAAAAATGGTTAACTACGCCAAACATATGTAGCGCATATGCTGCGATTTAAAAGTTGTAGCAATGCTTTGCGGTCTTCAAAGCGGCTATATAAAATATATGTGCTTTTTGTGCGATTGGGACACACGATTTTCCGGTGACCAATATGCATGCCACGGATGGAAACTCAGACAGCACAGCAGGTTACAAACGGCCAATATTATTCGTGAGCCTCTAGTGCCGAAGGAGAAGATATTGCTGCCTCCACTGCATATTAAACTTGGAATTGTTAAGAATTTTATCAAAACTGTCGCCAAAAGAGATGAAGTTTTCTTGTGTTTGAAACTAATTTACCCGAGACTCCGCGAAAGTAAAATTAAAGAAGGTAAGTTATAATATCACATTCATTTCCCATGATTTTCCATCTTAACAAATTAATTTTTTCCAATCAGGCGTACTAAATGGTCCAAATATACGAAAGCTGATTAAAAGTGACGCATTCAACAATATTTTGATTGACGCTGAATTGAATGCATGGCAGGCAATCAAAGAAGTAATAGAAGGCTTGTTGGGAAAGCATCGTTCTAACAACTACGATG
Source organism: Leucophora obtusa (assembly GCA_949987735.1). NCBI lineage: Eukaryota > Metazoa > Arthropoda > Insecta > Diptera > Anthomyiidae > Leucophora > Leucophora obtusa. Next base: position 145,311,467 of record OX465297.1, read on the forward strand.
TTTCTGTCGCAAGGATGTTAAGAGCATTCTCGGAAATTGGTGTCCACATGTCCTTGAAAATCCATTATTTACATCATCATCTGGACTACTTCAGCAAACAATTGGCTACCGAATCTGATGAACAAGGTGAACGCTATCATCAAGTTGCTATGTCATTTGAAATGAGGTAATACTGATTTTTTATTTTTTCAAACTCATTTTAATAAAACAAAAACTTACAGATATAGAGGCAAAAGGTCGCCGAGTGCAATAATTGCGGAAATTTGCTGGTGGAGTAAGTTAGTGTGGCAAGACAAGGATGATCTTGATGATAAAGAATTTTCAGGAGATGCAGAAGGGCCAACAGTGGAGTCACACATTGACATTATGTGTGGTTCAGAAACTGATGATAGCGATGAATGCGATGCCACTAGTCCCGAACAACCACCATCGAAAAAGTCTAGGCAATATTTATTAAAATAAATAAAAATAAATAAATAAAATAAAAATAAAAAATTATAAAAATGTTTACTTAATTTTTTTAGTAGTTTATGGCCAGAAGTCTGGAGTTATTGGGGAAAATTTATGAAAAAGGCGATAAATGACACTTTTTTGAATAAAAACAAATATCAATATTCTTGTCAAAATGGGATACCTTCACTTAATTGTAAATAAAAGCAGAACGCGTTAAATTTTTTTTATAGGTTATGTGACTTTACATGAAATTAATAACCCTTGATCCTTTTTTCCGTTTTGGATTTTTTATGAATTTAAAAAAAAAAATTTTTAATTTTTAGGCAAAAAAATATTTTTTTTTCTCCACAAATTTATTTTTACCGGCAAAACTGTTGATTATAAAGAAAAACGTTATATGAACGGATTAAAGAAATTGTAATTCTAAATTTGTTTCATCAAAATCGGACAAGTGGTTCTCGAGTTATGTTAAACTACGTTTTTGCCAAAATGTTACAACTAAGCGAAAAAACATCAAGATAAGGAAAAAATTTAAAAGGTCATAAATGACACATACGAACGCCAAACCCTTTGAGGGTTTTACTATACTGACCTAGTACCATCACCCTGACTTGGAATTTCTCACCCCCCAGATTGGCTGTTGTACTGTGTAATCAGTCAGATCATCAGTAAGTAAATTTATTCAATATTGTATTTATCATACGTTCATATCATACATGGGACTTTTTCATTACCATTGAATTTTAATTACCATTAGTTCATGCTAATGACAATGAAAAAAATTTCATTACCATTTAATGGTAATGAAATATTTTTCATTAGAAAAATCATTACTAATGGTAATGAAATTACACTAATGTATAAAAAAACTAATTACAATTGATTAAAAACCATTTGTTTACAAAAAAATTCAGACAAATGAAAACGAACAACTGGTTTGGCCAGGGAAGTTATAAAACATAATTTATTAAGGAGGATCCATTTAATTCCGTTAAACTTTATCTGGGTACAAATAACAATGGAATGGAAAGTAATATTTAATTTCAAATGAGCATGAGCCTGAAGGAGCATATTCCATCTTCGATTTCAACGAGTTTTACTCCATTTTTACGTTTTTCTGTCAATGGCAATTATTTTTTTTAATTTATTCATTATCAATGGTAATGAAATTTAAAATCATTGTCATTAATCAATGAAATTAAATTTTAGAATCATTACCATTAATTAAAAAAATGGTAATGAAAATAATTTCATTACAATTGATATCGATGTAATGGTAATGAAATCATCAATTAATTAGTCCACTTAATTAATTAGTCCCATGTATGGTTCATATATAGAAGAAAAATATTAAATTTCACTGCATATATGCGATTATTAAATATTATATTAAAAAATTATTATTTATAAACAAAGATGAGTAGTACGTTTAAACTTTCTAAATAGACAGAAAGACCTCTGAACTTTTTCTATATTTTCGGCATTTTAGATTTGAATTTACAATACAATATTTTGCTTTAAAACAACATCAGAATAGCTTTATAATTCCTCTTCAATTTAAGAATTTTAAACAAAATTTAAACGTCATCGAATGACTCAAAACATGTACAGATAATTTAAGTCGTTTTTGCCGATTGACTTTGATTTTGAAAACGTCAGTATTGTTATTGTTCTGGTTTATGTCATAAAAATCAGTCCTTACTTCGTTCATGGCATGTTGCAAATTCCATTCATTTATTATAAATATTATACTAAAAATGAGCACTGAATTATTTACCCAGTAGCAAATGGTCGAACTAGTTCTAAAACATACTAGTTTTTAGACTAGTAATTACATAACTAAATAACAGTAACATGAAAATATTATATTTTAATAATAAATTTTGTAAAATTTAACGAATGGGTTTCTAAAAATTAGTTATAAATTGTTTTGAAAATTAACACTCAAAATTAGTTAAAGTACCGAGGATTTTTGGTATTGTGTTAAATGAAGATAACTAAAATCTGTGCTTAAATCAGTCTTTCAACTAAAAATTTGTTAAAAATTAGTCAAATTTATTTGAAACCGATTAAACAGAGTTTTCTACTGACGTATTATTTTAAGTGTATAAAGGACAATAAATATTGTAAGTTTTACATTGACTCGATACACTTTTTTCTTGTTGTGGGCAGTGGACATGGAAAGCCACATATGTTAACAACACGTTGTTGCTGCTGCTGTATCTATTACAACAAAAAAAAAGCAATAATAATAATAGCAATCAAGTGGAAAATGTAGGTAATATCTAAAAGGTTAATGAACTAGAAATAATAGTTAGATTAATAAGTACGCAAACATATATATGAGATACAAATATACATATACTATATGAATGTGTGATTATAAAACAACACTTTAAAATTGCATAGTAAAGTATGCATGTGTTGTTTTCTTGTGCAAAAACAGCACAAAAAATAAAACACATAACTAAACTAAATGAAGCAGAAATATTTGTAGAATAAAAGTGTCTCCTTGTGTTGTCTTTTATGCCAATGACAGATACCATACGATACGATATGTGCTAAAACAATGATATGGTTGTAAAGGTAATACTACTCGTGTTAACCATATAACAATACATATGTTTGTATATTCATATGGTTGTGGAGCTTAGTTATTCACGAGTACCACCACCACCACCACTATTATACTGTCATAGTAAATCATTGTTGCTGCATGTTGTTGTGCAGGTGCTGCATTATGTATGCTACACTAACACATAGATATTTTTGTTTTCCATACACAGGTAAATGCTCTCATAAAAAGAGGATATAGAAAAAAAAACATAAAATTCTATTCATGACTAACACCAACACAATGCACTAGATAGTTGTCCTATCTGTATGTGAATAAATAATATGACCAACATTATTTTTAAACCACATTTATAAAAAGGGAAATTTTGCAGTTTTTGGTAAAAATTCTTTAGAAGATAAAATAGGAGAAGAAATCGGACTGTGTTTATACTTTTTTGTCCGAGAGCGTAAGAAAAACTAAAAAAAATTAAAACTTAATTACATAACACTAACGTTTTCTTCTAAAAAAAATACTTCACCATGCACTATGGGCCAGTGTCCAGTTTGTTACCAAAAATAGAATACTTAGCATTAAAAAAAAAAGATGCCAAGGCAGTACAAAAAGCACTACAATTAATGATCTAGATGTACTTCTGTTTTAACCACACCATTAATGATTTTAACATTAAGTTGTCATAGGGGAGGAGTACACAAATTTAAATATTTTTACGGTACTTTTTCAACGAGTGCAATGAAAACTCTTATTCATCAATTAAAAATTTAAAAAAAAATTTAGCAAAAAAATTTTTATTTTTTTTTATTTAAAAAAATTTTTTTATTGTCGCTGCCGGGTATCAATCTCAAGATTGCTCGTCTAGCTCTTTACCGCTGAGCTATTTCATATGACAGCTGACTGGCATAAAACACCACTTTATCATTGCTAGATATTGTGTCTTATCCTCTTCAATAAAAGTACTTATTAAACAAGTGCAAAAAGTTCACTGCAATTGAGTATTTTTTCAGTACTATTTTCATAGGTACATAAAAAGCCATGTTTCATCATTTTATTTTCCAAAAATTTGGAAATTAAAAAATATTTCATTTAAAAAAATTAATTACACCGCATGACGCAGAAAATATTAATGGAGATCTGACCATCAGTTTTTTATATCTCGGACATGCTGGTTACAATGGCGTACTTTGTTTTTCGATCGAAGATACAGATTTTCCGCGAAATGTTTTTAAAATTTAGTAGTTTTCCATTTAGTTTTTTACATACAAAAATTTTCAAATGCAATCAATATCAATTTTTTGTGGTGAAATGTTGGTACAGGACCTGTAGTCATATTTAGGCATTACTTAAAATGACAATGCCAAAAAATTTCATTACCATTCAATGCAATTTTTTCAATTGGCATCGATTAAACCAATGGTAATGAAATGTACACCAATGCCTCAAAGCAACTAATTGTAATTAAAAAAAAAGCATTGTATACAAAAAAAAAGTTGTTTTATAAAAAAGGAAATTAAGACAAGAATGTAAAATTTCCTAGCTGTAAACATTATAAATATTCGCTATTTTATCAATTTGTATCAAGTATACGCTGTTCACTCTTATTTTAACACTGGTTAGTCTAGATCAGGGATCGGCAAATATATACAACCTTATTTTGTGCTTGTATGAGTGAGTTGCAGCCTCTCACTCTCAATGCACTGACAAAGAACGTTTGTATAATAATTCGAAAATTTTAAATGTTTATAATGGGAATATAAAATAAAAATTTAAAAGCAAACAACAACTACGAAAACAAATATCAAAAAACAACAACACAAAAAAAATAAAAACAAAAAAACTTAAAAATAAATTACCAAAAAAATGTATCAATAAACATTATGCAGAGTGTAAAAAATCTGGCAAACAAGCGATGTGACAACCTACTTCATTGAAATCTTGTATGCGACTGATTATTTTTTTGTTCTATGTGTGAGCTTATGTAGGTGTGAGAGAGCGCCCATGGGCATAGGTGTTGCCGAAAGATAAGAAACACTCGAATTTTTAATTTTTTGTTCTTAATTTTTTATTTTATCAAAACATGGAAATAATCCTTTTTTCATCAATTATAACACTATGCGACAGTCAAAATTGGGATGGGATGAAACCAACGGGAAATGTTATATCGGTCAAAAACAAGTTATACGTGTCCCGGCGTTTCGCTAGGAATCGAGATATATCTTTTATATCGAGAACCACTAGTCCGATTTTGCTCAAACAATTTTTAAAAAATTAAAAATTACAATTCCTTTAATCTGTTCATATAACGTTTTTCTATATACTCAACAGTTTTGCCGGTAAAAATAAATGTTTGTTACCGCTACCATAAAAATCAATAACCTTTTGTTTATTACTTTTTTTTAATATTTTAGGCAAAAAATATATTTTTCTTCATATGTACATTTATTTTTACCGGCAAAACTGTTGAGTATATCGTTAGCTGAAATGCAAAACCACGTAACTAACAAAAAATACAAAATCGGTTTTTTGATCGATTATGATGCATATCAACGAGGTCCACGTCTTCTCCAATTTTTACTGTCATATAATAAAAATTAGACATATTATTAGCGAAAATCGAAAGCACGTAACTACATACTTGTTGCTTGAAAATTGTAAAAAATTGTTTCTCCTGTAAAATAGTAAAAATGTTAGTTACGTGGTTTTGCATTTCAGCTAACGATATAGAAAAACGTTATATGAACAGATTAAAGGAATTGTAATTTTTAATTTTTTTAAAATTATTTGAGCAAAATCGGACTAGTGGTTCTCGAGTTATGTCAAAAAAAAGACCACCAAAGGTCAAATCGATATATCTCGATTCCTAGGGGTGACCCAGCGAAACGCCGGGACACGTATAACTTCTTTTTTACCGATATAACTTTCCCCGGTAGTTTGAACCCTTCCCGATCACTGACCCCTACCATTTGTCTCACAGTGTAATTGGCCATTTAGGCATTGAACATTCATTGGCATTGATCAATTTTAATGGCAAAAAATGTAATTGGCATTGGTCAATTGTAATGCCAATTAAATTATCAATTAATTGATCATTCAGTTAACTAGTCCCAAGTACGGATCTTTATAAGTTTTTTTTTTATTAAAATCACACAGTAGTTGGTCACGCTTTTGTTCCAAAGCTTTGAAAACTCTTTAATTTCCCATACATTGTTATTTATTTTTTATGTTCCAACACTTGCAAATTATTTTCAAAATTTGCTATATAAACATAAGCCTTCTTGTTAACTTTATAAAATGTCTATTAAATGCTAATGTGTTGTTTTTTGGTGTTGTACGATAACTACAAATTTACATGAATTCTTTTTTCTCTTTTACTGTCGTTGTCCTTTAGTCATTTAGTTTGCTATTTTTTAGTGTGTCACTACTTAAACCACTATTATATCATTGTTTAACCAGAAACTAAAACAAATGTGAATGTACTTGTTATGAGTAAATGCATCTTGTTGGTTGATGTTGTTTCGTCATATTGTAGTTTTATTAGGTTGTTGTTCTTGCTCTTATATGAAAGAACATTTTTTTGTTATACGTATAAAATTGATGACCTGTTATTTGGTATTTTGAAATATAGCACGTTTTATGTGCTATTGACAGAGAAAAAAAACAGTAAAATCATATAGTAATTGAAAAAAGTAGTGTAGTAACAATCAACAAATTGATCTGCATCCTTAAGTAAGCAGCTTTGAACAACTACATTTGATACGACTACTTAAATTATAAATACAACAAGTTGTTTTGTTGTAACAGACAACGAAATATGAATGTATTATATGAGAAAAACCAAATAATGTCACAGTGCATAAGACATTAATGTGTTTTAGTTTCTGCGTATGAGCAATATGGAATTATTTTAACAAAAATATTTATTATGCGCTTAAAGTAATCTACAGAAGAAATAAAAATTGAGCATTTAAATTGTCGTAAGAAAGCCATAACAAATTAAAGAACGCAAACAGATGTGCAAGTTTCATTTAGTTAATTTTATTATTCTATGTACAATAGAGGAGACCAAAAAAATAAAATGAACAGTTTTACCAATTCCGATGGGCAATTTTTGTTTCCTTTGCATATAAAATTTACTGACATGAAATTTGGTTTGGATAAATTTGGTTGGTATTTATAAACCTTTGGAGTTTTTTCAAAAATTTTGTAACTGAATATAATTTTTTTTTACCCCATATGATATTCTACTCTTAATTATCTTTCCAAAATTATATACAAGTTAAAAATCGGTATGAAAACATGCATCTTATTATAAATTCCCCAGACTATTAATGGGTCAAAGACCACTCAGCTATCCAAGAACAAATTTTATTTTTATTGGAAAATTTTCAAATGTTAAATTAGTTTTTAATTCGCTAGACCAAAACTACTCATAATTATATAATTTTTTGCTCTGGAGGCCATTCCATTTAAAATAATACGCCAGTAAAAAACCTGTCAAACAGGTTTCATGTCGATTTGACTAATTCTTAACCAGTTTTTAGTTGAATTACTGATTTAAACAAACATTTCAGTCATCTTCATTTAACGCAATACTAAGAATCCCAAACACGACCTAATTTTGAGTTTTAATTTTCAAAATTATTTTATTATTTTTAATTATTATTGTTAAATTTAAAATTATTTATTGTCAAAATATAATATTTTTATGTTTATACAATTACTCGGCAGATGGCGTCACCAGTGTATCCGAAGTTTTCAAGATGTAATTGTAAACTTTTTCTTCCGCCCAAAATTTAACACGGCCCATATCTCGAAAACTAAGAGTGATAGAGCTAAATGTGTGAAATTTTCGACTGACACTAGAATATTTGTGTGAAAAGTTTATCTCTATCCAAAACTGGGCCTTTATTGGGCCTTGGATCCTTGGGAATTTTCAATAAAAATTTTCCACATCATAAAATGACCAATATATATAGTTATAGAACAAAACGGACAAGACGTTTGCTCCTTGGGAGCATAGCCTTAGATGATATGGAGCAAGTCCGGACACGCTCCCGGGACCGTATAATTTGACATTCTCGGAACCCTATTAATTACGTCCAGTATAATTGTAAATAAAACTATAGTTTTACTAATTTTTCAACAAATTTTAGTTAATTGATCGTAGCCGTGGCATAGGACAATCGTAATTAATATTGGAATTAATTACTAAAGAATTTTCCAAGGTTGGTTACTGAAACGAATAACGGTAAGGTAATGGTATCGAATTTCATTTGTTTCGGTAACGGTATAACGGTATGTACCGGTATTATAAATTGCCCTAAAAACATAAATATAAAAACAATTTAGAAAAAATTCCATATTTTTCATTTTAATTGTTAAAAGTACAGATAATAAGCTTTAAATTTAATGCTGGTAGTTTTAATGACTGAAATTAATATCTATAATTTTTTTTGTAAATAAAAACCTGAGATTATTATAAAAAAGTTAAAAAATTAGCATGTTTTATAAAAATTAATAAATACCGGTGAAATACCGGTAACTACTAATAAAAATAACGGTAACGATAACGGTATTTGAAATTTTTTTGGAGGTATTGCTAACGGTATTCAATTTGAAACGGTATTTTGACGATAACGGTATTATAACGATAACCAACCTTGGAATTTTCTGTAAAGTACATTTACAGGCAGAAGAAGAAGAAAAAATTTTAATTGAAAAATGTAACAGACACAAGGGAATCACCAGACTGTAGTTTCAGCAGCTGCAGTTTCGTCTCAAAGACTTGTCAGTGGTTAGTAAAGCCCTGTGTGAGAATAAGAAAACATTTTTGTAAAATAAATTGTGAATTCTATTTGGAATTTGTCATATTTGATCTTAAAACCGAACAAAAAAAAAATAATAATAACACTCATTGTAACAATCTTCAGATCAACTAAAATCTACAGTAAAAAACATTTTAATTGAAAAATTTAACAGACACAAGGGAATCACCAGACTGCTGCAATTTTGTCCCAAAGACTCGTGAGTGGTTAGTAAAGGCCTGCATGAATACATTTAAAACATTCTGTGAAACATTCACTACCACTTTTTGTGATTCAGAAATCATCAATTGAAATTCACAAAACATCAATTAAAATCAGAAGACATAATATCTATCTCAATTCATGTTTTTTATATTTCAATTGATTTTCTCTGAATTTCAATTAAAGATCTCTGAATTGCAAAAAGTGTAGTAAGTGTTTCACAGAACGTTTTAAATGCATTCATGCAGGCCTTTAGTTGTTAGTTTATGTGTCAATTGATCAAAGTAATTTTTAATTGTTAAATTATCTCTATATAAAAAATTTTTGTGTATGCCGTGACCGGGAATCGAACCGGCAGCCTTCTGCATTGGCTATGACTCGTAGCATCACACCTTACCGAGATACACCACGGTCGGCGCAGCGATGAGTATGGCTAATTAAAGTTTTGTCAATCCCAGCCTACACAATGTATGTTTGTGTTATTTTATTATTATTTTATATTCCAATTTATTTTATTTTATTTCACAAGTAATTAAGACATTATGATTTGCTTTATTCGCATTCAATAGTTGCATACCAAGTGTTGATCGTCAAAAATACCAATTTGTTTAAAAAGTTCAAATCATTGCAAAAAAAAAAATAATTTAAATTGCTTGCAATTTTTTCACAGAAATTTGTATTATCAAAATATAAAAATTAAATTTTTGAAAAAATATTAATCATTTAAGTGCGTTAGAGCGTCAAAGCTTCAATTTGAATTGTGTATACCACCACTAGAGGGTGCGACTTAGCCATAAAAATTATTATTTATACGAAAAATGCTTACTAAGAAACTGGCCTATCCTTCTACCAAGTTTTGTCAAAAAATTTCCAAGGAATCCATGCTTGGTATGAAACGGGTTAAAATATCTTTCTTCTTATTTTTTAAATGTAAAAACAAAATTTAAAATGTTGAAATATTAAATTAAATTTATTTTAATAACGTTCATACCTAATTAATAAGTAACGTGGAAAAAAGATGTCAATTCAAATTTGATATCAAATATAATAATTGTTTAAACCAGAGTTGGAAAATAAACTGTAAACAACATGTAGGGTAGGGTACGACTAAGGAACACATACTGTGTCTATTCCCTACGGGAAATTTTAACAAACTGTCACCGAACTGGCCCCTTTACATGAAATAGACTGGTCACTTTTACATGGCGTTGTCATAGGAGGGGGAAATTGACCCCTTGTGACATGTCACAAGACACATCCTAGGACAGGTTACAGAACTCTCATAAAAAACAAAGTTCAGGGACCTGTCCTGGGATTTGTCTTGTGACATGTCACAAGGGGTCAATTTCCCCCTCCTATGACAACGCCATGTAAAAGTGACCAGTCTATTTCATGTAAAGGGGCCAGTTCGGTGACAGTTTGTTAAAATTTCCCGTAGGGTTGTTTTAGCGGTTGTATGTTTTTGTACACAAACCGAATGCGGTACACTGCGATTGTCTGACGAACGCAAACGCTACGATTATGTACTGTACTTTCAACACATATTCACACCCGTAGCGTACCGAATTCGGGTTGTGTGTGTAAACCCAAATACTAATTGGGGAGAATATCGTGTGTGCTTGTGTTCGCGATGTGCGGTACGCAACCCTAAAGGTACGGTTCGTTACAGTTCATTTTCCTACTCTGGTTTAAACAATGATTTTTTCTCTGTCTATTTATATTAAAACAGGTCATAAAAGTAACAATTTTTAATTTATTATAATTTTAATTGTATTTAATTAATTTATTTTTATTTACTTAACTATAAATCAAATACATATGTCAATAAAACCAAAGTCTTGTATTTATTCTCTTTTTCTGATAAAAAATTAAAACAAATATTTATAATAAATTTTAATTCACATAAAACTGCACACAAATATAAACAACATGTTGTTTTAAATATAGTAATTAAATGATAAAATTAAAAAATATACGAAGTAAAGTAATTAGTCTAAAAGAGAACGGACGTGTTTTATCAAGGAATCCATGCTTGGTATGAAACGGGTTAAAATATCTTTCTTCTTATTTTTTAAATGTAAAAACAAAATTTAAAATGTTGAAATATTAAATTAAATTTATTTTAATAACGTTCATACCTAATTAATAAGTAACGTGGAAAAAAGATGTCAATTCAAATTTGATATCAAATATAATAATTGTTTAAACCAGAGTTGGAAAATAAACTGTAAACAACATGTAGGGTAGGGTACGACTAAGGAACACATACTGTGTCTATTCCCTACGGGAAATTTTAACAAACTGTCACCGAACTGGCCCCTTTACATGAAATAGACTGGTCACTTTTACATGGCGTTGTCATAGGAGGGGGAAATTGACCCCTTGTGACATGTCACAAGACACATCCTAGGACAGGTTACAGAACTCTCATAAAAAACAAAGTTCAGGGACCTGTCCTGGGATTTGTCTTGTGACATGTCACAAGGGGTCAATTTCCCCCTCCTATGACAACGCCATGTAAAAGTGACCAGTCTATTTCATGTAAAGGGGCCAGTTCGGTGACAGTTTGTTAAAATTTCCCGTAGGGTTGTTTTAGCGGTTGTATGTTTTTGTACACAAACCGAATGCGGTACACTGCGATTGTCTGACGAACGCAAACGCTACGATTATGTACTGTACTTTCAACACATATTCACACCCGTAGCGTACCGAATTCGGGTTGTGTGTGTAAACCCAAATACTAATTGGGGAGAATATCGTGTGTGCTTGTGTTCGCGATGTGCGGTACGCAACCCTAAAGGTACGGTTCGTTACAGTTCATTTTCCTACTCTGGTTTAAACAATGATTTTTTCTCTGTCTATTTATATTAAAACAGGTCATAAAAGTAACAATTTTTAATTTATTATAATTTTAATTGTATTTAATTAATTTATTTTTATTTACTTAACTATAAATCAAATACATATGTCAATAAAACCAAAGTCTTGTATTTATTCTCTTTTTCTGATAAAAAATTAAAACAAATATTTATAATAAATTTTAATTCACATAAAACTGCACACAAATATAAACAACATGTTGTTTTAAATATAGTAATTAAATGATAAAATTAAAAAATATACGAAGTAAAGTAATTAGTCTAAAAGAGAACGGACGTGTTTTAAAAAATCTCTGAGGTTTTTTTTTATTTTGTAAAGTTTAAATCATTTAAATAAATACATCTAATAATAATACTGATTCAAAAACTAAAAATACAAATAATACAAACATTATCTGCCCTTAAGATTGATGTTAATATACATAATCATAATAAATTGCCAAACCTTAACAAAACCTTATAATAAAAATAAATACAATAGCAATATAAGCTTTGCTTTGGAAACAATTTTTAATAAACACAGTTGCTCAAACCATAATATCGTGTTAAAGAGAACTGAAAAGTTAAAATAAAAACCCGAAGCACAATTAAAAACTGAGATTAAATAAAACTCAAAACAAGATGAGTGGAAACAACACGCGCGAAAACAAAAACTCCAATGTAGAAAACCTTATTGAAGTAGCTGAAAGTACTAACAACAATGATGTTACAAAAAATCTAACCTGTGCACCAAAACGAAATAGAGAACCTACAAAAAACTCTTTATATGATAACGTATCGAAAACACCAAAGTTGTCAACAAATGATTCTCCCTTTAAATTAACAAATCTTGATCAGAGATTTACTGAAATACTTGATCTCATTAGGACAATGTTCGTAGAAAGTGAAAAACGAATGGTTGAGATGTTTGATAAGAGATTTGATGATCTTAAGAGTGATATTTTAAATATAAATCAACGCGTAACTAAATTGGAAACAGTCGTGGAGGATATTATAGGTCTTAAGAGTGAGGTTCAAGTACTAAAAACACAGTTGCAGCGGCAGGAAAACTCTGTCGTTGCGTCAGATCTCCGCATAAACGGTATCCCTTTTAAAAAGAATGAAAACTTGAATACTACTTTTAAGTCTATATGCGATGTTTTAGAAATTAACACCCCTCCGGTGAAATCAATCTATCGCTTGCAGAATCACAACAATAAGGATAAAGCTTTTTCTCCAGATGCTGTTATAATGATAAAGTTATTATCTCCATACGATAAAAACTTTCTTTTAAAAACCCTTGCAAATTTCCGTAAGGTAAACAAAACCACTTTAACACTAAATGATATTGGTATGGGTTCCAACCGACCTTTTTACGTAAATGAAAATTTGACTTTAACTAATCACAAAATTTTGACGTCTGCGATTGGCCTTAAAAAAGTAAATAAACTACATTCAGCGTTCTCTATGCGAGGATTAGTTTATGTGAAATTTGGAAAAGATGATAAACCGATTCGTGTTGACTGTTTGGCTGATCTGGATAATTTATTTCGTAATGAAAATCAATATGTTAATAATTACTAACCTATATTTGCTGATACTTTATTTTTTCTGCTATATTTACTTAACCCTTTATTACACTGAAATAATTTTCACTATGTTTAATCATGTATTGTTAAATTTTATTAAAATATGTTTGCTCAATTGTTTATTTATAAAATCTTTTTATAGCCCTTTTTATTATGCATGCGTTGCTTATATAAAATATTTGTATTATGACACATCATTCGGGTAGTAGAACTTCTAGTGCCAAAGACAATACCTTTGATATGCTTCGTATTTTATGCAAGCAGAGACCTGGACTTAATATATGCCACATAAACGCCCAGAGTCTAAATAATAAAATGGACGAGTTCCGCTTTATTTTTGAAAATTCTGGTGTTGACATCATTTGTGTATCAGAAACGTGGTTCGAAAAATGTGTTCCTAACACTATTTTTAACTTAGATTCCTTTAACATATACCGATGTGATAGAGAATCTTATGCTGGTGGAGTGGCTATATATGTCAGAAAGGGAATTATATGCAAATTATGCTGCAACTCAGTAAAGGAAGACAAAGTCGAACATGTTTTTGTAGAAATCTCATGCCACGGTAACAAAATTCTTATTGGCTGCGTGTATCGACCGAATAAGAGAACAAAAACTGAAGACTTTATGAAGACTCTCGAAAATCTTACACTAAAATACGAGGATATTGTCGTGTGTGGTGATTTTAATTCTAATGTCTTAATTGAAAGTCATTTAGTAAACGATATGGAATCTTTTGGCCTTTATCCTACGAACACAACAGTCCCCACTCATTACCCTTCCACAAGAAATTCATTATTGGACCTTATTTTTGTTAGTAATAAAGATAAAGTACTTCTTTACGACCAACTTACAGCCTCTTGTTTTTCAAAACATGATTTATTATTTCTCACGTTTGATTTTAGACTCAAAATGTCGGCTAATGTTATTACATATTATGATTTTAAGCATATGGATCATAACATTATATCATTTGAGCTTTCAAATATTGATTGGGATTCGATTTATTACATGCCTTCTGTGGATAGCCAACTCAACTTTTTGGAACAAAATCTTGAACAAGTCTTTATTAAATCTGTACCTGTAAAAACAATAACGAAAAGCTACAAAAGGAAACCTTGGTTCAGTACTGATATAAAGGCTGCAATTGATCAGAGAGATTTGGTTTTCAGTCGTTGGAAACGTTTTAAAACTGACGAGTTACATGAAGAATATTGTAATGCAAGAAGAGAAGTAAACAGAAAGATAAAAAAGCTAAATCTACATACTATTCCAGTGTTTTTAAATCGGCTGTTGGATCGAAAAAAACTTGGAAAACCATACGGGAAATTGGTATTGGAAAACCAAAGGCAGAAGTTTTGCCTGGAATAGATGTAGAAAGTCTTAATGAAACGTTTACAAATTTGCCGAATATACCCTTAAATGTAGATTTCTACAACCGAACTAATGTTATACATGGAAATGTGTTCAATTTTGAATGTGTAAATCGGTGGGATGTGCTATCAAACTGTATTGCTGTTAAATCGAATGCTGTAGGTTTTGACAATGTTCACCCAAGATTTTTGAAAGCAGTTCTCCCTATAATTGTACCATATATTACTTTTATTTTTAATACAATTTTAACAAAGAGTATATTTCCTAAAAACTGGAAATATGCGAAGATAATACCTACACCTAAGGCAAATAATGAATATCGTCCTATTGCTATACTACCATACTTGTCAAAAGTTTTTGAGAAGATATTACATCACCAAATATATAGTTATGTCAATGATAATATGCTCCTCACAAATAGGCAGTCAGGTTTTCGTCCAAAGCATAGCTGCATAACCGCTCTTATTGATGTATCTGAGGAAATACGAGAAAATCTTGATAAGGGAAACATTTCCTTTCTTGTTCTTTTAGACCACTCTAAGGCATTTGACACGGTTAACCATAATGTTCTTACAATGAAATTGAGAGAAATGTTTAATTTTTCATCGTCGTCCACTCGTCTAATATCTTCATATTTATCAGATCGTCATCAGTCAGTATTTGTTAACAATACGAAATCACGCCCATTATATGTTTCAAAAGGTGTACCTCAGGGCTCTATTCTTGGCCCTCTTCTTTTCACCATTTATGTGAATGATTTACCTAAACAACTATCTTACTGCAATGTGCATATTTATGCTGATGATGTTCAAGTCTATATAAGTAGTGATGTGAAAAGCATTGATGAGTGTGTGTATAAACTTAATGAAGATCTTAAACGAATACACATATGGGCAACTGCAAATGGACTTTGCCTCAACCCTTCTAAGTCAAAATGCTTATTTATAACTCGAAAGTCCTTGAAAATGCTTTCAAACCCGGAAGTAGTTCTCAACAATCAGAAAATTGAAATTGTAAAAACAGCAAAGAATCTTGGCATAATATTTAATGACACTCTAACCTGGTCAGACCACATTAATGCTGCTGCTGGAAAAACTTACTGTATGTTGCGAATGCTATGGAAAACACAATATTTAACACCACTTAAAATACGATTACTACTGGCAAAAACGTATTTAATACCAACTTTATTATACGGATGTGAGACTTTTTCAAAAACAGATACTGTAAGTTATCGTAAGCTAAATATTGCCTACAATGCGGTTGTAAAATATGTTTATGGTATGGGGAAATATGACCGTGTGTCAACGGTTGCAAAGAACATATATGGTGTTATGTTTGCTGATATGTTACATATACGAACTTTGACTCTGTTGCACAAGATTATATACACTCATGAACCCTCGTATCTCTATAATAGAATAATGTTCTCTCAATCACACAGGAATAATGATTTGACCCCAATAATGCACCGAACTACAAAATCCGAATGGCATTTTTATATCCATGCAATAAGTCTTTGGAACTCTCTACCTCCGAACATTCAATTTATAGGCAACGCCATGCATTTTAAAAGGGCCCTTTTTAATTTTTATAGCTAGGCCATATAATGAGAATATAAAACCTTAAAATATGCTAATTTAAAATTATTATCGTACATTAAATTATTGATTTATTTTTTATTTTTTATTTATTTATTATTGCATTTTATGAGGTAGTTTTTAATTTATAATTGTTATTTTTGTTTTTTTATATCTATGATTTTATATTTTATAACTATTTTTGTGTTATTCTTATTCAATTTCAGTAAACCAATTTTATATATTTATATTATTAATTATACTATTTATTGTTAAACATTGTTGCTTCTTACTACTACTCCTCCTATACTTTAATCATAAGATTATATGTCTTGTTGTATAGGAAATCAAAATAAATATAAATGAAAATGAAAAAAAAAAAAAAAAAAAAAAAAAAAAAAAAAAAAAAAATAAAAAAAAGTAATCATTTCCCACGGCCATAAAAAAATTGTTATAAGTGTTTTTGAGAGTGTGCAATAATAAAATGATATTAAAAAAAGTACAAAATACTGATAGTAATATAAAAATGTTTCTGCATATTAAATTACATAATAATTAATAAAACAATAAATATATTGTAGCATATAAATTACACCTCATTTAAAGAATGCGAGGCATGTTATATTGTATGAGTAAAAGAAGGTGCTACAAAATAAAACAAAATTAAATAGTCTGGAAAAATTGGCCAATGTAGGTTGGTTACACATCACATAATACACATATTTCAGAAACTTTAATACACGCTCAAAATCAAAAACTAGCTTCCAAGATCAAACAATATTTAATTCACATTAAAGGCCACCTTGTCCTGACCGTCAGATCGAAATGAAACTTAGATATCTCCTAGAGGAGGTTAATCTGAGGTAGACATATTTTTTAGCTGCGCACTCTCACATTTAAGGTTTAAAAAGTACGGTCACGCATGACCTAATTTTTCGGTTTTTAATTTGTTTTGTTTACTTTTTTTATTAAATGAACTGAATTTTGATGCAAAAGACATGCTCGAGAAAGGTCAACTTATTTCTAATATTTTAAATAAGTAGGTGGCAATTTGCAACCTAACATATTCGCAGAACATTTTAACCTTTAAAACACACCTGTTTGGGCACCTTTTTTAAAAGTTGTGGACACGTGTTTACAGTTGTGGACACGTCTTTAAGTCAATTCAAGTTTTTTTCTAATTTTATTGTTGTTGCCTTTATTTTTAAAGATCAAAATAGTGGCTAAATTCGCCACGAAAGGCAAGGAGATGGTTCAGAAAATTGTACAGAATTTTAACGTAATGTTTGTTTTTTTCATTTTGTCACTTGTTTTAAGTGGGCGTGGCTTTTAACGAAAAATTTGCGATATCAACCTTTTATCAAATTACATAGTAAAATTTAGCGGGTACTGATCGGTTCTGTACAAACTGTATATTTTTGGAAATCCTATAAAATTTCCTTAAGTCTTGCATTATTTTTATCTACAAATAGTCGCCAGACTTAAAAGTGCAGCACTTTAAACATGACCAAATTTTTCTTTGTTTTCACAAGTAATTTTGTTGTGCACATCTGAACGCAGAACGCGAATTGGTAAGTTGTGCAATTATCGGTCTGACAGTTTTCGAGGTGAATGCAAAATGGCGTCCGCGAACTATATATATTATAGCCGAATTAGACATCCACTTCTACTTTCCGAATTTGTGCGACTCATTTAAAAATTTTATACTGACACACGAAAAATTATTAACCTAATTTATCTAATTACAGATTTCTTTAAGAATATTTTTATTTTTTTATTTTTTAAACAAATGTTATAACTGAATCAGTTAAACATTGTTACTGCTTAGTTGTTTCAATTAATCGTATAAATTTTAAGTAATTTACACATACATAGTATCATTTGCGTATTAGGTGCAAAATCAATTAAAAAATTAATTGATATTATAAATTTTGTAACTGAGACTCGTTTTTAATTTTTTATGTGGAAGAAGGAAATAAACACTAATAGCTCGTTTATACAGAGGAATTAGCTGCTTGATTATTTATATACAGTTAATCCAACTTTGCATTTTTTAACAGTTAAAGGATTAACTTGACGGTTAAAGTCTAATTCTGTCAGTTTAAAATACCAAGGTTGCGCCAATAGCGATCCGGCATATATTTGTCAACAGCTCCAAAATATTTTTGCGGCTGCGTCTTAACGTTAATTTTTATCTTACTTTTTGTGTGCTTTTTAGTCTTGCAAACCGTCATTAGAAAAAAAAAACCACCGTTGCATGCAATTAGGAGTATGAATACAAGTTCGTTTAGAAATAGTAACCAGATTAAAATTTGGATTGACTGATAATGAAAAAGACTAAAATATTGCTTAATCCACTTGTTTTCTGCGTGATTAAGCAGTTAATCCAACTTCTACGAGATTTGATTTTCTATCTAAACTGCACTTAAAATAATAAGACTGCTGGCTGAACAGAAAAATTTGTTACTTCAACAAAATTTATTCCTGTTTTTTTTTTGGCTTAAAATAAAATTTGTTGATTTTAAAACACTTTATGTTAAATTTGACAAATCAAATTTAAGTAAAAAATTAGTAAAACCAAACAGTTGTTACCCGGCATCCGAGTTGGCGAACTTTTTGAAACATTTTAGTTAATAGGCGTGTTTAATTGTTACACTCAGGGAGCTTCTTCAGTCAGATTTTGTAAGTTGTTCAAGTAGTACTGCAGGTTTGTTGTTTCGAGTGAAATAACATTTATTAAAAAAAAACAACATAAATTCGTAACATTCATTGTATTCAGTAATTTGTTTTTTTTAAGTATACCAAAAAAAATTTATGTAAGTAATTTTTGTATGTAATTTTTGTTAGTTGTTTTGACTAATTTGTGATTCCTTTTATTAACAGTCAAAAACAAAAAAAAATTAAATTTCATTTGTTCTTAAATATGTTTCTAGCGGTCTTTACATACAAAATATTTTAAATGTACACAGAGAAAACAGATTCATTGTAGCAACAGAATTTTTTGCCAACTGTGAAAGAAAACCTTCCTTACCAGCCATTATACCCTGAACACGAACTAAGGCCTAAATGTTGGTATACCAATCGAGTCACAAAATCGGCTTGAAAATTCTTACACGGAGGTTTTTGCAGTCGGTGAACTCTAATCTGGCATCATATAATGTTTGGGTTCGCTGAATATGAATCTGATATTAGATTTTTAAAATTTAAAATGGCGCACATATTTTTTCGTTTTGAATACGAATTTGATATCGAATTTTAAAAATTCAAAATGGAGGATCCAATCTGGCGAGCGATTTTTTACCGGATTATTTTTTTACAGCGAGTTTTGGGGTTCGATAAGTACGAATCTGATATCGGATTTGAAAAGTCCGAAATGTCGGATACAATATGGTGGATGATTTGTTTAAAAAGCGATCGGATTTGTATCATATATTTTTTTCGCAAAGTTTTGGGACTCGCTGAATACGAATCTGATATCGGACTCCTGCCCTATGGCAGGAATAAAAACAATGTAGAACAGTATAATTATTGCCATAAAATATTAAAACGTATTATTAAATATTATTTATACGTTATTTTGTACACGGTATAATATCCATAACTTGTTATGCAAAATATAAATATAAATTATTGATTACTTACATTGTTTGAGTAGCCTATAATTATATACATATTTGTAGCAATTTATTGAAAATTTTTATAACCCGAGTAAAAAAAGTTTATATATCTTATATATGAGAATATAAAATAATCATATAAGTGTTTATATAATCTGATCCGCAAAATGGGTCTATAAAATTATATCAGATTGTATTATTTTAGATACAATTCAATCTAATATTATACAATTGCATATACTCTGATGCAATTGCATCCCAAAATTGGACACATCTAATTGAACCGTATTATATCCAATCTGATATAGTTATATACTATTTAATACAATTGGATTTCAATATTTATACCCAAAATATGTTGGGTTTTGAAATATGTTTGAATTGTAAAACTGACATAAAAAATATTTTCGAAATTTTCTGATTTTAAATAATATAAATTTTTATCATAATTGACTCAGAACATATTTTAATTATTTAAGATTTATCTAAATTTATATATATAAAATGATTAAGAAAATGTTTTGGAATCTAGATTATATAAAGTTTTATCTAAAATGACTTAGAAAATATTTTTGATAACACTGTGAGACAAATGGTAGGGGTCAGTGATCGGGAAGGGTTCAAACTACCGGGGAAAGTTATATCGGTAAAAAAGAAGTTATACGTGTCCCGGCGTTTCGCTGGATCACCCCTAGGAATCGAGATATATCGATTTGACCTTTGGTGGTCTTTTTTTACCGGCAAAACTGTTAAGTATATAGAAAAACGTCATATGAGCAGATTAAAGGAATTGTAATTTTTAATTTTTTTTAAATTGTTTGAGCAAAATCGGACTAGTGGTTCTCGAGTTATGTCAAAAAAAAGATATATCTCGATTCCTAGGGGTGACCCAGCGAAACGCCGGGACACGTATAACTTGTTTTTGAACGATATAATATTACCCGTTGGTTTCATCCCATCCCGATTTTGACTATCGCATAGTGTAATTTATCATATAAAGTTATATGTAAAACAACTTAGAAGTTTTTTTGATAAAGGTTTATATTAAATTATATCTAAAATGACTTAGAAAATTTCTTCGATTTGGGTTTATATGTGATTATATATTGGGTTATATCTTATTGTATATTAAACCTCAATTTATGGGATCAACTATATCTGATTATATATAGTTATGTGTATCATTAACATTAACACATTTTTTGGTATATGATTTTACATATATGGTTATACATAAGAAAATTTCGGGAAATATTTGAAAGATATTATAATATATGAATACATGCAGCCATTTTATATTACTATATGTTAATGTGTATTTTTGTATTAAAAAATATATTGTTATATATGAACTTTTTTACTCGGGAAGATTTAAATTGATTTTTATCCTAACAACTTTTTTATCGTAAAAAGACATTTATATTTAATATTAAACATATTACTCGAAATTTAAATTATAACACATAATATAATATTATTTTGTTTAATATTTTTTTTTTCTTATAATAAAATAAAGAAAACTTATTTTGTATATAATAAATTTACACACAAAATTTAATATATTTATGATTAGGCCAACCAAAATGAAGCCAGAGCATGTTTTTTCTTTTTTTGTACTTGAAAAGTAAGAACAATTTAGATTATACAAGTTCTGATCTTAAAAATATAAGAATTTTAAGCTATAGGTATTTGTTAGAGTGTTTTTTCTTATTTTATCTAATTTTGCTTGTTTTTGCTATTTTCTTTGAAAATTAAGTTTATTTTAGCTTTTGCTGCAAAAATAGAGCATAGTTTTGATTTTTTTTAATAAAACCCGTAATTTTAAACATTTAAGTCGACATAAACATTAAAGTCGACATAAATTTTTTTTATTCAAAATTTAATTTTTAGAATTTATTTTTAATTAATGAATTTCTTTTGTTAAAATGAACTTTTTGATTTTTCCCACATGAATTGTAATAGTACAAATATGTCACAACCTTGTCAGATTCCTAAAATTCCATGGAATATAGCATTGTGTTAAATACAAAATTTAATTTTTATAAAGATTTTAGTGAAAATAATGAAGTTTAAGGGCTTATTTTTGCATTTTATCTGCTTATTTTAACTGTTTTTCGAGCTTTTTTAAGAGTTTAAAACATTGCATTTAAAGTTTTTTTGGTTGGCCTATTTATGATTAAATACCACCCACTTGGGTTAAAAAAAGTTCTAAATATTTTTCTAAATTTGTATAGTCTCATAAACAAACATGGATTTTTTTTTATTATTTTTGTTTTAGATTCTCTACAATAATTCTTTCGACGAAAGTGTGCCAGTTTTCGCCCAATTAAAATTTAATAAAATCTCATAAAAATTATTTAGTTTTATTAGTTAAATTTCGAATAAAAAAATCACAAAAGAATTATGTATTTTTAAAATTTTTGAATTAGAATTTTTATTATTAAATATTTTATAACACATAAACCGCACATCGTCTGGAAATGTTTTAACACATGTAAAGAAAATTTCTCAGCATATGTATGGATTAGTCAATTTGCAGGGGAAATATATTCTCGTTATTTAAAATTTCTATAAAAAATATAGCAATTATGGATTTTTAATATTTTTTAAGAAATCTTTAGAGGCTTATTTACAAGCAAGCGAGGTCTCTCGGCGAGAACCATCTTAATAAACTTTGAACATGTTGTAGAAGAGACGAAAATAAGTAGAGTTTGCTAAAACCCGAAAAATTTGAAAACCGCGGTTTCGGTTTTTCAAAATTATAAAAACCGAGGTTTCGGTTATTATTCGGTTTTCTTGTGGCACTAATAGAATTGTTTTCAGACAATTAAATTAGTATAAAAATTAAATAGTTTAACACGTACAATACGAATGAGAGTATGTATAGTTGTTTTAATTGATAAATGTTTTTCGTTCGAGATCACATATTAATGATCAAATTTTTTTTTAAATTATTTTCAAGTTAGAATAAAAATTTTAAAAATTCGATATGGCCAGTAAAATGGAATACATATTTTCGGGTTCCTCTACAGACCCATCCTCAGTATCCTATGCCTACATTCATTAAAATTCAGTGGAATTTCTTTTCAAATAAAGGCAATAGCGACGTTTCGTACCTTTACGGGAGAAGAAAAGTATGCGGAAAACCGTTATAAATAAAATATTTTTATTCTTTTGTCGGCAACTAAAGCTGTATTTTCACGTATTAAATTTTATCAATATGTTTAAAAGAACATAAGGTTAAAATTTTATAAATTTCGTGGACTACGAAATAGGACTTTTTGAAAAATACGCGTAGAAAATCTATACAAAAAATTCTTTAAAGTAATATTTAGTGGAGAAAATGTTCATTACAATTATGTTAAATACATTTTTCTGAGTACCTAAAAATTATTACTCGTAAGACTCTAAAATATGGTTATTTTCAGAGTGCTGAAATTTGGAGTCATAAATAAACCATAACATATTCGTATTTATGAGTGTAAAAAAAAATTTTTTTTTAATTTTTTAAAAACTCATAAATGATTCAAAAATAAATCATAAATATATAACTCATAACGGCTCAGAAAATTCTGAAGTTTCCAATAATGCTCATAATTCGGAGTCTTTGACGAGTCATAAAAAAAGAAATACCTACGGCTATGATTTCAGACGGCCTTAGGGCTCCTTTATGAATCTTTAGATTGTAATTGTACACTGGGATGCAATTTAATTAATTATTTTAATCAGCTAAAGTATTTATTAAAAACCGACTTATTTTTGTCGGTTTTCGGTTTCGGTTTTGAGGCCTGAAAAACCGCGGTTTCGGTTTCGATTAAAACCGAACAGCAAACTCTAAAAATAAGCGACACATTTTTTAGCGGCCCAATCCTGCGTTTAAGGGTTAAAAAGTGGATACAAAAATTAACCCGTTTTTTATGAAAACACTAGCGGGCGCAGCCCGCTACGTTGTTAGCGTGCCTTAATTTTTTTTAAATTCGCTTTTTATTTAAAGTACAGTTTTTATACAGTAAAAGCCTTCACCCAGTCACCACAAATAAATAATTCTGCACAACAATGGGTTTAAAATAAATAAATAAATATTTGATCACTTTTTCTCATGAAAGTGGATTGTTAGTAATGAATCCATAATAAATTGCAATATACGTGTGTATGTTAAGATAATTTGGTAAAGTGCGAACTTAGGTAGATAGACCCGTAAGTAGTTTTGTTCATTTGTGTTTTGAATGAAAATAAATAACGTAAAGCAGGGTTGTTAGCGTGCCTTAAAGTTTTTTTTTTTTTTGATCCCAGTTTATGTAAAGGTAGACCTGGCAATTCAAGTAAATTCACTAATTCAGTTGGAAAATTTACTGCGTCGGTTTCTTCCACCGGTGCTTCGTTACATGAAGTTTAAATATCGGAATATATAAGTTCCATTCCTTTTCTAAGGTTTTTTCTCTTTTAAATTTGTTTAACTTTTTTGAGAGTATGTTTCAATGCTACATAAGTTTCATATTCCGTGGATAGTGTTTGAACAGGTAATTCCCTCTTCCAATCCATTTGCATTGTCTATAATTTCAATTCCACTCGTTCAACGTTTATATCCATTTCATTCCACTTGTGAAGTGTTTCAATTCCACTCGTTTCCTATTTAGTTTCTTAATTTTAGTATTTCATATACACTTGTTCTTTAAGTTTTAGGTTTCTAGCTAAAGACGCAGACGTTAAGGGCGGGGGGGGGGGCAATTTTCCCCTTTTGAACCACCATTTTTACCACGTTCCTGTCCAAAGTCCTAGAAATGCCTTGTCGATAAGTTAGCCCATACTCCAAGGAAAACATATTATATATTACAGGTTTCTAGCCGAAGGGTTCGGTTAGGCCATCAAGGGGGAGAATTATTCCGTTTTTACCCCTCCCGGTACGAATTTCCAAAAATTCCGTCTTAGAGGACGTCTGCGTTGGGGGAGGAACCTACTACATACATAATTTTAGGTCTCTATATCCAGCAGTTTGGCCAGGCCGTCAAGGGGGAAGTTTTTCCCTTTTTACCCCTCCCGGTATGAATTTCCAAAAATACCGTCTTAGGTGACGTCTACGTTGGAGAAGGAACCCAAATACCGAATTTAAGCTCCCTAGATCCAGCAGTTTGGCCAGGCCGTTAAGGGGGAGACTTTTCCTGTTTTTGACCCTACCTGTGGAAATTTCCAAAAATCTCATCTTAGCGGATGTCTACAATAGAGGAGGAACTTTAATATCAAATTTCAACTTCCTACCTCCAGCAGTTTGGGCAGGCCTTTAAGCGGCACTTTTCGCTTCATTAATCCCCATTTTTGCAATGTCCCTGTCCAAAAAGCACCTTCCCGGTAAGTGAGCCCATACTCCAAGTAACATATGTTTTACATTTCAGGTTTCTAGCCAACTTTTACTATTTGTGCCCCTCTGGGTAGGAATTTCCGAAAATCCATCGACATGGAATTTCAGCTTCCTAGTTCCAGCAGTTTGAGCCGGCTGTCAAGTGGGACTCTTTTTCTTTTTTTGTCCCTCCCGGTTAGAATTAGGCTGGAAGAGGAACCTAAGTACCGAATTTCAGCTTCCTAGTTCCAGCAGTTTGGACAGGTCGTTAAGGGGCCACTTTCCCTTTTTGAGCCCCCATTTTATAACGACCCTGTCCAAAATTCAAAAAAGTATCTTTCTAATAAGTTAGCCCTTACTCCAGGGACCCACATTTTAAGTTTCAGGTTTCTAGCCGAAGGGGTTTTTACAGGCCCCCAAGGTGAGGCTTTTCTTCTTTTTGCCCCTCCCTTTAGGAATTTACAAAAATTCCGTCTTCACGGCTATCTGCGATGGATGAGGAACATTCATACCAAATTTCAACTGCATTGCCTAAGCGGTTTGGGCAGGCCGTTAATGGGGACATTTTTCCCTTTCAACCACCATTTTTAGTATGTTCCTGTTCCAAAATAGAAAAATTACGTTACCGGGGAGTTAGTCCTACTCCAAGGAATACATATTTAAAATTTTAGGTTGGCCAAAAGGGATTGGGCAAGCCGTCAGGAGGAGACTTTTACCTTATTTCCCCTCCCGATAGGAATTTCAAAAATTCCGTCTAAGCGGACGCCTACACAGGAGGAACTCACATACCGAGTTTCCTTTTGGGATATCCTGTAGGGAATTCCAAAAATACAAACTTAGTCGATGTCTACTACAGTGGAGGAACCTTTATACCAAATTTCAACTTCTTACCTCCAGTGGTTTGGGCAGGCACTTTTCCAATTTGTGAGCCTGTTTATGGGGAGACTTTTCCCCTTTTTGCCCGTTCCGGTAGGAATTTCCAAAAATCCCGTCTTAGCGCACGTCTATGCCGAATATCAAAAAACCTTGTTTTAGTGGAGATATCCGTGGGGGGAGGAAAAACAGTAGTTTTTTTGAAATTATATATTATTTTAAATAGTACTTTTTGGAAAAACGAAATTTTTTCGAAAAAGATACTTTGTTTTTACAAAGTACTTTATTTGTACTTTTTTTTGAAAAGGTATTTTTTTTTAAAAAGGTGTTTTTTTTGGAAAAATGTATGTTTTTTGGAAAAAGGTACTTTTTTTTTGAAAAGGTACCCAGGTGGAAATTATGTGTGGTAACAAAAAAGAAGCACTGGCAAAGCGCAAGTAGACCGCGGTCTTACAAAAAGCTGGCAAAGCACTAAATTTGGACGCCTTCCCAACGCTTTAAAGCACTTGTTTTCCTATAACATTATTTTGTTTTTGAAAAAGAAACTCCAAAAGAGTGGATATTTAAATAATTTTTGACTCCACAATACAATAACTCCAAGAATCGTCTATTTTTAGAGTAATTTAAAATTCTTCAGTGATGAGGGTTCATAATTTGGTGGCAGGGAAAACACTTGATTTTTATATTTCTTGGTGCTATCTCAATACTTTGCAAAGCATTAAATAGATCGGTGTTATCATTTGGGTGTCAGGAAAGCACTTTAATTTTTTTATTTGAGCGTTGGCAAATCATTTGATTTTTATGTTTATGGGTGCTTTCCCAGGGCTTGGTAAAGCATTGGCACCACCGTGGAACGGTGTTATCATTTGGGCGTTGGGAAAGCGCTGTTAACAAGCACTCATACCACCCATTTCGGTGCTTTGCCAGTGCTGGCCCCTTTGTAATTTTCTACCTGGGTAGTTCTTTTGGAAAAGGAACATTTTTTTAGAAAAAGGTACTTTTTTTTGGGAAAAGGTACTTTTTTTGAAAAAGGTACTTTTTTTGAAAAAGGTATTTTTTTTAAAAAATGTATGTTTTTTAGGAAAAGGAAAATATTTTTAGAAAAAGGTACTTTTTTTTGGAAAAGGTACTTTTTTTGAAAAAGGTATTTTTTTGGAAAAATGTATGTTTTTTGGGAAAAGGTACTTTTTTTGAAAAAGGTATTTTTTTTTGGAAAAATGTATGTTTTTTGCGAAAAGATACTTTTTTGGAAAAGGTACTTTTTTTTTGGAAAAGGTACATTTTTTTAGAAAAAGGTACATTTTTTGGAAAAAGGTACTTTTTTTAAAAAAGGTACTTTTTTTTGGAAAAAGGTACTTTTTTTGGAAAAAGGTACTTTTTTGGAAAAAGGTACTTTTTTTGGAAAAAGGTACTTTTTTTGGGAAAAGGTACTTTTTTTTGGAAAAAGGTACTTTTTTTGGAAAAATGTACTTTTTTCGGGAAAAGGTACTTTTTTCGGGAAAAGGTACTTTTTTTGGAAAAAGGTACTTTTTTTGGAAAAAGGTACTTTTTTGGAAAAAGGTACTTTTTTGGAAAAAGGTACTTTTTTTGGAAAAGGGTACTTTTTTTGTAAAAAGGTACTTTTTTTGGAAAATGGTACTTTTTTGGAAAAAGGTACTTTTTTTGGAAAAAGGTACTTTTTTGGAAAAAGGTACTTTTGTTGGAAAAAGGAATTTTTTTTGGAAAAAGGTACTTTTTTTGGAAAAAGGTACTTTTTTTTTGGAAAAAGGTACTTTTGTTGGAAAAAGGAATTTTTTTTGGAAAAAGGTACTTTTTTTGGAAAAAGGTACTTTTTTTTGGAAAAATGTACTTTTTTTGGAAAAAGGTACTTTTTTGGAAAAAGGTACTTTTTTGGGAAAAACGTACTTTTTTGGGAAAAAGGTACTTTTTTTGGGAAAATATACTTTTTTGGGAAAAGGTACTTTTTTTGTTCCCTTTTTGCCCCTCCCGATAAGAATTTCCAAAAATGCCGTCTCAACGGACGTCTACACCGGTCGAGGAACCTACATACCAAATTTCAACTTCATAGCTCCAGCAGTTTGAGCAGGCCGTCAAGGGGTAGACTTTTTCCCCTTTTTGCCCGTCCCTGTAAAAATTTCCAAAACTCTCGTCTTGGTGGATGTCTACGATAGTGGAGGAACCTTTATACCAAATTTCAACTTCCTACCTCCAGCGGTTTGGGCAGGCCGTCAAGGGGGGCCTTTTTCCCCTTTTTAACCCCCATTTTTACAACGTCCCTGTCCAAAATTCCAGAAAGTACTTTCCAGAAAAGTTAGCCCATACTCCAAGGAACACATATCTTAAATTTCAGCTTTCTAGCCAAAGGGGTTTTGGCAGGCCGCCAAGGGGGAGACTTTTCCCCTTTTTGCCCGTTCCGGTAGGAATTTCCAAAAATCCCGTCTTAGCGGACGTCTACGCCGAAAGAGGAACCTACATACCAAATTTCAACTTCCTAGCTTCAGCGGATTGGGCTGGGCGATGTTGAGTCAGTCAGTCAGTCAGTCAATCAGTCAGTCACGTTATTCTTTTATATATAGAGATGTGTGCAGCTTACGAAAATTTGATTTATTTGCCCGAGTAAAAAAGTTTTGATATAATCATATATTATTTTATGTAATTGCATATAGTAACTTATAGTTACATATGGCCACATATGCTTTTAAATTCAAGCATATATACTTTTATATAGTCATATATTAGATATTTTTTCCTCAAAGGTTTTAATATGGAGACATATGTAATTTTATATTATTACATACTGGCCTACATATATATGTATGTACTATATATAAGTACATAAAGTAACATATAAAAGATATAATTACATATACGTTTATATATAAGTTAGTATGACACTATACATAATAATATAAAACTATGTGGATCCATATAAAAAATATTTTATAATTTGTGTTAGTTATGATTATATATTGACGAATATGAACCCATATATAACTTATAACGTTCTTTATAAAATCATCTATAATTATATATCATCCCACATAGGCAATTTTTTCAAAGTGATTTTATATAAAAATATATAAAGTCCATATAAAACCGTATTATATTATATTTGGTTCCATGTTATCAATGATTTTGAACTAGTTTTAGATTTAGTAATTACTAGGGATTGGCGCGTGACACGAAATGTTCGTGAGTCACGTTATTCACACGTGATCGTGAGTAATAATTACTATACTTAAGTGATTCGTGCGTGAGCGTGAGTAAGAATAACCCGTGCATGATTCGTGTGTGAGTTTATTTATTGCATCATATGTTTTTAGTAGTTTTTACGGTTTTGCGTTAGAATTTTCTGAATGTAATGTTTAGGAGCATGAGTCAAAAATGGCTTACGCACCCATAACATTAACAACACTGAATCTTTAATACGAAATTCTCTATACTAGGTTTGTTTTTTTTTCGAATTTTATATATATCTATAACTACTTGTAAAAAAACGACTATCCATACTTACCTGACTTTTCTTTTATTTTTTGTAAACAACTGAAATTTAAACATTTGGAGTCCCCTTTGTACAAAAGCTGTTTTCGTACAAAGACTTCGCCGGAACGCGAAATGGAGCAATAATCTTGTGTGCCCTGCTCCACCATTGCTAACAAACGCATAATTCATTTGTTAGCTTTTGTTGTTTTTGTTTACATTAGAAAGAGAAAAGCCAAGAATTTTTAAGACTTGGTAGCATTTTTATAACTACCCTAGTAAAAATGATTTTTATATAATCAGATATGATTTTTATACAATCATTTATGATTTTGTACAATTATAACTTGTCGAGTATTGTGAAACATATATTTTTATATGATTATATCAAAAGATATTTAATTATATACAATTATATTACCCAGATCCACCATTTTTCGGATCAAATAATATATTTTTTATATAATTATATTAACCCAAACCCATCCGGAAAATGGTGGATCTGGTTAATATAATTTTATGTAATTAAATGTCTTTTGATATAATCATATAAAAACATATGTTTCACAATACTCGACAAGTTATAATTGTACAAAATCATAAATGATTGTATAAAAATCATATCTGATTATATAAAAATCATTTTTACTAGGGTACTTAATTTTTAAGAAGCTAAATTTATACCTACTTAAAAATTTTATAAATGCTTAAATTTGTATGGAATATTTATACAAAATTCGAAAAAAAACAAACCTACTATAACGTACACTTGCTGATTTTTTATATTATATCTTGGTTGTATATCATAATCCTATTAACTTTAAAATTTCAGTGTTGTTAACTTTAAGATGAATGGGGGAATATTTAGTTGATCTCTTATTTTTAAGTAAATGAATGTTCTGTTTTAATTTGACTCTAGATCAGTGATGTACTTTACGCACACTATTGCATTTATACTTGTGTGTGTAGTAGCGAAAAAACGAAGTTTAATCTACGGTACACTGATGAAAAATTTCAATTGCAGAAAAAAGATTCTTTTTCGAAAAAAGTGAATTTCATAAAAATATATTTTTTAATATATGAACCCCTTTGAAACTAAAAAATATATATTTTTTCTATTTTGGCTTAAGCGGACAAGGGCTCCTGGGAACCACCATGGCTCAGAAACAGTTTCGCGTTGTATCATATTAGTGTGTGTACTCAAGTGAAAAAAATGTTGTTAGAATTTAAAAAAAATAGATTTTTTGCATAGAAAGAAAGCTACACTCATAGAAATAAAGCTGTACAAATGCACTCATAGAAATAAGTCTATAAAAATAGCAAAAAATTTTTTAAAATTGGGCTTTATGCAGGCCCAATAACAATAAAATTAACAGATTTTTTAATTAAATATTTGTAGACTTAACATAGAAAACAAAAAATGTTGTACTAACAATTTTTTTTTGCTTAATTCACATCGAATTTTGGAAAGTGTAAATAACAGATAATTTTATTAAATCAACAGAATCAATAAAAAAAATTACCAAATATCTGTAGACAAATAAAATCAACAAAATGTTTAAAATTTTAAAGTTTTTTAATTTTTTTTAATGCGATTATAAATCTTCCGTTATTATATCAGCAATTTACAAGTATTTCCATTTTACAAAATTCGGGCTAAATTTAGCAAAAAAAAAAAAATGTTAATACAACAGTTTTGTTTGCTATTTTAAGTCTGCAAATATTTAGTTAGTTGGTTTTTTCTGCAGGGTAATTTTTATCTAATTTTAAGTAACTTTTTTTTGCTATTTCTACAGACTTATTTCTATGAGTGTAGCTTTTATTTCTATGACTGTACAAGAATTCATTTCAAATATTATTATTATAATTTTATTACAAATTAAGCATTGTGCATCGTCATCCATATTCTCTATAAAAAAAGTGTTTTCCCATTCATCATCAAACATTTTTGTACGTGTATTTTTTGTGTGTTCCGCAGCGTGATGTTGCTTCAATAATGGTTCAACTAAAATTGATTTGTTTTCTTTTAACTCAGTGAGAACAAAGCAAAAGCCGAATATGCATATCGATAGCCATACGAAGATGTTTATAGTGTACGTGTGTTGACGCAGCGCAAGCAGCATTTTCTTGTGTAACCACGCGTGGTTGGAAATTGAGAGGGGGTACATCACTGCTCTAGATCATAAATAAATATCACTTTCTGTTTAAATTATTTTCAAATCAAAGAAATATGATACAATTTTTACAAGTAAATTACAAAGAATAAAAATATATTTGAAAGAATTCGATAAGACTAGCAATACAGAATACGTATTTTCGGCTTTCGCTACAAAGCCATCATCAGTGTATTTCGTCTTTAGTGGGCTAATATTTTAATGATTGTCTACTTATGTGACCGCTGAAAGAAAATCGAATTTCTTATCAACAACTCAACTTAGACTAACATCAACGAAATTTAACAATGCTATTTTTATCCTTTGTCATTATTACTCTATTTTGCTTTGAACCTTAATTCTTAAGATATCTCAGCTGATTCTATTTAACTCTGTGTATGATAACCACAGACTTTTGAATTACAACGAACCGTTAAATTTAAATTTAAATGTATATTATTTAAATTATATTTTTGCACCGTGTCAATGTGTTTAAGATGAATGGGGGAATAACTTTATTTTAAAATTACTAAATTAAAAGAAAAATTTTTTTCATGTCGATAAATCTGGATAAAGGTAATGGAAGATTTATCGAAATTATAAGATCTCCAGCAGACCTGGAGTTAATCATTACATTTTGTAATTAATTACACATGCAATTACACAATTACATGTAATTGTAATTGAAGAACAACTCATCTACAATTACATATTATTTGTAATTGCAATTCAAAAAAGAACAATTACAAGTAATTGAAATTGTTTTTTTATTTAAAAAAATAATATTTGTATATTGTTAGATATATTCCTACCCAGCAAAACCTTTCATTACCATGTAATGAGTTTTAGGTATTGAAATCTTAAGTGTTCACTAGTTACCTTTTAATTACTAAACTACTTATTTTAACATGGTGATGTCATTGGAGGAAAGTCATTACACTGATGTTACCTGTAAGTAGTTGATCAGATGTTCTATAAATAGATGTTGAATATAGATTTAAAAAAATATAAAAATTTAAAAACCAATAGGAGCTGACACGTATTGATCAGCGTACCCCACGATTGTCAGGCAAACACTCTAACCATTAGACCACGACATCACTATGATTTTTAATGCTCTAATTTATATACACATTTATTGTGGCAACTGTTATATATATCTATTTTTCACAAAACTTGTTGTTATTAAATACTGCTTAATGAACATCAACATTTCTATAAATAGATGTTTAATATAAATTACAAAAAAAAAACAACAATGGAAGCTAACACGAGTTGAGCAGCGATCCTCATGTCTGTCAGGCAAAAACGATAACCACTAGGCTACGCCATAGCTATGGTTTTTAATGATTTAGAACATATATTATTGGTTTCAGCTATTGTGAAATAGTAATGTGTGGGGTATAATTATCGGTAACTCATTACATTCAGTTTAAAAGTAATTCAACGGGTAATGAGATATGAGATCTAAGTAATGCATGTAGTAATGACCAGTCATTACCAAGTTTTTGCTGGGTATATAATATGATAAAAAGTATAAGGTTAATATTTAGATATAATTGTATCAAACTATGTCCACTTTTATAACATTTTATATAATTTTATACAAAAATATATAATTTGATGTAATTGGATGAGGACAAAATTCGGATACAATTGTATCAATTTGCATAAAATTGTATCAAATTGTACCAAATTGTATAAAATTGCATACAATTCGATACAATATGATACAATAAGACGTTCTCATTTTTCGGATATAATTATATCTAATTACATAAAAGATTATATATAATTAAATATAACTTCATATGGCTCCATATCATTTTTTTTGCTTGGGTGTCCACAACCTAAAATTACTCGAGGAAACAAAAGTTTTGAAAGCCGTATTGTTACAAAAGTCGAAAAAATCGTAGACAATCCCTCGATTAAATTGAATATGCGTTAGTATAAGGAATGCGTCCAGAAAATATAGTGTATACATTTTCACTTGTAAAATATATATTATGTCCATACATGGGACTAATTAATTAGGTGGACTAATTACTTGATGATTTCATTACCATTGCATTTATATCAATTGTAATGGAAATTTTAAAACTACTGCCTTTCTAGCAAGGAAGACTGTTTCGAGTTTTTCGTCAGAAAGGTCAAGAGGAAAGCTGAAAAAAAATCTTGTGTGGTAAGCAAATAGCAGGTGTGGAAAGAGAAGCATAAGTACGTTTATTTTAATCAAACGCCCACTTATTTTAATTCGGTTCGGAAGTTTACAAGTTATTAGTATTTAAGCCTAAACTAGTTTGGAAGTATCGTAAAAAAGTTTGAAAGTATCGTATTGTAATAAATAAAAATAGCATACAAAAAACTATTTTTTTATCTTTTTCTTGTGGAACAGAATTTTGGAAGATGACAAAGCAAATTGTGGTAAATTTTTTGCTTTTGTTTTTCCTTTAATATTTTAAATGTTGGATAGCGCTCCTAGACAACAAAAAGAAATTTTAATTAATTTAACCGAATCAAATTTTAACTGATCAAATAAAAAAGAAATGAAAACCAACAAAAAAATGGGTAATTTTTAACCCAGTAAATCCCCGAGATGGCCGATAATCTCAGACATCTCAACCTTAGAATTCTTTTCTCTATAATATATCCGAACTTCATGATATATCCGAAATTCAGATTATCGCATGAGATACTTTCATTGTAAATTTTATATTAATCCGAGATATATTCATATATTTATACACAGTAGACATTCATTAGCCCATAATCTAATTCAAAAAGGTCAACGACTTGAAATTTTAGTTAAAAAAACTTTTAAA
This sequence comes from Leucophora obtusa, assembly GCA_949987735.1. Classification (NCBI taxonomy): domain Eukaryota; kingdom Metazoa; phylum Arthropoda; class Insecta; order Diptera; family Anthomyiidae; genus Leucophora; species Leucophora obtusa. Next base: position 145,346,199 of record OX465297.1, read on the forward strand.
TTGCTTTTATCCTTTCAAGACACACGTATTAAATTCTATTTCAGTTTAATATTCATATGATTTATAAATTTTCCATAAACATGTTGCTATAGACTGCAATGTATAAAAATTTTAAATTATAACAAATTTTGTCTAAAACTGGTCAGACAATGCAGAGACAATTGTGTTTGTCTTGTCTTACTGCAATATTTCCATTTTTCTCGACATGGGCTTTGTGCAAAGCAACAATAAACATACTAAAAGCACTTAAAGCATTGCAAAAATATTAGAGACCATTTTTTACTGGTAACCTTTTTATATATCGTCATCTAAAATGCAAAAGGGCGTAACAACACTTTTTATTTTTTTATACTAGAACCAAAAAAAAACGTTGTAGAATTAAAGATATTCTATATTTTCTTCTCTTGTTTAAAACACGACTATAGACTTATTTCGACATATAAGTTTAAAATTTTGTAGGGAAATGTAATTTAGTCCAGTGCGTCAATCAAAAAAATCAAATCGGCTTAAAATTTTTTGTTGTTACGCCCTTTTGCATTTTAGGTGACGATATGTTGTTGTATATGTAACATGTATTACATACCAGGATACACACACACATTACTTTAGATATAACCACACTCACAATATATTTACAAAAAATGTTTAATGATTATTTAAAAAGAAATTCAGTAGTCAATTTTAATTGAATAAATAGTTAAGCTATAAAGAAATTTATTTTTTCATTTTGTTCTACCAATCATTCAATAAAAAAAATACACGAAAATACGGACCCAGGACGATAGGGGTATGGCATTACCAAAAAAAAGTTATAACTACATCGTTATCACTAGATGGCACTTTGTTAAAAAAAATTTACACTTTTCTTTTTTTGTTTAAATTGAAATAATAAAAAACTGAAAAGCACAAAAACAAACATATATGTATCTCAAATTTTATTATTTGAATATATTTCGCGCCTTGTTTTTTCCTATTTTGCGCAGTTTTCAGAAATTTTTGAGTTTTAAAATACAGGCTCAGCTGATATTAAACTGATACTAAATAGTTGCTCTACTAATACTAAATTTCAGCGTCCCTATGACTTTCAATTGTTTTTAAATGATTTTCAATTGTTTTATTATTTAATATACTTTCAGTGTTCTACATATACATAATTTACATAAAACAGCAATTTTTATATTTAGATATTTTTGTTTTTGGTAAGAACAAGTAACAAAAATTGTTTAACGACCATAAGGTTTAATAACCATAAAATTGAAAGGTAAACCTAGACAAACAAAATCTTAATAGCAAAGACAAGAATTCAAAAAAGCATATATCGACATAAGCGATTAAACCCAATTTAAAAACATAATATGAATAAAATCAATATCCCAGTGTAGAAACGGTAATGACCAGGGCAAGGACTTTCATGCAAATGCAAACATGTCAGTGGCCCAAAAATGATTTTTGCCAAATACTTTTCCGAATCAAAGAATTTGCAAAAAAATGGCACCGATTTGTTGTTGCATATTTTTGCATATTTTGTTATAAATGCATATTTTTGCATATTTTGCTTTTAAGTTTCATTGCATATTTTATGATTTTTATTGCATATTTTTGCATATTTTGTTATAAATGCATATTTTTGCATATTTTGCTTTTAAGTGCATATTTCATTGCATATTTTATGATTTTTATTGCATATTTTGTTATAAATGCATATTTTTGCATATTTTGCTTTTAAATGCATATTTTATTGCATATTTTATTGCATATTTTATGATTTTTATTGCATATTTTTGCATATTTTGCACATTATTGCATATTTTTTAATATTTTTAAATATGAAATTCGATTTAAGAATTCATACTTTAAAACTAAAAAAAATTCTAAAGAATTAATTATTTGGAAGCTCTGTTGGTAATAGAACACTACAGTAGTAAGAGAAACACATAGTATACAATATGTTGTCATCCGCTAACGCATTTTTTATAGATGTAATTTTAAATTAACGTTTTCGGGTGTTATTGCTCACAAACAGAAAGTTGAAAAATTTTATAAAAATTATTTTAAGGAAACTTGTCCCCGAGCATTAATTTCTGCCACTTTTTTTCTCTGAGTTACGAAAGTGGGTACGATTTTATAGTACACATATTTAAGTTCTTTTTTATAATAAAGTTTTTTTTAGGGTAAAATGCCACACACAAAAATATATTTAACTATGTGTATTTGAAGACAAATTCAGTGTGTTCGTTTACTCGAATTTCTTACTACTTTTACAAAGTTTTGTTTACTTTTTGTATTGAATTTTTCCAGCTGTTGTAAATATAGTAACTTGTAGTAAGTAAACGAACAAGCTTATTGTAACAGATACCTGCATTTTTACGTTTATGTTAGTTTTTAATAAATATAATTTAAAAAAAACATTTATTTTTAATTGCATATTTTTTGGTTTTTAGTGTATATTTCGTTATAAATGCATATTTAAGTGCATATTTCCTATTTTATAGTGCATATCTTAAGCGCATATTTTCGATTTTTTAGTGCATGAAAGTCCTTGCCCTGGTAATGACATATCATTATTTTTGTTATAGGTATTTTAAGAATAACAGTATTTCGGTTATTTCATGTTGTTTTTGGGCACAATAACAACAATGAATTGGAAGTTATTGAAAATAAAAAATGGGTTCATTTGTCCTCATTTAAGCCGAGTGTAACATCTGAACATATAATGGAATATATTGCGAAATATGCTAATATTAAAAAAATCCATTTACAATGCTATAAATTGGTCAAAAGGGATACTGATTTGAATTTGATAAAGAAAATATCATTTAAAATTGGGATCTCTGCTAAATTCTATAATGAAGTTTTAAAGCCTTCCTTGTGGCCTGTAAATGTAAGGGTGCGACCATTCCAGCTTTATCAAAAGCCTTTAGTTTTTAAATAATTATAAATATTAGTTTTATATTTAATCATAGTCTGTAAGGAAATTATGTTCCATAGACTGAATAAAGAAAATGAAATGAAAAATGAAATTTCTGTAACGGCATTTTAAGGATAACGGTAGTCATTTGAAAGGGTTTTGAATCGATAACGGTAATTCAACGGTATTGCCTGCCAACCCTGCATTCTTTTGCGCGATAGCGCCATACAAAAGTAATAAGCAATGTAATAACAAAAGTAACTAGTTACCATTACGAGGTATGTAGTTACATAACCACATATCTAGTAATGATTTTCTACACTGGGATGTCTCGGAACTTTGACATCGTTTTTTAAAGATCTTCTATAAAAAATGTATTAACTGAAAAACTAGGATTTTCAAAATAACCTGTTATTATATTTTGCCACTGATTGTCATGTTTAGCATATATGTATTTATGTCTCTTCCATATGTGGCACATACTAGACTAATTTATATCGTATCGTCTTGTTCTTATCCACAATTTTAAAATAGGTTCAATAACACTTTTGGCTTAAACAAAGTTCATTAAACTTTTAATTAAATCGAAGAAAAGTTGTAAACAATTTATAAAGTTCTAAGAAAAACTTTCTTTAATATGAAACAAAAATTGATTTATCCAAATGGATGCAAAAGTTTATCACAGTGCCAAGTGTGGCGGCAAAATTTAAATAATTAAGATAGCATTGCAAAACAAATTAAGGATTTTGGTTCAACAGTGTTTTCGTTTTTATTTAGACCCGATAACACAATGTCCCGTTAAAATTTTACCAACATATCAATTCAATTTTTATATGGGAAACAACAACTAATGTGCAATCTTGTTTTTTTTATTTGTTTTGCAATAAAAATTTTATTGAAAATTATGTAAATTATCCAAGTCTACCCAATAAACCAAGAAACGATACAGTATCGTTAATGATATCATATTTAATAAAATTTACATCATTTATAAAAATCCAAAATAACATAGAAATTATTTAGATTTGAAACAAATTTCAAAAAGTTTTCAAATAAAATTAAATATTGGAAATAATAAACATTTTTCTTAGCACATGTCTTAATAGAATACAATCAATTTGGTACAACAAAATTGTTCTGTATGGTAAGTGTTAAAGAAATTTTAAAAATGCAATTCAAAATTTCAAAATGCATCTAATTTACTTTTTCATTTTTTTTTCAGGAAAATTGCACATTTCAATCTGAAATTCGTGGATTGATTTTAACCCTTAAATTTGGATTAAAATCAAATTCAGCGTGAGCAAATTGTATTTATTATGAAATCGGTTAACAAGAGGAATAGTGATTGTCATTATACGGAATGGATGCTGAGCTTCAATTGGATAGTCATGTATGCTGCGTTGTTATAATTTTTACATTCGCCAAAATTGAATTTAAAGTTAAATAAACATGGTTTAATGATCAGAATGCAAAAATGTGCAATAAATATATTTTTTATTAAATAGGATATCATAAATATTATAATTTTAGATATGGCAACGATATCATTTTCGATGTCGTTAAAGATCTCATATGTGTTTTTTTATTTCGATATCGTTAACGATATCATATTTTCCTGGAATAGTGATACAATAACGATAAAAATTTTGGAATATTTATGACGAAAGTATTATCGCGCAGTCTGATATTTTCGATATCGTAACGATATCGGTATTTAATGAAAAACGATATCATTAACGAATGTGCATTTTTATCAATAGTAGATATTGTCAATCATTCTCGGACAAACTTATCACCGAAATGATATCGCAACGAATTCGAAATCATATCGTTTGGTTTGTTGGGTATTTATTAATATTTATTTTTAGATTAAATCTAGTATTGCTTTTTAATGCACCAATTAAAATACGTGAAATAAACAACCATGGATATGTTCACAATTTATTATTTTAATGACAGCTATTGCAGTGTAAATTTAATTTATTAGCACTTTTTATAGACTTTTAAATTTGTTTCTAGAATATAATTTTTACACAAATTAAAAATTGGGTAAAACAATATGAAATCAACATACCATTCGGATAAAAAATCTGTGATTCGAATGGAATTTTCCATATTTTTAGTGTACGACAATTATGGCAAATTCCAAGAAGAACTCAACGATGCATAAATTTCAGAACTGAAATATGACTTCATGAAAAATGTCCTATAAATTTTTATAAGATACACAATTCATGTTGGTCTTATACTTTTGTTAAAGACTTCCCTTTTAAATCCAAGTGAATATTGTTTCCCTTCATGAAAAGGTCAAAGGTCATTTTTGGGTCTTGATTTCAAAAGCCCATATTTCAAAATGTGTTTTTTTTTATTCCTAAAAAAATATTCGTATATATAATACATCGGCTGAAATATTGAAAAATCCATATGATTTTTTGGAACTAGCAACCTGACAATTCGTTCATTAGTGCTACCGCTGTTTTAGCGACGCTAATTTTGTGAGGGTTTGCTCGACGTGCACCAAAAACACATTTTCGTATTTTTATATAAACAAAATATAAACAAGAATCTAATAATAGATCTGTGAAAACAACCAACTAGTTACATTGAATTGAAGGTCTTACTTGGGTGAAATGCTTAAGCGGTCACACTTAAGTATAGGTACATTTTTAATGTAGGAATAGGCACATGTCTTTAAATCCTATAGCCGACGGACAATCTGGCAATAAAATAATCATATAAACAATTAATACAATTTAATGGAAAATCAATGATGAAGCCTGTCCATACAAAAAGGCAGAACTAGATCTAGTCTGATTTTAAAATTCATTTGTTTATAATTTTTATATAAAAAAGTTTACTCTTCTTCTTAACCTCAAACCTAACAAAAAAAAATTATTTATAGTTGTGTTATTTTGGCAAAAACTTATTAATTTTTAAAAATGTTGATGACCTAGGAAAAAGCGTTGAGTTCGGTATTCATTGGAAAAATAACTAACTAGTGGGCGTAATTTTTGCAAAAATAAGTGTTTCAAGTGCGTTAAATACAATTAAGTGTACACCAAAAAATTATCTTTGAGCCAGCCTATCAAGGACAAAATTGTGGACATAAAGGTTGCATTCTTACCTTTAAAATAAGACCAAATTGTGTGTTATACAGTTAAAACAAGACACAAACTCATTATGACGCGATATTTCGGAAACGAAAGGGTCTGCGATCCAAAAACAGTGCTTTAGTCATTTAAATCGGAGATGGTTACTCCGAAGATGGCAAATTTTTGTGTTGAATTGACATAATTTCTCGCCATAACGATAATGACGTCAGGTCATAACTACAATCAGGTTTTTGTTTAAACAAATATTGCTAAAAGCACCCACTCAATAAATTATATTTGACATACAATTAAATACAAATTCACTATGAAAGCTGCCAGTGAATCATAAAATGTTTAACATATAAGCTCTAATAAAAATAATAAATAAAATTTTGTATAAATAATTAAAAATTAATTTCAAATTGTATGTGGAGCAAAAATATGCACACATAATTGTAATTTTTTTTAAAACAAACAATAATATTTAAAGCAATTAATACAAGATAATATAAATAAATAAATACCCGAGTAAAAAAAATTGATCTCACGCAATATCTAATTATATCCAATTTGATATTGTTTAAGATCTGCTGTAATATCTAGCTGATCCAATTAGATCTCAAAATTGGGTGTATCCAATCATATCGTATTAGATCCCATTGTATATATGGGGATAAACTAAGATCAAGTTATATCTCAAAATTGGGAGGTCCAGTGATATCTTTGGGGATAAACCTAGATCTATTTTGATCCGAAAATTGGCGGATCCAGCTATATATTTGCGGATATTTTTAGATCTAATTTGATCCGAAAAATGGCGGATCCAATTAGATCCAGCTATATATTTGGGGATAAACTTAGATCTGATTTGATCTCAATTTTGGCAGATCAAATTAGATCCGGCAATATATTTGTGGATAAACGTATATCTAATTTGATCCGAAAAAGTGGCAGATCGAATTAGATCTAGCTATATATTTGGGGATAAACTTAGATCTAATTTGATCCGAAAAATGGCACACCGAATTAGATCCAGCAATATATTTGTGGATAAACTTAGATATAAATTGATCTGAAAAATGGCAGATCAAATTAGATCCAGCAATATATTTGGGGATAAACTTGGATCTAAATTTATCAGAAAAATGGCAGATCGAATTAGATCCAGCAATTTATTTCGGTATTAAAATGGCAGATCGAATTAGAAACAGCAATATATTTGGGGATTGACATCTAAAAGTATCCATAAAAATGACAGATAAAATTAGATGCCGGATTATATTTGGGTACTACGTAAGATCTCCATTTATTTGGGATTAAATAAGATCCCAGACATATATTGCCAACTGTTCAAAAAATAATAGACTGGCAGAGCACTGATTGTATAAAAATTACAATATTTTGTTAAAATAAGGTGTAAACTCAGAAGGTCTCGAGTTCGATATGCATTTTTTTTACAAAATGAATTTCTTTTTATAAAATTAAAATTTTTTTTTCTATAAATTTTTTTATAAAATTATATATTTATTTTTTTATTAAATTGAAATCTTTGAATAATTTATTTATTTATTTATTTATTTTCCATTTCCTGTACAACAAGAGTGAATCTTATAATTATAGTACAGGAATCCAATATTCTTAAAGGACAGTTTACAAAATTATTAAGTACATACTAATACAAACATTGAGTTTAATGAAAAATAAAAGTTAACATATTTAAACGAAATAATATGTGTACATTTAGGCAAAAAATGCAAATAGGAATTTTTTAAAACTATTTGCGTTGCTATTGAGTTGTTGGGTATGTGGAAGTAAATTCCAAAGACGTACTGCATATACAAAGAAATTCCATTCAGATACAAGATAGTGGTGTAAAGGGACAATAATTTTCCTTCCTCTTCGTGATCTGGCAAATCGTATTTTGTCGTAAAGATATTGTGGTGTTTCAGTATATATTATTTTATGTAGACATACAAGTACTCGTATCTTAAGGAGATTTTCAAAAGATACACCATATAAGTTATTGGCAACTTCAGAAATATGATCAAACTTTCGCAATCCATAAACGTATCGAAGAACATTATTGTATAAAACATTTAACTTACGTTTGCTAGTATCATCACAACTTGCAAATACTTCACATCCGTATATTAACCCAGGAATCAGGTATGACTTGGCAAGGAGTATTTTAATCTTCAGCGGAGTAAAGTATTGAGTTGCCCAAAGCGACCTTAACTTGATATAAGTTTGACCGACGAGTGAGTTTATATGATCATTCCATGTTAGATAGTTATTAAAAATCAACCCGAGATTTTTGGCAGCATTAACAAGCTCTATTTTTTCTCCATTTATTACAATGTCATCTTCAATGACAGGCACAATTGTTTTTTTATGGATGACCATGCACTTTGACTTCAAGGGATTTAGACATAAGCCATTTGCAGTTGCCCAGAGAAATATCCTATTTAAGTCGTCATTAAGTTTAGCTATATTTTCAGCAACAGATCTAGCAGGGCTACTTAAGTACAATTGAACATCGTCTGCATACATATGAATTTTGCAATGTACTAGTTGGTTTGGCAAATCATTAGCATAAATTGAAAAAAGCAATGGCCCAAGGATGGACCCTTGGGGCACTCCTCTAAAAACATTAATTGGGTTTGACGTTGTATTATTCACCTGGACAGATTGAGAACGATCGTTTAAATATGAGCGCAAAAGCCTCGTTGACGATGGGGAGAACTTAAAAAAATTAGCAAGTTTCATGCACAGTATATTATGGTCAACCGTATCAAATGCTTTGGAATGATCGAGGAGCACCAAAAAATTCAATTTACCATCATCTAGCTCACTACGTATATTTTCAGAGACATCCAGTAAAGCAGTTACGCAACTATGATTTGAGCGAAACCCGGATTGTTTATTGGTTAACAAACGATTTTGTTCAATGAAAGAGCACATTTGTGCATGTAAAAGCTTTTCTAACACTTTTGAGAGGAAACATAAAATAGCTATCGGCCTAAACTCTGTGTTCGATTTTGGTAGTGGCAATATTTTAGCATGTTTCCATTTCATTGGGAAAGTACTTGACATTATAATAGTATTCAACAAATGAGTTATAAATGGTAGGAGTAGAGGTAACAGTATCTTTATGAACTTTGGGTGCATATTATCATAACCCACTGCATTCGATTTTATGAGTGAAAAATAAGTAAAAACATCAGACTGACTAACGCAAGAAAATTCGAACAGATGGTCTTCGTCAGTGTTATTTATAGTTGGGAAATTGTAAAAATTATTATTTATTTGAACCATAGGTATGTTCGTGAAAGCATTATTAAGCACATTAGCATCTGCTTGACAGTTATTCGTTTGTTTTGTTTTACCAATTCCTATTTCACGGATGGTTTTCCAAGTTTGTTTAGAATCAATAGCCTCTCCAAAACGACTTGAATAGTATTCAGTTTTTGCAAATTTAATGTTAATGTTCACATTCTTTCTGGCAGAAGTGTATACAACTTTTAATTCTGGAGTTTTAAAACGCTTCCACCTAGAGTAAGCCAAATCTCTCTTGTGGATTAATTTTTTAATTTCAGTGGTAAACCAAGGTTTCGTCTTTACGGACAGAGTTTTCGATTTTAATGGTACAATATCATCGTAAATGCATTGAACATTTGACTCAAAAAATGTCAATTGCTCATCAACAGAAACCATTGAAAATATATCACTCCAGCTAACACAGCAAACTTTCTCATAAAGCATGTTATAGTCTATGTTTTTAAAATCACGATAGTAAACAGTATGTTCCTCTTGATGAACTCTAAAGTTGTAGGTTAAGAAAATCAAATCGTGCTTAGAGAAACACGGTGCAGAAATCTGATCATACAATATAATATTTGATACGTTAGACACAAAGAAGAGATCAAGTAATGAACTGTTCGAGGCAGTATGATGTGTTGGTGTTGTTAGATTAGTAGGCGTGAGACCAAGAGACGACATATTTGCGGTTAAGACTGTTTCAATTAAGACGTTTGAATTAAAATCGCCGGATATTAAAACATCATCGTATTCAACAGCAAGGGTTTCCAATGTTGAAAACAAATTAGTAAGTGGAATTCTTTTATTAGGCCTATAAATGCAACCCACAAGCATTTTCTTTCCGAAAGATAAAATATCTAAGAAGATAAACTCAACTTTCCTTGTAAATTTCTCTTTCATCTGATTTTGAGGTTTAACAGTTTTCACCTCAGACTTAAGACGAAACTTACACGGTATGTTGTTTTTTACGAAAATTGCCACTCCACCCGCTTTACCATCTCTATCAGCTCTGAAAGTTTTGTAACCATTAAGGCAAATAAAATAATTTTATTTACATCTTTTTGATGCTCTACACCATTTCCAATTGTATTAATTGTTTTAAGATTTATCAATTGTATTTCAGAAATAATCAATTGAATTTCAGTTTTATCAATTGTGTTTCAGAACTCATCAATTATTTTTCACATTTATGAATTGTATTTCAGAACTAGTCAATTGAAGTTCAGTTTTATCAATTGTGTTTCAGAAATTATTAATTGTATTTCCGAAATTCACAACTGTATTTCAGAAATCATCAAACTGTATTTCAGAAATTATCAATCGTATTTCCGAAATTATGAAATGTATTTGAGAAATTTTTCTCTATTAGCTATGAAATTCTGAAATAGATTTCATTATTTCTGGACACAACTAAATAAATAATTAAATTTGCATAATATTGTAGTTTCTGAAGTGCAAATAATATTTTGTGATATACAATTAAAATTTTCTAAAATACATTTAATAATTTCTGGAATACCTTTTTTCGATGCTTATAAGTTAGCTCGAAATGCTTTTATCATTCATTTAATTTGTAGCTATCACACATCTATAACAAGTCTCGTTAGATTAGAATGTAGAGGTCTTGGCTGACAATCTGGTGGACTGGGTTAAATTTCATGTTTTTAAAAGCAAATATTAAAAAAGTTTTCTCAATTTTTTGAAAAATGTTTTTTGAAATCTATTTTTTTGCCAAGATAGTTAATGCAACGTTCTGCCAACGCATAACCGACCATCGCCAACGGTTTGCCAGCATTGTGCCGATTATATTTTTCTGTCTGGGATGTTAAACTTAAACCTATTGTATATTAACATTAATTAACACTATATTTTTATTTTTAGGAAATACATTTTTATTTTATTATAAGTTAACATTAAATTAAATTTTAGATAATGGCACCAATTTGTAGTTGTAATTATTATATATTAAATCGTATATTCATAAACATTCTATACAGTTAGACGAGGTTTATGGAACTATTTAACTTTATAAAGTGTTTATAAATTATAACTTAAATGTACAAATATATATGTTAAATGTACGTGAACAAATTGTTGATATGGACCCACAAATTGTATCTCAACTGATATTGGAATTATTGTACCATTACCATACATCAATATATATTGAATGATATACATATATTACAATATATGACACTGTATTATAAATATTGTTAATGAAGTAACATATCTGATAATATTTTTTATAGCGTCATACAGTTTTACATTATTCAAATTAAACCATATATGGAATTGTATTCAAAATGTTGATGTGGTACCAAATTTGACCATATATTGTTTAAATTGTGCCATATATGACAATATATTGTATAAATGATACCATATATGTCTATATATTAGTATTGTTTAAATGACACCATATATCAATATATATGGGACTATATATGGTAGCATATATTATCATATGTGGAACTGTATTAAAAATATTGTTCATGAGGTACCATATATGGGCATATATTGTTGAAATTGCACCATATATGATAATATATGGTTTAAATGGTACCATATATGATAATATATGGTTTGAATGGCACCATATATGATAATATATGGTTTGAATGGCACCATATATGATAATATATAGCTTAAATAACACCATATATAAATATATATCGCACTATATATAGTACCATATATTATCATATCTGGAACTGAATTAAAGATTTGGTTTATGAGGTACCATATATGACCATATATTGTTTAAATGGCACCATATATGATAATATATAGTTTAACTGGCACCATATATAGTTATATATTGTTTAAATGATACCATATATAATTATATATTCCTAAAATGCCGCAATATATATTAAGATATAGCTCTATATATAACTATATATGCAATAAGATCAGCCATGCTATGCAATATATAATCATATATACCATATCTAATATTATAAAGGTCGATATCTAATTAGATGAAATTATATATGGCATAATATTAAGAAAAATTTTGGAAAAAGACGTCATATATAATTATATATGGATATACATAACGGCATGTCTAATTATATATTGTAATATATGCCACATATGATTATATATAATTTTTTTTACTCGGGTAAACAAATTTATTTTAACACTATCTAAACCGAATCGATTTTGATAGTGTTAATTTTATTTAGGAAAAATCATAGAAAAAAAATTATTCGACGTTTTTCTAACCCAAGCTTAATTTTGCCAATATAGCCCAATAGAAGACATCAAAAATGTTCAAAAATAATACAATGATGCTAACTAGTCCTAAAATAACCACAGTTTAGTGCTTAACAATAATTATGAAAGTCAAATTTGTATGGAGTTAACAATGGTTAGTGCTAGGCTTTGGTTATATTTTCGATATGTTACCCACCCTAAGTAAAATAAAATAACATACAATAAATTACACAGCTCTACAAAATATGACAATATTTATAAGTTGCCCAACTTTGTAGTGTGTTTAGTATAACTAGGGGCTTCTGATTTCGAAACTGCAATCAGTTCATTCAAATTCACTCTAGGTTTTGCACAATTCACAACTTTAATTTTTCAGCCGATTTTTTCAATAAAAAATTTATAATTTAGTAACTATAGCTTCGGAAAGAAAACGCTTTACACAGTTTAAGCTTAATTCCGTGCCCTATTTTTCAAACTTAAGTGTGTATCAATATTTCAATAACTTTTCTAGTCGCTCAAATTCAGAAATCCTAAATTTTTTAAGGTTTAAAAAAAATGTTAATATAAGACGAAGTCCGAAAGCACAAAATATACACTAAAAAGGCACCAAATATGCATTTAAGTCAAAATATGCAAAAACATGCATATTTGTCAAAATATGCAAAACTACATACGTAACTACAAATCGATGCCATTTTGATCTAGATTTGATGATTCGGATAAATATTTAGTCCATATTAGTTTTGGACTATCGAAAAAAAACATGCATTTGCATGGATCTCCTTGCCCTAATAATAACACAGTAAAACGCTAAAAATGCTTCGGTTAGATTTTAGGATGAATATCACGAATGTGAACACCAAATTTCAAAATTAAATCTATTTTTTCAAAAGACAATTTTTTCTTTAAAATATTTTATTTATTCATATAAATATATCACTGATAATTTTTAATATGTTTTAAAAGTATAGACTTTGGGCTTTTACGACAATATCAACTTATTTTGATTAGGTAAAGGATCTAGGATATAATTGCAGTTAAAGTGAAAACTTCACTTATTTTCTTATTTTGCAAATCCAGTAAAATGCCTTAATCGGATTTGCAAAATCTTAACACATGATGTAAACTCATGTTCCACTAAATTCATTTTATCAAAAGAATCACAACTTCTGCATCAACATTTGCAGAAAATTCAATCTGATATACAAATTTTATTTGTAACTTTTTTATTTGAAATTAATTTTATATGTATTTACTATGGCAAAAGGAAATAAAGTACATTTTTGAACACACATATTTTAAAATCGTTATTTTTTAGAAATTTGAATTTGAAAATTATCTGAAGCTTCGTTAAAATTGATTAGAAAATATATCGTCACATTAAATGCAAAAGGGCGTAACAACAAAGAAATCTAAGCCGATTTTCCGATTGATTATGATGCACTAGACTAAATTACATTTCCCTAGAAAATTTTAAACTTATATCTAGAAATAATTCTATAGTCGTCTTTTAAACAAGAGAAGAAAATATAGAATATCTTTAATTCTTCAACGTTTTTTTCTGGTTCTTGTGTAAAAAAATAAAAAGTGTTGTTACGCCCTTTTGCATTTTAGGTGACGATATGTTTTACATTTTTTAATGGTTTTATCTGGGTTATATAATTTAGGATTTGTCATATACTCCTTAATTTTTAGGTATCAAAAGAGTCAATCTTTTCCAGTTTTAGTCAACTTTAACTTTAACTTAAAATTAAAATAGAAAATTGCAATTTTTTTTTGATAAATTGAGTAAAATGTGATGTTTACAAAAGGTACAAATTTAAAAATTGGATATTCCCTATACCGCAGATTATTTATTAACGAAACTGTGAGAAAAGGGAAATTTTAACTTTAAACGCATATATAGAGAATATTATCGCAGCTGTCAAAACGTGCTATATATTAAATTAAAGGGCATATTTCATAATTTTAAAATGTTGCAAGAAATAGTGTTATTACTTTCAACTTTGCATTGTTTTGCAAAATGTTTATTAAAAAATTTAATTTTCCTACAAAATCGTTCTTGCAAATATTTCTTAACTTATAGCTAATTTTAAAATTCTAAGGCCATATTCGTGATCTGCGTCCGAAAGTATATTAGAAATGATATGTCGCAATCGCGATGCATCAAATTTTTCTTATTTTGTTGTACTGTGTAATTATTGTAATGCTCAATGCATAGACCAATTACCAAGGGTTATTACACTGTACAACAATTTGAAACTTTTTCCAAAATTACGGGGTTCTGACAATGAATTCTGGTAGAGAAGACCCTTTTTCAAATATTTATTGTGAATCGGCATAGGAAACCATATGACTCTTCCATTTTAGGTATAGGATGTGTTCAGCAAACTTATGTAAAACATTACGGGGAACATTTAGTCCTCTAACTTTTCAATTAAAGTAACTTTTTAGGTCCATTTTTAAAAAGGGCCAAAAAAGACCCGTAAGTTGAAGAGGTAGAGGGTTAAAATGTTCCACAAAAATGTTTTTGGTAGTGTTTTATATAAGTTCGATGAACACATCCTATACCTAAAATGGAAGATTCACACTGTTTTCTCCTAAAATCCAGGTTTGTTGGACATTTGAGTGACAAATATTTTTGTGGAACATTTTAGAAATCTACTAATTTTTCGATGATGATAAACGATAGATTTCAATGTTTAAACTACTTTTTAAAATGATACAGTCCTACTTAATTAAATTAATATTAAAAACGCTAAAATAAATAAATGCATTTTTTTTTTAATTTTAATGCAAATCTTTTGGTTTTAGTATATATTTTATGAACATAAAATACGAATTTTAGTGCATGAACTTTCTTACTCTGGGCATAACTGACGATACACTTTCATATAAAAACCTGAACATTTTTAATTTAGCAGGTTTTGGGTTAAGAAGAATAAACCTTTTACCCTAAAAATTATAAACACATTAATTTTCAAATCAGACTAGATCTAGTTTCTGCCATTTTCTATAAACGGGCTTCATCAGTGATTTTCCATTAAATTGTATATACTTTTGAGCCCACTGGTGAGTCAGAAATGTGTAAAAAAATTTATTTTAAGTACAAGCAAATTTAAAAATTGTGGGGAGGGGCTTACTTATTTCTGGAGGGGGCTTAGCCCCTCCCCCCAGATCGGCCTATCTAAATTTGCTTGCTATCATTTTATTTTATGTCAAGACACTAGGTTTGACTTCTGTATCACGTATTTAAATTTAATTGCAACCAGAGTTCTTTCCCTGATGCGACTTTCCCCAAAAGTATAAATTCTGGTAAGTAAATTTTATCGATTGATTTAAATTTTTAGTTTAGTGAATCATTTTTGCAAATAAGTACTTATGTTAATAACATTATTTGATTTAATATGGCAATTAGCACTTTACCGATAAATTCAAATTTGTTAGTTTAAACAATTTAATTTATTTAAACAAATCTTTTATTTGCTATTTATTTGATACAAAATAATAATTCATCATTATCGCCATCATCGCCATTAAGAGATTATTTTAGTTTGATAAATGAAAAATACTTAATTTTATTTAATTGATTTTATACTAAAAAATAACAACACCAACAAACAAAAATAGAAATACAATAAAAATTAATCATTAGGCAGCACACGACGATTTACAAATTGGCTGCTAATTGCATTATAAAAATCTTGATACCCTACACCAGACTGCGGGTAGAGTAGAAGTTAGAAAGACAATATAAAATAGCATATACAGGCCAAGCGTCAAATATCATAAATTTTTAATTTCGAATTTCTGTAAACCGATGCTATATTCTTTCCAAATACATAATCATTTTAGAAAATGTAGCCTAGTAATTGTGTAAAGGTATCGTGAAATCAATATTAAGCTGCTATTTTTTGTTTTTTTTTTTCATTTCTGTCTACATTTAGCATTAACACACAAATACAAAATTAATTAATCAATTTTTGTTAAGTAGAGTATGTTGCATGGCAAAGCGGTAATTGTAGGTTTCAAATTTGTTTCAATTGATTATTTTGTAATTTTTCAAATATGCGTATAAATGAAAACATACGACGACAACTAAAACCCAAATGGAAAAATTATAACATTTTAAATGAAAATACTCCAGCTCGAGGTCTAATTTTACTATAAAAAACAATTTATTAGCCAGTATTTCGACATTCTTTGAATGTCATCTTCCGGGAATGAAATCAGTTAGTGGGAAAAAGTATATAAAATGTGGCTGCAGGTAGGAAATTTTAAGTGGAAACATAACAACACACAGTTTTTAAGTTAAAACTAGAAAAATTAATTCGGAAGAAATAAAAACTCATTTAATTCTCAAAAGGTACGCAGGTTAGAATTCGCACCCATGAAAATTTCAAAATGCTCTAATCTTTTCTACAATTACATTGTTTCTCATTTTTACGTTAAATATGTCTTTAGGGTGGACCTTATTATGTCAACTTGCGATTTAAGGCCGCCTCCCCCCCCTATAAAAATACACCATATAAAAAATTAAGGTGATCGGATAACGGGAACACGTGCCGCATCGGCCCTGAAGTTTGAAATACGATTTACAAAGCGAAAAAATCATTTTTTTTAGCTTTTTTTTGAAAATACTGGCTCTTAAATAACTGTATTTTTGGGAAATGGGTTTGAAAATATTTTAGTATTTTGTAAAACTGCGACAACGTTAACCCTTTCTGTACCAAGGTCAAAAGTGAAATTTTTGAAATTATTCGATTTTTCCTGGAAGTATACCAAAACAATGTGTTGTTTCTTGCGGAATTTGGTGAAAGCTATTCAAATAACTCTATTAACACCAAATTTTATACAAAGTAATAAAAAATTAGAAATTAACCCTTATAAGCACATGGGGTCTAAATGACCCCAATTTTTTTAAATGTAAAAAAGTGCCACTTGGCATAAAAATCAATATAAAAACCATTAATTAAGCATTTTTTGAAAAAAAAAATAAATCCAAATTAACCTATTTGAGAGCATGGTGTCAAAATGACCCATTTTTATGTTAAATAACGCTGGTTGGCTGAAAAATGTATGTAGAAACCACAAATTGTTGTTTAAAAAATGTGAAGAAAGGAGTCCATTTTGATTTTTTTATGGTTTATATGGTTTATGGTCTACACATGGTCTATATATGGTCTATTGTAATATCTATGATGACAGTAAACAATTAGGCATATTAAATTATATTTTTACTGTATCTAGTGTGTTGAGATGTATGAATGTATGTATAGTTGATCTTTTAATTGGTAAATCGATATTGATCGATCTTAAATTTGACAAAAAAAATTGATTTACCAATAAAAAGATCAACTCTACATACATTCATATATGTGACCTTCTCCGAGAAAAGGGACCTAGTGTGTGAAAATGAAGTTTTGAGAAGAACGCATTTAAAGTTAAATTAAAAATAAAATTTTAATGTTTTTCTCATTTTTATCGAAACCCGTTTTTTGACACACTAGGTCCCTTTTCTCGGAGAAGGTCATATATACTTAAATTTATTTAAAAATATTTTTGGACTTAAGAAAAATGCATGAAATATTAAAATATTCGGCATCGTTTCGTCATTAAAAATGAGTTTGGTCATACAATGTTAATTTATATTAGTAACATTAGGAATAAACAAACTGAAAATTTAAAAAAAATGTTATGGTATTTGCCATCTTTAACTGTAACCTGGCTTAAACTGTAAACTGAACAAAAACCTAAAGTAAAATGTTTGTATGTGTCTGTTTGATCAAACAATAACAGAAAGCTGAATAGAAAAGAAAAACTATGAATTAGCTACACTACACTCAAGGCCGCACGTGGTTTAGATGGCTAATCTGTCGAACTTTGGTATAGTTACGTTTGTAATGAAGGAGTGCATGGGTTCGATTCCTACAGCCGACGGGTTGTTAAAAATTTATCATATAGAGACAATCTGACAATAAAATATAAACAATAATACAATTTAATGGAAATGACTGATGAAGCCTGTCCATAGAAAAAATGCAGAAAAATGGATCTATTCTGATTTGCAAATTAATGTGTTTATAACTTTTTAAAAAACGTTATTCTTCTTTTTAACCTCAAACCTACTAAATTAGGTCATTATGTTTATTGCGACTAGCACTTAGACTGATGTAAAGAATCATTTCAAAAAATTTTTGCAAAACTTCATTTGTAAAACTTTATATATTTTTGTGATTAAAATTATTAAATTTTAAATACCACCTACTCATTTAAAGAATTTTCATTCTATTTGTTCGTATAAATAGAAGAAATGCTATTATAGCGAACAATTTTTTTTATGTTTTCAATTCAATATTGTATGTATTGTGGACTGATATAAAAGCGTTGATAAAATAGCTTTTCAATTTAACAATTGCAAATAGAATTGAATTTATATACAAAACGATGATATAATGCAGAAAATTGTATGATAAAGTCATACATATAAGTAAAAAAAATATATATATATAAAACTCACAAAAGAAGAATAAAACTAAAATAAAACCTAAAATTTAATATAGTACCTACTCGTATCTTGAAGATACATGCATTACACCCAGGAAAAAATTGGTTGGAATTCGATCAAAACCATTAAAATGAATTTGCCAGGACGTTATTTTATTTGGAGCTACCTATAATTGAATACTACACCAACAATATTTTACTAGGTATTAAAAATAGGGAAAATTAACTATAAAACAATCCTTTTAACAAATTATTGGTATCTCCAATCAATTTTAAAATTAGTATCAGTTTAGTAATTCTATGTAGTAGAAGCAGCCATTTATTTAGTGAATAAACAAGAAAACTGGTGTTATTTATAACCTTTATTAAAAAAATTTCAATATTCGAAAGTGGTAACTACAAATACGGGTATCCTAATCAAATATGACCTTAAAGTCGAGTTTCTGTAGAACCAACCGAATTGTGGATTGTATTGATAACATACACAACTACTAATTGGTATTGGTAAACGAATTTTATACCGTATTTGTTTTCCAAATAAAACACATATATTCAAAATTAGACATTAAAATTAATAATTAATAATGAGAAGTTGGCCTAGTACGCCGGATTTCCGGGTTCGATTCAAGGAAAAGACAAAAATTTAGACTTTTTTTAATTAAAATAAAATATTCATATGTATAAACAGTAAATATGTCTAAGAAAATTTAAAAAAAGTTTTTAATTTCAATAAAATTTTGTGGAACATAATAATATTTATGTGGAACATAATATTTATTGAATTAGGCAACCGAATATTGGCTTTCACGACGAAAAATATAATTTAATATAACGATAGTTATCGTAGCCGCACGAATTCGATTGACAACAAATTCAGTGGCCACAACTGAGACTGTTTTCTAGGTGTAGCTAAATGGAAAAAAAACGCAATACATCATACTAAATATAACACATATATTCAATATAATTGAAAAAAAAAAAATTCAATCATTTGCAACAGGGATGGAAACATGGTACAATTGTACTTTTTGGAACATTTTGACCCCCGTTGGTACCGTGGTACTAACGCGATTTATTTGGTACAATTTCAAAAATTTACAAATTTAAAATTTTTTTATTAAATGAACTTGTTGTACTTTAAAGCTGTCAACAAATATTCCAATTGCAGACGTGGACTATAATCATTCTAACAAAAATTTGTAACTGACAACTTTTGGGCCCAATGTTGTAACAAATATATAATTATTTTCCCGTAATCAGCTCATCAATAGGCGTCGATTGAGTGCTGCTACTACCCAGCAAAATATTGGTAATGACACCTCATTACTATCTGCATTACCAAAAATGATACATCATTACCTTTTGCATTATTTTATAATATAAAATAATGACTTCCTAATAACGGCCTTTTGTATTCATTGTTTATAAATATAAAATAATGACTTACTCGTAATAGTTTAAATAAGTAGTTTTTACACAGTTAAATTTTATACATTTTTATTTATTATATGTAAATATGTTTTATGTTTAAATTTTTATGACGAGTCCTAAAATTACACACTAGAAAAAACTTAAATTTTTCTGAATGTATTTCCTTAAGCTAATAGTATTTGCTTAACTCCTTATTTTTAAGAATCAAGTAGGCAATCGGATAACCACTTATAATTCAATTTTTTGTAAGCATGTGTGTAACCACTTATTATTCAAAATCTCATAACTACTTATTTCTCATTTTTTCGTAAGCGAGCGGGTAAGCGTGACTACTTATAAAAACGACCATGCCAAACAAAAATAATGAGTTTAGACGCCAAAAAATAAGTTGTGCGGAGCTATGAATTTCTATTATATAACCACTTATTTGGTAATGAAAGATTTTGCTGGGTACATAAAATTAGAGAATTTAACGCGCCTCTTTCGTATATTTTTTGAAAAGTAAAAAAATATTACATTGTTTTCTTAGGACGGATAACTTATCTAAAATATAACCAAAACAAAACATTAACAACATATATTTTCATATACCGTATAGAATAGTATTTCCTGCAAATTTGACCTCGATCGCACATACTTTTTATATTAAAAAAATTGGTGAGGGCTGGAATAGTACAATTTTTGTAGAAGAATCTTTTCTGCAAGTTTGACATTGTTCGGACAAATTTTCTATATACGAAAAATTTTGGTACCGTGAGGGTCGAAAAAGTACAATTTCTTTTATGTGGTTGGTACTAAATGGAAAAACTCATTTCCATCCCTGATTTGCAATATCTTTTAGTTCTCATAGCAAAATTGTGTGGTGTGCATATCATGTTTTAATGAAGTAGAAGTCGTCAAAGTAGTTGTAGTTGTAAATAGCTGTATCTCTATGGATCGTATATTCGATTTGTTTCGTTGTTGAAAAAACCCATGAAATATCAATAATACGAATGAACGCTAAATTAATGCATGTTATGAATTTAGGTCAGTACACGGAGACGGAGTCAGTCGTTTATTGTGACTTTGTTTCGATTTTTAAAACTGCAGAATATGCAGTGCTGTAAATTGTAACTATTGGCGACTACTCATTACTACTCGCTTCTTATCAATATAGTACCCGATACTACTCAACACCTGGAGGTTTATGACACATGATATTGAAATGACAGCTGTATAATTTTCTTTGGTTAATGGAACAACTTTTATTTATACCTACACCTTATGAGTTATGAATGCAATATTTCTGGAGTATTCCAAAAATAGTTTTAAAAAAACCGATTTCGGTTTTTGTAGAAAAAAAACGATTTTTTCGGTTTTAATGGTAGTTTTTTTTTATTAAAAGTAGTTCATGATAAATTTACTGACATCTATGTTCATTTTTTTACACATTGTTATAAAAAACCGGTTAACTGAGAAAAACCCCGTTTTCGGTTTATTCGAATTTATACAGAAAACTAAAACCATTGGGTTTTTTAAAAATTAAAAAAATCGGATGGCCGGTTTTCGGTTTCGGGCTTGATAACTCTACACATTATACTAAAATAACTAAAGTTTTATCATTAACAATGTTAAAACGATAACACTTAGATAATTATGTAGGCAGAAATGACCAAAAGAGACAGTTAAAATAAACATAAATATAATTAAAAAATTCGATAACTATATTTGTTATAAAAATTACTAATATTGTAGTTAATTTTTACTATTAAAAACAACTAAATTGTAGTAAAATGAACTGCAAAAAACGTTGAAAATAACCAACATACAATAAATAGCTGAACTAGAGTTTGCATTTAACAGCAATTTTGCTTACCGCGTTTACGGTTAAAATTGCTGAGGTTAAATGTAGTTAACGGTTAATCTCACTGACTATACATACATATGTAAAACATATTTTTAACACAATTTTTTAGTACGAAATTAATTAACTTTAACTAAATTATAGGTTATTCATATCTAACTAAAAAACTGAAAAATATAAATTAGAAATTTGTATGGAAAAATTGGTTGAATATAAACTTCTACAGATAAGATTCCCCTGAATAAATACGATTAAATAAAGAACACGTAAAACGAGTGTTTCCCATACTAAAATTCACATTTTTTCTACAATAGAAAACAACAACAACAAAAAATTATCATTATAGTTTAGTGCTAGTAAATTCTGTCACTTTTCAATTTTCGATACTACTCCATATTTTTAATGTGGATACTCGAGACTACTCGATACTTTTAACGGTTTTTAAATTAAAATTTTTTAATAAAATTTATTAATATTTTTTTGGCATGAAAGTACAATCCTAGTTTTGTATGAATGTATAAAGTATTGAGTACCCAGTGTAGAAAATCATTACCAGATATGTGGTTATGTAACTACATACTTGGTAATGGTAACTAGTTACTTTTGTTATTACATTTCTTATTACCTTTATATGGCGATGTCGCGAAAAATAATGAGTTGTCGTTACACACCAGCATACGAAAAATCAAAAAATATATCGTTACCTATGTGCTTACCAGTACTGACAAAAATAATGAGTCTAAAAATAGATTTTCTAAAAAATAAATTATATAAAAAAAATATTTTTTATTGTATTTTTTTTTTTTTAATAAAATTTCCTGGTGCGGGAATCGAACCTGGGTCTACAGATTGCCAGTCAATGGCTCTACCATCTGAGCTATATCGACATGTAATATTTAATAGATAAAAACATAATTGACCTGCTGCACACAAGTAAGCTTACTCGCCAACATACAAAAAATCAAAAAATATGTGGTTACATATATCCTTACCAGTGTTAAAAAATATTGAGTCTAAAAATAGATTTCAAAAAATTTTCAAAAAAATCTAAAAAATTATTTTCTATTTGAAATAATGATAAAAATAAGTCATTATCAGTAACTCATTATTATATGTTTTAAAATAATACAGAAGGTAAGTGGGTGTCATTACTGGTAGTCCAAAAAAGAATGATATGTCATTACCGTTTCTACACTGGGTAGTATCGAGTCAATACTTGAAAAGTATTGACTAGGATAGAATATTCAAAAGTATCGACATTTTACAACTACACTAGCCCATAACGTTTGAAATTTATTGAGAAAGAAAAATTAAAATTATGATTTAAAAAAAATTCAAAATTTTAATATTAAGCTTTTACAAAAATCTGGTATTAAATGTATGACATATGGCCTTAACCGGACGGTTTTTATGCTTTTATGGTTACGGTTAAATAGTCAGGTTAACCGCTGTTTCGGTTATGGTTAAAACCTAAATGCAAACTCAAAGATAAACTGTAAAACAAATACAAATGTAGTTAAAATGATAAACTCAAAATAACGAACAATACTAAATATATGTAGAAATAACTATGATTTTTTTTATTTATTACTTAAAAATACTAATAGTATTAGAATTAAAAAGTAAATAATTTGTTTTAATAACTTACCGTTTTAATTATTTTTTTTCGCTGGTATTTTCGTTGGAATTATGTCTGTATAACAAAATAAACAAATATGTACATTAGGGCGGGTCAAATTGTATGGATAAAAATTTTTTGATATAGCATACTCGATTTTTCGAAAGCTTTTAGCATGTGGAAAAAAAGTTCCACTACGACATATCAAAAAAATCATTTTCGAGGCTCCCAAATTTAAATTTTTTGCAATTTTCTAATAAATCTAGATTAGCGCCATCTTGAGGTGGCTTTTTGAAACAACTAATAAAGTTGTAAACAATATAACATTATAACCTTTCCAGAAAGGTATTACTTATGAAAATCGGATAAAAAATGTGGCAACTAGAGGTAAAAGTATATAAGTAAAATTATTTTCTCCGTATATATGTTTTACATTTTCCCAGTATATGTTTTACAAAAATTTCGGTGGTTTATAAAAAAAAACACTGGCAAATAATGGGCTTAGAGTGATATACCAAGGTTTGCAACCAGTGGTTATCCAGTGCTACCTAGTCAGAAATTGACAGCGGTACAAAAATCAATTCATTGGTAGAGTAATGATTTTATTAAAATGTTGACGCTTCGTTAAAAAGGTTTATAGTGAGATGGTTCCGAGTTCAAATCCGGTTGGAAGCAAAAATTTTTTTTTATTTTTTTTAATTAAAAACATTTTTTTTATAAAATCAATGATTTTGTTTGTGGGAAAGCTCTTTTAAGACCAACTTTTTTTTTCTCTCCCAATGCTGGCATATTAGTTGCAAAAAACTTTCTCCAGTACTTGCATTTTAGCACAGCCAGTAGTTGTCAAGCTGTTATCACTAATTTATGTGTTTTTTTGCCACCAAGTATTATATGCCTCGTTAGCTCAGTGGGTAGAGCAATTGTCTGTCAATCTGACGGCCAGGGTTTAAATCACGGCAGGACCAAAACAAATATAGATAAACTTTTTTTAAATTTTATTTGGGAAAATATATTTCCACATCACCTATTTATTGGTTTTGCCAGCGTTTTGTCAACTTTCAAAAATTATGTTCCTCCAGTGCTTTTCCGGCGCTTTTTGAATTGCCGGTCCTTTCGTCTAATGATTTTATCATTTTGGGAATGGGAAAGCACTTTTTGCAAGTACTTGTACCACCTGTTAAAGTGTTTTGCCACTGCTTTTCTGTTTGTATTTTTCTGAATGTGTATTAAACAGAAGCTCAACGCGATTTCCACATAAATTGTGGGAAAAATTTTATCACGTTACTAAGTTTTCTGCTAAGTTATTGAATAATTTTTTTTAAATTAATTTTATTTTTGAAAATGATTGATGTAACACTTAATTTGAATTTGGTATTATAGCTGTGTTTGTGCGGCAAGCTATCAACGTTGGCGTATGTCATTCCCATACAAATTTGACATTAGTAAACCCAGTGTAGAAAATCATTACCAGATATATGGTTATGTAACTGCATAAATGGTAATGGTAACTAGTTACTTTATTACATTTCTTATTACCTTTGTATGGCGATGTCGCGAAAAATAATGACTTATGGTTACACACCGGCATACGAAAAATCAAAAAGTATGTCGTTACTTATGTACTTACCAGTATTGACAAAAGTAATGATTCTAAAAATAGATTTTCAAAAAAATAAATTTTATAAAAACAATCATTTTTTTATTGCAATTTTTTTTAAATAAAATTTGCTAATACGGGAATCGAGCCTGGGACTCCAGATTGCCAGTCTATAGCTCTACTATCTGAGCTATCTCGAAATGTAATATTTGATAGATAAAAACATTATTGACGGCAAAAAATTAAAAAATATGTGATTACATATATCCTTACCAGTGTTGAAAAAATATTGAGTCTAAAAATAGATTTAAAAATTTTTCCAAAAAATCTAGAAAATTACTTTTTATATGAAATAGTGATAAAAATAAGTCGTTATTAGTAATCCATTATTATATGCTTTAAAATAATGCAAAAAGTAAGTCGGTGTCATTACTGGTAGTCCAAAAAATCATGATATGTCATTACCGTTTCTACACTGGGACGTTAAGAGTTAACACTAAACGTTGGCTAATGTCAAATTTATATGGGAATGACATAAGCAAACGTTGATAGCTTGCCACACAAACACAACTTATGTATTTAAGAAACATTTCTTCGCCTGACACAAAAACGTTTAAATATTTTTGATAAATCGTCTAAAATTTTACACTTTATTGACAAACATTTTTTTCGTGTACGCAAAATTTTCTTTAAAATATAAATTACCTTTTCAGAATCGAGTACCCGGTACAAATACTCGTAATCAATACTTTAACTTAACACTACTGCTGCTGCAGCAACAGCAGCAGTAATATACAAAATGTTGTCCAATTGGTTAGGAATGGTTGGTTATTTATTTTGTCAACTTGACGTTTTGGCGGCTAAACGGCTACCACTACTGCAGCTACTGCCGCTTTACATAGCCAGTCTGTTATAATACATTATGCTCTTGATGCTTGTAATGTCAATTCGATTTGATTTTTCATTCGCACAAACCGAAAAATGTAAAGTTAAGATAAAGTAAAAATAATTGAAAGTATTACTAACCACTTGAGTTTAATGCTTCAGTTTAACTGACAAAATTCGAAAACGACAAAAAGGATCCAAAAATAAGAAAATGTCCAATCTCACTGTTAAGGGTTCAAAAGTACGGAACGATGGCTTAAATTTACGAAATTTATATACAATATATTTTAATAAAAAATATTTTTGATTCGCGAGAACATGAAACTCTCATTGAGTTAAGTAATTTTACCTAACAAATATTTCTAAAAATTCTAAAAACATCGTCCCCTGACGATTTCCTTAGGCAAGAACGAAATCCCGATAAGGACATGCTTTCAACAGATTATTTTTTCACAATTTATTAAATAAGATTTAGGATTTTAGCACATTTAATTCCTTTAATGCAATTTATTTTTTAATTTTAAAATATAATGGAGCAAAAAATCCCGAAATCCTAGAATTTGTTAAAAAAAAACTCCCTGTTCGGCATTCCAGACAAAACTAGAGCTTAAAAAAGTAAAATCTAATATTTTTATACATAAATTGTATGCAAATAGTAAATCAAAGAACTTTTAAGAGAGAACATATTAAGAAAAAATTCTATCCAAAAAACTGTGTTGGAATCTAAAAAATGTTGTAAAATCTAAGCAAATTCAGTAGTTTACCACTTTTCAAAGGAATAAAAAGTATGCACGAATTTTTCTAACAAGTTTGTATACATTTCGTAAAATTCATTCTTCAATTTATTTCCAACCAAATACACATTATAAAATTTAGTTTAGGTCTATAAATTAGCTGTTTTTATAATACGAAACTTTTTCTTTATTATCTCTTAAGTCTTCACTCGTCATCTTTATTGATTCCTATGTATTTATAAAATTTAATTTGTTGCATTTTTTTATTAGTTGTTTATGCATAAACCATCTGAAATTTCCTAAAAATTATTTGTTTTGTCTGTTTGAATATTTATGATCTCATCAAAGAGTATCCAAACGTTTTATGTTCGGCACAGGTGTCCTCAAGGTCAGTAGATTAAACTGAAATGTGGCCAATAACTGTTTGAAAATGTTGTTAGATGTATCTTTATAGTTTTCAAAATCACTTTTAGTGAAATCATAGCTGATCTCCTTTTCGAGAAAACTGAGAAATAGAAAAATTAATTAAAAGGAAATTAGGAAAATCGTCGTTAAATTAATTGAAATTTAATAGAGCTATTGACCTGCATAAAACAAATTAGCATGCAAATATTTGATTACTCGCTCTTCTGGTTCCCGAAATATTATCGACAAAAATACAAATTTTTAAGATTTCCTGGAACAGTATTTCCAAAATCAGATTGGCTCAGTATTATTTTTATGTTAAATTCTAAGATTGTTTGAGTAAAAACTTTTTAATTTGATTTGATCTATTTTCAATCTCAGCAACATATCCAATCAGTTCTTTTCCACATTTTTGTAGAAATTATATACAGTTGAGGACACCTGTGTAGGCATTTTTACATCCAACCAGTCAGAAGACAAATCAACCAAAAAAACTATATGTCTACTTTGTATCGTTTGTCTACTTTTCCAAGTTTCAGTGCAATAAGATAAATCTTTAAATGAACAATGTGGGATATTCATAAAATTTGTTATTTTTGTTTTCTTCTGATTTATCTTGTTTTTAAAACTATCTCCGAAATGCATACATACGTTAAAATATATACATATGATTTTTTCTCTTGTCTGACCTTAATTTATTTAGAAAAATATACTTTAAATCAGATAAGATTAAATTATTTATAAAGTAATGAATATAAAAATATAAATATGTAGATAATAAATTATAGATATTAAAAAAATATTTGGAAATTAATTTTTATTTTTTGGCAATTAAGAAAACAATGAACTTCAAAGATTTTGATGATCAGTGGTTTGAATCGATAGTGGAGAGAGTACCAACTCGGATCAATATGGATCAAAACAAAAATATTATTTATTTCCTATTTTTTGTGAATGATGTTGAATGTATGGGATTAGTCCTTCAAGTTTTCGAGAAATATCAGGATAATTGGAATTAATTTATTCCATATCCTACAGGAGACTGACACAGATGGTACGTATGTGTCCCATTGATCATCAAAGGTAAAAAAGTTTAATCCATTCACTACCGAATTATATATATTTAAATTTTGAGGACAGCTTCTTGTTAAAGTCCTCATATTAGAAAAAAATATAATAATAGAAAAAATATTCTTTTGCATTAACATATTTAAAATATTTCTCAAAGACTGTAGTGTACAATGGTAGTGAAATAATTAAAATCCCCTGTGGAAAAAAAACCGTTCATCACGTTACCCGTCCTTGGAGAAGGGGACCGATAACACTATGGAATATTTTTGGGATTATTGTCTGGGGGGTGAGAAATTCCAAGTCAGGGTGATGGTACTAGGTCAGTATAGTAAAACCCTCAAAGGGTTTGGCGTTCGTATGTGTGTTTTTTTATGACCTTTTAAATTTTTTCCTTATCTTGATGTTTTTTCGCTTAGTTGTAACATTTTGGCAAAAACGTAGTTTAACATAACTCGAGAACCACTTGTCCGATTTTGATGAAACAAATTTATAAAAATTTAGAATTACAATTTCTCTAATCTGTTTCTATACCGTTTACCTATATGTGCAACACTTTCGAAGTTAAAAATGAATGTATGAAGGGAAAAAAGTATTTTTTGCCTAAAAATTTAAATATTTTTTTTTAAAAATTCATAAAAAATCCAAAATGGAAAAAAGTGCCAAAACTAATTACTTTCGCGTAAAGTCACATAACTCATGAGCAAAAAAAGGCATAGATCATGAAAATCGATGCACGCGTTTCTCATTTATTCACAATTAGGTAAATGTATGAATTTCAAAAATTTGCTCCAGATATGCACAACATTATTTGGAGAAAACATTGACACTCACAAGCCGAACTCTCTCATATTTTTCTACTGTACTAAAAGAGAAATATTGATGTGGCAACACTGGTTCTGTAATGTTCACATAAAACATGCATTGTCATTATACTTCTTCTCTTTCTCACACTGGTTCTGTAATTTTTGTCATTCAACAAGTGCCGACGAACGCGAACAGTAAAAGTGATTTTTCTCCAGTTTTTTAAAAGTGAACAAAAGAGAACAGAATATGAACTGTGCAAGCCAGATATAAATAGCTTTTGCTACGCTGTGGTCAATATGTCTCAACACATAAAAAAAGGGGAAATTTCAGTACTGATTTTGTTCAAACATACGAGATGTACTTCAACCAAAATGTTATAGTGAACGAAAATTGGGTACCACATATAGTGTGTAAAAGCTGCTACAACCGTCTAATGGATTGGAAAAATAGAAGACGTGAAAGTATGCCATTCGGTATCCCAATGACTTGGACTAATCCTGGCGAAGGTCACAATCCATTGAATTGCTATGCATGTGCGAATAAAGGAGCCGCAAAAAGGATAAGAAAATCGTATAATTACGTTGGTGTTGCAAGTGCCGCAACACCATTGCCTCATTCGGAACACATTCCTGTGCCAAAAGCTTCTAGCCCAGATATTATCTCTTCTACGACTGCTCCGATATATCATGCACGTGATGATTCCCCATATGAGCCATCAGTATCCAATGAGCCAATTTTAATAAATCAAAATAAGCTTGATTCAATTGTTGCCAAGTTGGAATCAACACAGCATAAATCGGAAGAGCTGGCTTCCATTTTGAAATCAAACAATTTGTTGGCACCCGGTGTGAAAGTCACAGCTTATCGAAGTCGTCAGGCAACACTCCAAAGTTTATTCCTTGTGAATGATGAAAAAACTTCTGCATATTGCCCGGATGTAGGAAAATTGATGGACGCAATGGAAATAAAATATGAAGCAGATGACTGGAGATTATTTATTGACAGTTCAAAACTCAGCTTGAAGGCGGTTTTACTGCATAAGACCAATAAAAAACCTTCAGTTCCAATCGCCTACAGTACAGAAACGAAAGAAACATATGATGCACTGGAAAATATTTTAAAAATGGTTAACTACGCCAAACATATGTGGCGCATATGCTGCGATTTAACAGTTGTAGCAATGCTTTGCGGTCTTCAAAGCGGCTATATAAAATATATGTGCTTTTTGTGCGATTGGGACACACGATTTTCCGGTGACCAATATGCATGCCACGGATGGAAACTCAGAGAGCACAGCAGGTTACAAACGGCCAATATTATTCGTAAGCCTCTAGTGCCGAAGGAGAAGATATTGCTGCCTCCACTGCATATTAAACTTGGAATTGTTAAGAATTTTATCAAAACTGTCGCCAAAAGAGATGAAGTTTTCTTGTGTTTGAAACTAATTTACCCGAGACTCAGCGAAAGTAAAATTAAAGAAGGTAAGTTATAATATCACATTCATTTCCCATGATTTTCCATCTTAACAAATTAATTTTTTCCAATCAGGCGTACTAAATGGTCCAGATATACGAAAGCTGATTAAAAGTGACGCATTCAACAATATTTTGATTGACGCTGAATTGAATGCATGGCAGGCAATCAAAGAAGTAATAGAAGGCTTGTTGGGAAAGCATCGTTCTAACAACTACGATGTTTCTGTCGCAAGGATGTTAAGAGCATTCTCGGAAATTGGTGTCCACATGTCCTTGAAAATCCATTATTTACATCATCATCTGGACTACTTCAGCAAACAATTGGCTACCGAATCTGATGAACAAGGTGAACGCTATCATCAAGTTGCTATGTCATTTGAAATGAGGTAATACTGATTTTTTATTTTTTCAAACTCATTTTAATAAAACAAAAACTTACAGATATAGAGGCAAAAGGTCGCCGAGTGCAATAATTGCGGAAATTTGCTGGTGGAGTAAGTTAGTGTGGCAAGACAAGGATGATCTTGATGATAAAGAATTTTCAGGAGATGCAGAAGGGCCAACAGTGGAGTCACACATTGACATTATGTGTGGTTCAGAAACTGATGATAGCGATGAATGCGATGCCACTAGTCCCGAACAACCACCATCGAAAAAGTCTAGGCAATATTTATTAAAATAAATAAAAATAAATAAATAAAATAAAAATAAAAAATTATAAAAATGTTTACTTAATTTTTTTAGTAGTTTATGGCCAGAAGTCTGGAGTTATTGGGGAAAATTTATGAAAAAGGCGATAAATGACACTTTTTTGAATAAAAACAAATATCAATATTCTTGTCAAAATGGGATACCTTCACTTAATTGTAAATAAAAGCAGAACGCGTTAAATTTTGTTTATAGGTTATGTGACTTTACATGAAATTAATAACACTTGATCCTTTTTTCCGTTTTGGATTTTTTATGAATTTAAAAAAAAAAATTTTAATTTTTAGGCAAAAAAATATTTTTTTTTCTCCACAAATTTATTTTTACCGGCAAAACTGTTGATTATAAAGAAAAACGTTATATGAACGGATTAAAGAAATTTTTCTAAATATCTTTCATCAAAATCGGACAAGTGGTTCTCGAGTTATGTTAAACTACGTTTTTGCCAAAATGTTACAACTAAGCGAAAAAACATCAAGATAAGGAAAAAATTTAAAAGGTCATAAAAAAAATGACACATACGAACGCCAAACCCTTTGAGGGTTTTACTATACTGACCTAGTACCATCACCCTGACTTGGAATTTCTCACCCCCCAGATTGGCTGTTGTACTGTGTAATTGGTCCGGTACTTTTATATGAAAAGGTCCGGTAGCTTTTACAAGGGGTTGTCCTAGGAGGAAGTCAACTGCCTTTGTGACATGTCACAGGACTGACGCAAAAGAACATGCCACAGGTCTGATGCAAGTGAACCTATCGCAGGACTAAACCTAAAGATGATATCACATGACTGACAAAAAAGAACCTGTTGTTGAGCAAGTTTTTCTGTCGAACGTGACCACTGATAATAACATTGACAACTTTCTACTGTAATTTTTACATCATGAGATAATTATGCCAAATGACATATAATTGAGAATTCGTTTGGTGTTCTTATAGTTTGAAATTGCATTTGACAATTGGTAATTTAAAGTATTAGGGCTAATTGGTCTTTATGATTAAGGCTAATTGGTCTGTATGATTTTGGCAGCTGTTTGGATTTCCCCCTTCCTTTGGAATAAAGGTCACTTAAATCTATCACCAAGGCGTTGGTATATGACCAAACAGAAGACTGGATCTAGCTATCCGAATCTGTTGTGGGACAATTATGTCCATTCCCCTCTGCATCAGATACGGATATATCCCTTCCGGAGCTGGTAATTTAAGGGGCGAAAACTTACTTATCGCCCACTTTACCCGTTCCTCTTAAAATATGGCACCCGACGACGTACATACCTCCCCGTCAAGTTTGGGATTCTCTGAGTCGCAATAGAGCAGCAAGGGGCTACGCAGCCTTTGAAGTGTGTGTTCAGCAAGAGTTTGCAAGTTTCATTGGAAGATTTAGTGTAGGAGCAGTCCGATTGAGAACTTGAGAGTGCAGCGAACGCTTTTTATACAGCTTCAGGAAGATCTGTGATCTTCTCACAATAGTGAGTGCTGCCTTTTAGGTTACCCAATCACCTGTTTCTCTGGCCCTATTGAATAGTTTCCCTTTTGAGCTTATCCAGACCATGATTCCACCACGGAACGTCTCTCCTCGTCTTCCTGGTCTTTTAAGGGCAGCTCGCTGTGTAAGCATAAATTAGACTAAATTAAATCTCAGGTACCATATAATCAGAGTGAGCTACTTAGAAAGATTGGCATCGCTTTAACGGAAATTCTCCCAGTTCGTACACCTAGTTCGGTCACTCCGAACATAAAATTTCATTAAAAAAAATCAATAATAAACAGTTTGGGTTATAATTCATATTTCAATGAAATAAAAACTATATTTTTATTTTCATTAAGGGTTTTCACAAGGGGTGTGCTATTTGTTGTATCGTTGTATCGTCCTAACAAAAAACAGAGTTGTTAAAAATTAAATTGAAAAAATACAACATTTGAGAATAGCACGATACAACATTTTTGCGTATGTTTAGTGTCCTATGTTTGAGTGTGCTAACAGATAGAAAACTGAATAGAAAATCGTTGTTAAACACAAATAAAAATTTTAACAACTATGTTTTTTGTTAGGACAATACAACGATACAACAGATAGCACACCCCTTATGAACAACCTAATTGTTGTTTTTTTTTTTATATAAATCGTAAGTTAGTGTTATGTTATGTTGACCGCTTAGGGACGACATAAAAAATCACAGTGGCAAACATCAGATAATAATAAATAAAAAATTAAAAATTTACCGTATAATTAATAAATTGTATTATTAAAATAAACAAATTTTGTTAATAATACTAAATTAATATAATTTACCAGACTTTAAATAAAATATGATTATCTAAACAAAATATATATATATTTTTTTTAAATATATTTATGTGTAGATTAGGCGCAGATGTAGGGAAATGTTTTCGAAAGGGATGTTAAAGCATTTTTGATAACTTTTACATTCGAATTTATATTTTTGTATTAAAAAATATAGCATGTGCTATGAATAAGGTAGAAAATTTCGTTAAATTATTAACAATATTTTTTTTTTTTCAAACAACCTAACAAATAATTATTTAACGAACGCATTAATTTATAATTAAGATTTAAACAAAAAATAAACCCAAACACTACAATTTGTTGAATATAAATCAAATTTCAAATTAAAGCATAGTAAATTGTTCCGATTTCACGTGAAAAAACTGTTATACTCCATATAAAAAAGAATATTTTTTACGATAACGAGTTTCACGTGAAAATTGTCTAGACTTTGCTTTTATGCAAATTTAATATACAAGACTATTAATTTTCGGGTGAAAGTGACATTTAGTGTTTATTGTCCCATTGTAGAAACGGTAATGACATATCATTATTTTTTGGACTGCCAGTAATGACACCCACTTACCTTCTGTATTATTTTAAAATATATAATAATGAGTTACTGATAATGACTTATTTTTATCATTATTTCAAATAGAAAATAATTTTTTAGATTTTTTTGAAATCTATTTTTAGACTCAATATTTTTTAAACACTGGTAAGGATATACAGTACATGACAAAATAAAGTACGCATATAACATTGCCGTAAATTTTCTTTAATATTGGCTTAAATGAAAGAGATAGACTTACCATTGCCTTTAATAAAACACTTGATTAGAAGTCTATTTTCTTATTTTGGCAGAAAAAATATAAATAGTTGACATATATAAGTTTTAGAACAGAAATACTGATTTATTCAAGCATTTTTACAAGACAAAAAAAAGTACGCATATAATTATATATAACAAAATCTAAACAGTTAATATTTAGTTGAACCTCCTTTGGCTTTGATGACTTCTTGGAGACGTCTTGGCATACTTTCCACCAGGTTTCTCAAATATTGATCCTCAATATCATCCCAAGTTTTCTTTAGAAGTTCGAAAAACTTACTTTTGTTTGTAACTGCAGATTTTGCCAGTTTATTGTCCAAAATGGACCACAAATTCTCTATGGGATTTAAGTCCGGAGATTGTGGTGGCCATTCGAGAAGTTTAATTTTTGAATCTCGAAAAAATTTCATGGTCTTACGGGCCTTGTGTTTAGGATCGTTGTCCTGTTGAAAAATAAATCTATCTTCCAAGCCACATTTCATTAAAGATATCTCTAAATTTTCGGAAATTATATCAATGTAGGCATCTGCGGTCATTCTTCCATCGACTGTTACCAAGTTTCCTACTCCAGACCAAGCAAAACATCCCCAAACCATGATGTTACCACCACCGTGCTTCACAGTTTTTTGGATATTTTTGTCAAGCAGTTTTTCTCCACGTCTGGTCCATACTCTGGTCCTACGTTTATTTCCAAATAGCTCAAATTTGCTCTCATCACTCCATAACACCGTTTGCCAGAAACTGACGGGTTTATCTACGTGAGTTTTGGCAAAAGCTAGACGTTTCATTTTATTCGTCTTGCTGATGAGAGGTCTACGTTGTGCATAGCTGTTTTTTAGGCCAAATTCGTTCAGTCTTCGACAAATAGTTCGCGTAGAAACCTGAAGGCAAACGTTTTCTTGAATTTCGGTACTAGTTACCGCGGAATTTTTCTTAACTTCTCGTAAAACTTGACGATCTTCCAAAGCTGTAGTTTTTCTCTTTCTTCCACGGCCACTTTTGTCGCTTACCGTTTTAGTTTCCTGATACTTTTTGATTATTTTCCGGACGGCTCCTTCGGAAACACAATATTTCCTTGCAATTCCACGGTTGGACATACCTTTATCTTTGTCCTGTACAATTAATTGTCTCACTTGTAGGCAAATTTGTTTCTCCACCATTTTTTGCAACAAAACCGACTTTAATCAATAAAAACCACACGTCTTTTAATTTATTTGAAGATTTCATTTCATTTTAATAATTGCAAATTTTTTCACAGCCTACTTTTTTACATTTAAATTTAAAAATGTTAAATGCGTACTTTATTTTGTCTTAACAAAAAATAGAATATTTTTAAATATTTGCAAAAACCAACGAAACTATTGCCAGTGCATAATTTTTTTTGCACTAATATCATAACTGACATATTGATAAACATTTTCTTAAAAGACACCATTGTTCCATATCAAATACCTTAGGGCTTATTGACTAACAAAGTTTAATGCAATATGTGCGTACTTTATTTTGTCATGTACTGTATGTAACCACATATTTTTTGATTTTTTGTATGTTGGCGAGTAAGCTTACTTGTGTGCAGCAGGTCAATTGTGTTTTTATCTATTAAATATTACATGTCGATATAGCTCAGAGTAGAGTTGTTGACTGGCAATCTGTAGACCCTGGTTCGATTCCCGCACCAGCAAATTTTATTAAAAAAAAAAAAAATACAATAAAAAATATTTTTTTTATATAATTTATTTTTTAGAAAATCTATTGTTAGACTCATTATTTTTGTCAGTACTGGTAAGCACATACGTAACGATATTTTTTTTTTTTTTTTTTTTTTTTTTTTTTTCAATATTTCAATATTTTATTTACAAAATTTACAAGTTTTCGCCTCAGCGCCAAGTATGGCATTTTAGAGGCTACCAAGTTGGCAACATTCTAAATAAATAAAAAAAAAAAAAAAATTAAATTTGTTCAACATTAACAATATATAAAAAATTTCATAATATAAATTATGCATATCATCTTCAATTCGTAAGTTAATTTGTTAGAAGCATTTCAACATTTCGAAGTAAATATTGTTTTAATTTTCCTTTAAAGTTAGATAAGGTTTCCATATTTTTTAACCAAACTGGTAATTTGTTATATTCGTTAGGTCCAGCAAAACTTACACGTTGTTTGGTTAACTCAAGACGACACCTTACAACATTAAGATTCAAAGCCTGTCTTGTGATTCTTTCAGCGTATGATATGTTTTGATTAAAATTAATTGTATGAGACCCAATATTATTTATACATTTAAATACGTATAACAACAGCTGTTGTTTATAAAGCCCTCTTACAGGAAGAACGGTTTTTGCAATATCTTTGTACAACTCAACTGAGCTAAGCCTCAACGGTTGTTTGAATACAATTTTCAGTGCCTTATTTTGTGCAGATTGCAATGATTTTATTATTGTGCTTGATTTACCACCATAAATAACCGGTAAGTATGCAAGGTGTGAATGAATTAACGATTGATACAACAACATTTTAGTTTTAGTATCCAATTTATTTCTAAACTTGTACAGTATACCAATTCCCGACGATATTCTTGATTTCAACTTGGAAATGTGATTTTCCCACATAAGATTGTGATTTATATTAATTCCGAGGTATTTAACATTTTCAGATTCCTGTATCACTTCTCCATCAATATGTACGCTCATAACTTCATCATTTTTAAAGATATATGGTTTAAATCGTACAAATTTAGTTTTTTTACTATTTAAAATTAATTTATTAAACCGCAAAAATTCCGCCAAAATCGCAGCATCATATTCAATATGTGTCCTCAATACCTTTTCATCTTTATAGTTGTATAAAAGGCAAACATCATCCGCAAACATAAATAACTTTCCGTTAAAGTTTATGTTTTTCATATCATTTATGTAAATTTTAAACAAAAGTGGGCCAAGAACGCTGCCTTGTGGTACTCCACAAAATACTTCTAACTTGTTACTACAAGATTCACCAATCTGAACAAATTGGCTTCTATTGGTTAAGTAATCCTTAAAAAACGCAATAGTATTTCTGGAAAAACCTATAAAATAAAGCTTTCGTAGTAAAATATTATGATCTACCAAATCAAAAGCTTTTGATAAATCGAAGAATACTCCAGCCACTCCTTTATATCCCAAATCAAGTCCATTGCAAATACAATCCACTACATTAATTACAGCTTCCTCAGTTCCAGTGCCTTTTCTGAAACCATATTGACGTTCAAACAATATATTTTTGTCATCAAGGTAATTGGATATTTGCTCAAAAATTATTTTTTCAAACACTTTATCTATGATCGAAAGTAACGATATCGGGCGATAGTTCTCAACTCTATTAGCGCTTACAGCTTTAGGAATGGGAATAATTTTGTGTATTTTAAGCACATTTGGGTATTTAGCTTCCTGAATCATATTATTAAATATTTTTGTAAATGCTTCTACCACAGCAGATTTACGTATCAACAACATCTTTGGTGTTATGTTGTCACAACCAGGACT
Source organism: Leucophora obtusa (assembly GCA_949987735.1). Classification (NCBI taxonomy): domain Eukaryota; kingdom Metazoa; phylum Arthropoda; class Insecta; order Diptera; family Anthomyiidae; genus Leucophora; species Leucophora obtusa. The sequence goes on from OX465297.1 coordinate 145,384,459, forward strand.
CTTATTCATTTCTAAACTATTTAAAATATTATCTACAACTCGATCCTCTGTAGTTTCTAGATCAAAAAATGTATTAGTTGGAATCAGTGTTTGAAAAAAATTGATATCATCACTTGGATCTTGATTTATACTTGCTCGCATGTTTCTAACCGATTCATAGAAGAAGCTATTAAAAATAGAAGCCTTTTCATCATTCATAGTTATAATATCATCATCATTATTTAATAACTCCTTAGATGTCTCTTCTTTCTTTCCAATTTGCTTATTTATAAATTTCCATGTTTTTCTAGAATCTCCTCCACATTTCTCAATGTTATACGAGTAAAAGTCATTCATCAAATTCTTGCTACAATACTTAATGACCTTACTAATTCTTTTGAGGTTATCTGCAATAATCCTGTTATTTTTATTTTTCCTCCTAGCTTTCAACAACTTATTTTTATAAGATATTAAAGAAATTAATTCTTCAGACATCCACGGGCTCATTTTGTGTCTTATATTTATTTGTTTTGTAGTAATAGCAGTACTTTGTGATGCAGCTACAGAAAGTGTGTTAACAAGATCCTCACATTGAACATTAGAGCTGCTTAAATTTGAAATGACTAAGTTTTCATCTAAAAACGATCCAAACTTTCTGTAGTCAATACAATATTTCCTCTCAGTCGTAGTTTCAGTATGGCGAAAGTTTGTTCTAAGCTTACAAAAAATTATATTGTGATCCGATATTGAAGTTTCGATTGAATTTACCATTATGAGATTTGATACATTACTAAAAACACAATCAATGCAAGTTTTACTTTCTGGCCTAGTTATAAGATTATGGCATGAAGCAAAATCAACTTCAGAAAAAACATCTATCAAAGCACGACTTTCAGGGCTCATAAGCATCAAATTAATATTAAAATCACCAACAAAAATGCATGTGGAGTTTTTAACTTCTCTCAATAATGTTTCTAGCATTTCTAAAAACGATGGTAGTTTACATTTTTGCGATCGGTATAACGATGAAATAATTAAAGGCTTGTTATCAATTTTTACATCTGGCAACGATATACATATTAAATCCAAAAAGTCATCACTTTGTAACACATGTAATTTGTATTTTATTTGCTTTTTAACATATACTGTTGTACCGCCATAACAATCACTCCTACAACAATGAATCACGTCATAACCGTCAATTGAGTATAAACCAAACAAATTTTTATCAAACCAGGTTTCTTGAACCGCTATTATTTCAGGTATTACCGACAATCTACATATTTCAGCTTTAAACTTGTTAAACTTAGCAATTGATGAAATGCTTCTTACATTAATAGACAAGATATTAAACGTTTTTAAAAAAGATTCATTATTAGACTCATTAAAAGAATTTAAATTAAAAAAATATTTAGTTTTCATAAAAAATTATAAAAAAAAAATTGTAACAAATAAAAAAACAATTGGTATAAATACTAATTTGGGGACTCAAACTGTGCATTATCTTCTTCTTCATCTTCTTCTTCATCATCGTCATCATCATCGGAAATATCCACATTAGCCAGAATGTTGCGTTTAGCTCTACCTCCTGCTGATTTACTAAGCAAATTATCAACATCTTCCTTCGTCTTTAATACAATTTGTTTGGATTTCGCATCTTTTCTAGCAAAAACGTTACCAGATCTAGCATAAACAAAGTTAAAACCCACTGCTTTCAAAGACTTAGCGTAATTTAAAAGTTCTAATGACTCTTTACATAGGAAATCATTTATATAAACATTTTTAAACTTTTCCACATCTTTTAGTTTTGACTTCTCCTGCATGAATAACCGTTTACTTTTTTTTTTGGCAAATTTAACAACAACAGATTTTTTGTTTTCATCTTTCTTTTGTTTACGTTGATTTATAAAATAGGCTTCCTCAACTTCATCTTCACAAATATTAGCGCCTGTTTGTTTTGCTACATCTAACACAACATCAATAGCACTTATTTCATCAGCAACAACAATACCATTAATAACGACATCTTTTTGAACTCTAGCATCGTTCAAAAATTTAACAGTGGCTTTTAAATTTTTTACTTCTTCCCGTAGCGTACCATTTTCCTTTTTTAGCGATTTCATGTCCTTAGTGATCTTGGCAACACCTTTTAACAAAGAATCATATTGTGATGACATAAATTGCATCGTCTCTTTTATATCATCCAGCTGATTTAGTTTTGTTTTTATTTCTGCTAAATCAGCAGCCACAGAATTTTTTTCACTTGGCACACAAAAATGACATTTAAACTCAAGAGAGGAATTTTTCACTAATTTATCATATTCCTTTTTGTTTATTTTACTGCACAAAGCGTGGAGAGTTTTTTCACAGCTATCACATTGCAATGCTTCATCACTTTCCAGTACCTCTGTTTTGCATTGTATACAAATTGTTTTTTTACAAATACTTTTACGAGTTTTGCTAGGCGGCATATTTTACACTTCACTGATAAAGCACAATTTTATTTACAAGAAAAAACAATTTCCTTTATATTTAATAATGTTTTTATATGAAAAAAATATAATTGTATTTAAGTTTTCGCACCGACAAAAAAATTTGACGTCTTATTAGAAACAGGGTTGCCAACTTATATATTTTTTGATTTTTCGTATACTGGTGTGTAACGACAACTCATTATTTTTCGCGACATCGCCATATAAAGGTAATAAGAAATGTAATAACAAAAGTAACTGGTTACCATTACCAAGTATGTAGATACATAACCACATATCTGGTAATGATTTTCTACACTGGGGTGATTATGTATTTCTAATAAAATAATGAAATTATTAATTTTTACAATTTAAATAAACTTTTGAGGCGTCTAAAGTTCGAGCGAAATTTTTCCACGTGAAAAACAACTTACGGCGCTTAAGAAAAAAAAAACAAAACACAATAAAATGTAATTGATTAATATTTTAAGTTTTGACACAAACGCCACCTACTATTATTTAAATAGAAAACATAAATAGGAGTATATAAAAATAATTGTTATTAGTTTTTATAAACAATTTGTTGGTTAGGCACAACTCATGTGAAAGAATTTATTATTCATGCGTATTAAGGTGTCTTTTTAATTACGAATTCTTGACTTTTAATGCTAACACCTCTAAGTTTGTTTCATTTGTTTTCAAATTAAAGCGGAAAAACAAAATTTTTGGAAAGCCTTAACCATGCAGTGCCATTTAAAAGTGTAACACTAATTTTCTTAATAACTTTTTCCACCTTTAATTATCTTTGAGAAATATGTCGGATTTTAAAATGCATCGATTTGTTAAAATGGTTTATTAGTTTATCGTGGAGAATGAAAAATTTACAGTGGAGAATGAATGAAAAATTACAAATGCACAAAAAAATTATTGAAACTATTAAAAATAATCCATTATGGCATTATAAAAAAATTTTAACGCGTGACCAGGCAGTGTTCCCAGAGTGCTCAAAAAGTTCAACAAGGACCTAATAACTAAAGAAAGCCTGGAACGGGTAGAGCAAAAGGACCCAGAAATGAAACCAAAGCCAAAAAGATGGAGAAGCTATTGAGGGGGATTCCAAACATTTCTGACAGCGAACGGCACTGCGCGTGCAATCTTCGGAATCTTCTGTGCGCAGAGTCGATGCTAACTTTGGGCTTAAAACATTTCAAGTTCAGAAAGTTCCGGACAGAAATGCTAAGATGCCAAAAAAGAACAAAACTTCTCAAAAAAGATTTTTTCAAACATTTGAATGTTGTTTAATGGACTTAAGTTTTAGCAAACTTTTCACAGCATTCTGGTCAAGAATTTTATGCGGCGGATAGTCGAGGAATTTTCCTGAAGAGTATCGAATAAAAAAACAATCGGAATTTCATAAAAAGTTCCTAATACGTCAAGCCATTTGTAGCTGCGGAAAAAAGAATCAATGTTTTGTTGCATTGGGCTCTATAAACTCAGATATTAATATTAAAGAGTGTAGATTATTCGAGTAAACTGTGCAAAGACTTTGTAGAAAAATTTGAAATTTTGGTAAATAATATTAAGTTTTTGAGTAATACATGCGAAAAACCAAGTTTGTTTGTTATTTTACCGATTTGTTCTTCCAAGCGAAAATCGATTTCTGAAACTGGGACTATAAGTTTTGGCTGGGACTGTAAGTTTGAATTCTTCCATAAAAACATTTGATAACGATAACCAAATAACTTTTTTGCTGTAATTACACGATTAAGTGGGCAAGGTTATCGCAACGAATCTGTTTTAAAATCTGCTTACAAAATACTGGGCGCAAGTGTACTTAATGACAGGCCTTCATATATTATCCCAGCCAGAAAAATACAAACGGGAAAGCGATGTAAAGGTATTTTAACAGGTGGTACAAGTACTGACAAAAATTGCTTTCCCATTTCCAATATGATAACGTCAATAGATAAAAGGACCGGCAGTTCAAAAAGCGCCGGAAAAGTACTGGAGAAACAAAATTTTTAACTTTGGCAAAACGCTGCCAAAACCAATAAATAGGTGGTTTGGAATTATATTTTCCAAAATAAAATTTAAAAAAAGTTCATATGTATCTTTTTTTTGCCCTGCCGTGATGTTTTGTAAAACAAATACTGGCAAAACGATTTTTGCAAACGCTGGCAAAGCGTCCCAAATGAGTGTTCTGCCAGTCATTTATTTTTACATCGCGGTTACCCAGGGGTATGCAAGTACTTGATTTTTTGTACCACTGTCAATTTCTGACTGAGATGTTTCAATATTCCTTAAATGTACCACATTATTAATTAACAACTATTAAATAATTATAAAACGCTTTATTCTATAAAAAATTAGTTACATAACATAAAAATTTTTACAAATAAAGGAAAATTTAAATCCCGAAATCCCGTAAAATCCCGGTATCCCGAAAAATCCCGTAGTACCGAAAATCCCGGGATCCCGATTTCATACAAAATCCCGAATCCCGGGATTTTCAAATATCAATCCCGATTGGCATCCCTAACATCGACACTTCGTTATTTAAGGGACACACTAATATGCACACTGTAGTGGCCCTATCGTACACAATAGGAAATTTACCATATTTTCTTAAATATAATGTGGGTGTTGAATGTTTATACATAATATTTTTTTTATGTTTTGTTTTTCTTTAGCCATTTATTGTTACTGTGTTCATGGCTTTTATATTGCTTTGGCCACTTGACCCACTAACAATTATTCACTATGTCATCATACTATGGTAAGAAAGAAAATAAACATATTGTGAGTGACTGACTGACTGACTGACGAACGAATGTAGTTTTTCTTGATGTTTTCTTTTCTGTAATCAACACATGTGTCACCAACAGCATGAACAACATAATAATAATAATAATATACAACAAAAAATACGGCAAAAATGTTAAAAGTTAAAGTTAAATAAAGGAAAATCTAAAAAAGAAAAATAAAATCAATAATATTAATTACATCCCTAGGCCAGGGTTGCAAAATTCTGTATGATGGTACTTTTGAACTTGTTAAAGTACCATACATATGTAGGTGTTCTAAAGCGCCTTTAGTTTCGACTAAAATGTTGCCAAAAACTTATTAAATATGTTGTTAGGTGACTTTTCATAGTTCTCAGAATCATTTTCGGTGGAATCGAACATGTTAGAAGAATTATTATTATTATTTCTACAGTATAAATAGAATTGAAAGCTTGAATGTTAAAACACAACATACAAACACTTTGCTTTACTACTAAAGGAACCTTAGTTAAACAGCAGCAACTATAAAATAGAGAAAAATAATACCTTTGTAAAAAAACATGAGATTTTTGTTGTAATCAAAATAACTAATTAAAAATGTTTGAGTTTATTTCTTGTAACATTTTTCACTTTGTAGTTAAGATAAATACAACAACTAAAATAAACATCTGTAACCTAGAGAGAACCTCATAAAGACAATCTAATGATAGTACTTGGTAGCACTTGAAAATGCATTAATTGTCAACCATTGATTCTATGAAATTTTTTCATGAGTTTTTTCTCTATTTGTGGTAAAATAAATTATGAATTCTATTTGGAATTTGTCATATTTGATCTTAAACCGAACAAATATAACACTATAAAAACTTGAAAAGAACTAAAAAAATTGGTGCAACTACTGTTCTTACATTTTTTTTATTTATTATCAAAATATATTTTAATATAAAAACAGTTTCTTTTTTTACAAAAAAAAACTGTGTAATTGCTCCTGCTCGAAATTTAAAGTCCAAATTCCAAACGGTTCTGCAGTTATTACGTTTTTATGCATTGGAGATACAGTACCGATTTTTATATGCACACTAAGAAAATATAAATAATAACAAATATAAACTAAACAAGAATTTAAAAACTCAACAAATTTTTTTATTTTTAAAATAACTAACAAAAATAACTGTTTACCACAAAAATATTGTTTTTGTAGTTGTTTAGTATAATACTAAAAATAACTGTTTTAAACAACTGTTACGAAATCCAGTAGTTTTAGTCAAATTTTATTTTACATAACTATCTTAATAGTTGTACTGTATTTTACAACGAAATTTAACTATAATTACAGTTAAAAACAGCAACTACTGATTATTACACAAACAAATGTCATGTAATAACTACCAAACTTTTTTGAGTACATGCATTAAAAGCATAACAAATACTTGAAAATGGGGCTAACATTTCATTAAATTAATTAATTTACATTTCTTCTACAAATGAATGTTATTTTCACTTCAAATAAATGACACACCCAAAAAAATAAGTTAGTAGAAACATTATTAAAACATGTTGTATATGAAGTGTAATAGTTTCCAGTAATATTTTTGGTGAAATTGTATTTTCAGAAAAAGTTTTAGTAATATTTTAAAAACTAAGTTTGAACTAGTATGTTACTAATATATTTTACTTCCAAAACTGTGCTTATACGAGTAAACGCATGGGGAATTTTGTTGTGTTTCCATTCACTTTTTAAAGAAAACGGGAAAAGCAATATTTTGTTTTTTTTTAGAAAACTATCTATTTATATTTAATGCCAACAATACAAAGTAAAAAGGCAAACGCCATGAATTTATCCAATATGAATTTATTTAAAGTGTTGGCCATCGTTATCTGTGACCTTTTCCGATATTTCTGGCAATAATATGGATTACGCGCCAAAAGAACTGCTAGTTTCTTGAGGCCAAGCTTATTTCGGATACCCTGTTCTGAAGTGAAGGGTATTCCAGTGACAGCGTTCTGCATCGATTGAAACAAATATTAATCGGAGGGGGTAAGGCCAGGACTATAAAGCGGATGAGGAAAACTTCCCAACCACTATTTTCTAAATAGTTTTAAATCGGTCTTGTAACATGTGGCCGAATGTTGTCATGATGGAACATTAAGACTTCATGTCTGCTCGCATATTCCGGGCGTTTTTCGGCCAACGCTTAATTGTTTCGGTACAAGTCCCCTGTGATCATCTGGCCCGATTTCAGCATCTCGCAATAGATGGGACCCTTCTGGTCCCACGAAATACAGAGCATTACCTTGACGCCCAGGATATTCGGCTTTGGCGTTGATTTGGCAGGTTGACCGGGCTTCATATACGATTTTTTGCGCTTCGGGTTGTCGTAATGGATCTACTTTTCATCACCAGTAATGAGTCGATGCAAAAATAACTTCTTTTAAATGCGTTCAAGCAGCATTTCGGAAATGCAAAATCGTCTTTCAATGTCTCTCGGCTTCAACTCGTGTGGTACCCAATTTCCTTGCTTTGGGATGAATCCTGCTGCTTGCAATGCTTTTTAAATTGCTACTTGAGTGACTTCCAAAGATTTTGCAAGTTCTTCTTGAGTTTGACAACTATCTGCATGGAGTAATGCCCCCAATTCATCATCTTTGAACTATTTTGGCTAACCTGGGCGGTCTCTGTCTTTCATGTCAAAATTGCCACACTATACCGCCATATAAGTTATTAAAAACCCAAACCATGTGTAAAAGATATGCCATCTGTTGTGAATCCCGCATTTTTAAGTTATACACCGAATATTTAAACACAAACAGCAACAGTTATTTTGTGGTTGTTTTTCCTTTTTTAAAATTGTTGCTTGAGTGACTCCCAAAAGATTTTGCAACTTCTTCTTGAGTTTAACAACAATCTTCATCGAGTAATGCCCCCAATTCATCATCTTCTAACTATTTTGGCTGACCTGGACGGTCTCTGTCTTCCATGTCAGAATCTCCACACTATATCGCCATATAAGTTATTAAAGACACAAACCATGTGTAAAAGATACGCCATCTGTTGTGAATCCCTCATTTTTAAGTTATACACCCAATATTTAAACACAAACAACACCAGTTATTTTGTGATTGTTTTTCCCACATCCAATATAAACTGTTCAAAAACTTCTGCAAACAGACGGATGGAGCCGTAAAAGTGTACTCCCGATATTAAAAGGCTACCTACGCTCAATAGAAAGTGATAACCTGGAAACTAAATCTACTTATTCCAACAACTTTTAGCAGGTTAATGTCGGCCTAATTGTGATTTTCAATTTAAAATTAAATATAAAAGTGGTTGCTTGAATTTTTTATAATAATCAACAAACAACTTTTATAAATTGTTTTCAAAAAAAAAAATAAAAAATTAACAGAAATACAAAGAGTTTACTAAAAAAGTGACAAAAATAGAAATGTTTGCAAAATTGAATGATTTTAGCGCGGAATATAATTGTATTTGATGAAATTTCTTATCCATATTTGGTTCATTTCAGTTTTGGACTATCGAGAAAAACCATGCAATTGCATGGAATTCCTTGCCCTAATAATAATCACTTTGTTACTATAAATAGTATTTAAGTCTAAAATCAATCAATAATATTGCATATTTACATTTTACCTTTTTAAAACCCACAATTTGCATAAGCTTTAACCTGTAAACAATTTGAAAACCACAATGAAAATTACAAAATTTGTACTGTAAATACAATTTTACATCATCCCTTATTTAAACCACAAATGTCAGATGCAAACAAAATATTTTCAATAAAGCAAATAAATCATTAATGAATTTTAATAAAAAATATAATACAACATACAACTTAAGTATGTCAAAATAGAGTATCATCATCATACTGTAATACGAAAGTTACAAACTATATAACACTATATATTTACACTCAAACAAGTTTGTCGGTAGGATCTAATGAAAATTGCAGTTGAAAAGGCGACAATGATGTTTAAATGCCGCTAAGATAACTAATTTTGTAATTATTTTTAACTATTAAAAATTAATTATAAAAAACATACGAAAAATAACTAATAAATTTTTACTACAATAGAACATTTTTAAAACATCTAACAAAGTAGAAACTATATCTTTAATTTAATTTTTTTCATTATTTTAGAATTATATTTCTTATATTTTTTACTACAAATTGATTTAACTACAAAAAAATATCTATTTACTTTATTTCGCTGAAAATTTTAATTCCAAATTTAAAATGATACTCGAATCTTAAAAAGGTGATTTTTATTGAAAAATATGGTTTTTTTTGCCAAATAGCTAAAATGTGATTATTTTAACGAGTATGAAAAAAAACAAAAAAAATCTATACATTGTGAATTATACATTTATTGTCGCCAAAATGAATTTTATTGCGAGAATACCACTTTAAATATTTAAACAAACATTTTTGAATATTACACTTTTTCTAAAAAAAAACGTGTGTTTTAAATTTTTCACAAATATACGAAGCAAAACCAAGATTTTTCCTATAACTGTTAAAAAATCTGAGCTAAACGACAAGAAAACTTTGTACAGAAGGGGCTCCAGTGCCAAAAAATGCAGTTTGTTAAAAAACTGGTATGTTGCCTAATGGCTACACCATGCATTTAAGGGTTAAATAAATATCAGCTGTTGGTATACAAGTTGATAACTAAAGATGATAACTACTTGCAACAACTGTTACTTAATGCAGTTGTTTTCGTTAGTTATTTTCCTAAATAACTATCCTATTAGTTATTGTGTATTTTCACATACAAAAGACAAACTCTTTTTACTGTTAAAAACAACAACTACACAATTAACTAACATGTCGTAACTGTCAAACTTATTTGAGTGTAGAAGTAAAGCAAGTAACTTACATATGAAAACTACTAACTCATTTACAAACTCAGAGTATGTAGTGAATGTAAGACAGTATATAATTTACAACTCTAAACCAGTATAATTGTTAAAGTCTGAATGCTTTTGAATTGCATCTGTTGAAAAACGAGTAATTAACGTGGGCACACGTTCTTCTTTAGTCAATTCACTGTAATACAACTATCAATTTTAGGAATTTTTGAGCAGCAAATAAGCATTTGATTTGGTTTTGGTTGTTATTAGATAATTCTACTTTGAAACAGCACCAATGTGTGATATTTTCTAACAAGGCAAGTCTGTTTGAGGCTTACCTCAGATTACGATGAAATTTCGATACACAGAAAAAACAGTAGGCACCAACAATGGGAATTTGTAACAGTAATCACATTTTCTTTTAAATTGAAATTTTATTCCCAACAATTTTTTTGTTTGAAATATTTGCAACTCGTTTGTAAATTGTTATCTTTCATATAAAAATTGTTTAAAAATAAAAATTCAAAGTTAAAAAAAAAAGAAATTTGTTTTTGTATTTACAAATTTGGTATGAAAAAGGTGTTTAAAAATTTAATTAGAATTTTATAAATTCTTTCTGTGTAGCTGATAGAGAGGACAAAATTAAGAAACTTTCAGTGATAACCATATCGGCAGAAGTTGATATTTAGGGGGTAGAACTGAGTTGGAAAGTTGCTCGAGAATTTTTATACCTCGTATCACTACGTGGTCAGTAGACCGTACCTCAAAAAAAAGTTCGCCGTACACCCTCCAATATGACGTATTTTTGCAAGACAATTTAAAAAAAAAATTTTTTCCCGAACGTAGGCGACGCTTTTTTCAATTTTTCGTTATAGGTTCGGCATTTAAAGTTTGATTTTAAAGTGTGATATATCGATTTTTTTACCTCGAGGAGACCAGTGTTTTGCTATAAAGGAAAAATCCAATGAAAAAAAGTTTAAAAAGACGACCCCTACGTTCGGCAAACAATATATAAAAAAAATTCTACTAGGTTTATCGAAAAACTTCCTTATCAAAAGTTTAATGATTTTTTGCGAGCTTTAATTTTCTGACATTACGGTTGTACATTAGGGTTGTAGCAACTGAGATCTGGTGGGTAACTACTAGAACGGGCTACTTGAGGTCAATGGCCCTTACACTGATAGAATTTTGTGCATAGTATTAATGAATTTGTTCATTAATCCAATGATTTTTTTCATTGAAAAGTCCCCAAAGAACGCGTTCATTAGATCAATGAAACGTATTCATTAAATGAAAACTAATTGAAAAAAATATATTTTTTTTGCGTTACTTTTTTTATTTATTTTTATTTTATTAATTTTTATTTGTACATATATTTCTTTTTCGTTTTTATAACGCTTTTGACATCTCCCTGAAGTCGACTTGAACCCGCAATCACCAGAATGTAAACAATATCGCGTTACCGATTGATCTAATAGCCAAAACAAAATGATGTCATTATTTGGACTTTTATATTTAAATAATTGCAGTTTGCAACCCTAGCGTTCATTACTGGAATATATATCTATTTTAGTAATTAGCAAATTCAAAACCCTTATAAAAATTATAGCATATCTTACGGGTTAGTTGAAAATATATAATGAAAAAATTCATTAAATTAATGAATTTTTCATTAACTCAATGAAATTTTTTCATTAAATCAGTGAATTCAGATTAATGAAATCGATTCATTAATAGTATGAACGAAAATTCTATCAGTGTAGAGCAAAACACATCGATGTATCATACTTTAAGATCCGATTGTGAATGCCAAAGATATAATGTAAAATGGCGACCACTACGTTCGGCAAAAAACATTTTTTTTTGATACCTCCATGCTGTTATTTGTAACGCCAAAAAATATTGCACCTATAGCCACCTTTTAGTATACCGATCGACTCTTTATTACTTTTGGGGTATGTTCGGACACTACAGGTCATCATATTGTGATGAAATTTGGTACACCGACTTATATCAACCTAAAAAAAACCATGGTTAGACATGGTTCTCATATAGAGCACCCTCCAAAATTGACTTGTTCCCACGCTATAAGTCACAAATACGAAGATATTTAAATGAAATTTGGTACGCTGGCTTACATGGGCCCAAGAACAAAACCTATTGATTTAGATAGGATCGGTCCATATTTGGACCCATTTCCGATATCCTCTTAAATACAAGTACACCTAACATTAGCTGAAATCAAACTTTCTTACCCTTTTTATAATTTATTATCATTTTGTAGACAAGTTTTGACGCAAGTCCATTTCAAAACTTTCGAATTTTGGATCAAAACATTAGTTGGCTTTCAACAAGACTGGTGTAGGATGCTATATAGTCGGCATGGCCTTCATGGCTTCAAAGTACCTTTCATTTGATGTCTTATTTTTATACATTTCTTTAAAACAAATGTGAAAAAAATCACAAAACGGGGTAATTTCTTAGCAAAATAATTTATTACTCAATAAGTGGTTATAAGTACAATGAAATAAGAATTTTTACCACTTATAATTCGGCGACAGTTACTACGAAGTCGTTTTTATAAGCAGTCTACTTATTTAATTACAAAAATAATGTCATATTGGTACTTATTTTTTAACCACTTATGAGTATATGAGTAAGCCTCATTACTTAGCAACTTCTATTTACTTATTTTTTAACTGCTTATCATCATACAAATAATTTTTGCATTTTTGTAATTGTGCGTATTTTCATGCATCGAATATGGATAACTACTTACAAAAATGACCTTGTCGAATAAAAATAATGACTTTTGACACTGAACCCTGACAGTGAACCCTATTTACACTGCTTATTATTTAGATATTAGTAATGAGCAACCATTACTGCGATTTTGCTGCGCTTGTACAACATTTTTCAACTATTTAACGTGATATTAGCCAGAGCTTTGAAGAATTAATTCCTTTTTGAATGAATTCACTACCAATCGAATTAAATTTTCTCTAGAATTGAATGAATTCCTTTTCTTAAGTAATTCACTGAATTCGTTCAACTGAATGCGTTCATCAAACAACAAATTCAAAGAATTAATTCAATTGCAATAGTTCTTTTTATTAAATCAAATGAATTAATTCACCGCTGAACGCGTTCAATTTTATAAATCGAATTTCAATTTCAACGTAAATAAAATTACGTTCAATGAATTAAAAAAAAAATAATAAGTTCACTGAAATGAAAGAAAAAAATAAAATAAGTTCACTGAATTAAAAAAAAAATAAAATAAGTTCACTGAATTTAAAGCCTGTTTTCTGATGTTCAGTAGAAGAAAACAATAATGTACAAATAAAATTTTTAAATAAGCAATTTTACAGCGTGTGCTAGTAAAAATGAACAAATTAGAAACCGGATGCTGTTTACAACCTACATTATTCAAAACTAAAGCCTTTTACCATTAAAAATTAAAACTTTACAGATATAGATAAATTTGGAAAAAAAAAATATAACTATATAACTAGTTTGAAAAATTAATAGTTATATTTTTTTCCAAATTTATCTATATCTGTAAAGTTTTTATTTTTAATAGTAAAAGGCTTTATTTTTGAATCATGTAGGTTGATAAACAGCATTCGGTTTCTAATTTGTTTATTTATACTAGCACACGCTATAAAATTGCTTACAGGCTTGAATTCAGTGAACTTATTTTATTTTTTTTTTCAATTCAGTGAACTTATTTTATTTTTTTTCAATTCAGTGAACTTATTATTTTTTTTTAATTCACTGAACGTAATTTTATTTTTTTTTAATTCACTGAATCTAATTTTATTTTTTTTAATTCACTGAACGAAAATGAAATTGAACGAATTCAGTAGTGAATTAATTCAGTAAGGAATTAATTCACTTTTTTTTCGTTCGATTTATAAAATTGAACGTGTTCACCTGTGAATTAATTCATTTGATTTAATAAAAAGAACTATTGCAATTGAATTAATTCGTAATAAAATAAATCGAACGAAAGCAAATATGAATTAATTCCATTCCATATATGGTAATTAGTGAATTAATTCATCGAATTTTTAATTCTGAATTGAAAAATTGAATTAATTAATTCTTCAAAGCTCTGATATTAGCTTAAGTCATCTTTCGTTAAGTTCGTTCTCTATTAATTTAAGTTAATTTTCAATCAATCATTCAATGGACGTTCTTTATTTGGAGAAAAATCACCAAAATTTCGAGGAAACTTAACAAATGGTGGTTACAGATTTAGTTTGCAAATCGAAACCATAAAATTTTATGTTATCTCTAATGCAAAAAAAAAAAACTTAATAACTTGAGAACCTTTTGGAATTTTGTATATAAATTTAATTAGAATGAAGTAATTACATATTTTTTTCTAATCGACAGAAAAAAAAAGTTTTTTTTTAATAAATATTTCTCAGGCTCGATAGCACAATGTCCCGTTCAAATTTAACCAACACTTAAATTAAATATGATAAATTTTATATGAGAATAACCACAACTGTTTAATTCCCAGTTAGTAGCTAACAGGAAAATGTGGTAATTGGGCTTATTAAAATATATTTTTATAACAAAAACTAACTGTGAAAAAGAGTAGTACCAATCTTGTCAATTGTTTCAACATTTTTGTTGTAAAATTTGTCAGTTATTCTGACTACATTGCTAGTTGTTTCTAGTACATTTATTAGTTTTTTTTTTTTTTGTTAATAATAATTACGTTTTTAGTTACATATTTTAAAGGTAACTAAACTATTTGCCGCATGTGCCTTTGCTTTATCTGTCATTTTCAATAGATTCTACCGAAAAACTTTTGTGAGTGCATACTTATTTTTCCCGTTTAACCACACAGCAGAACTTCCTTGTAAATTAAAAATGGGTAAAGAGTTGCCAGATACATGGG
This sequence comes from Leucophora obtusa, assembly GCA_949987735.1. Classification (NCBI taxonomy): domain Eukaryota; kingdom Metazoa; phylum Arthropoda; class Insecta; order Diptera; family Anthomyiidae; genus Leucophora; species Leucophora obtusa. The sequence continues at coordinate 145,399,477 of OX465297.1, forward strand.
AATACATGACTGGAGAATTTATATACTATTTCGATTTCGAAAATGTTTTTATTCGAACAGACCAATTTGTAAAATTACAGAAATTCTTGTGATTTGGTGGTTCCGTTTTGCATTGTATGCCCAATTTCTTTGGGTTTTTTAATTTGAGTATGGACGGAATTCATAGTTGCAAACGTTAATATAAATTTAAAAATAGATCTAGTATTTAGAAAAGAAGAATTTGATAAAGAGACTCTTAAGTATGTTTAATTTTTACTGATAAAATGTTGAAGAGGATATTTAATTTGTTTTAAAGTTGTTTCAAAGCTATTTTAATTCTTAACATAAAAGACAAAATTTTATCTGGCCATCTCTTTTGTAATTTAATAAGTGAAACAAGAGGCATGCAACATTAATGTTTATTTCTTTAATATGTGTACATTAATGTGCTCTCAACACCTTGCCTAACAATATTTTTTTTCGATTTTGTTCAATTCTTTTTTATCTGACTATTTAATCGAAAACCAGTTATCTACAGTATACAAACCACCAGTTTAATGTCATTTTATTAAAGCAAACATACTAGTGCATTGGAAAACCGGAGTTTTTCATATAAATAAACACATTAATTCTCATCACGTTTTCTATTCATAGTCGTTCGTTGCTATTGAGTAGATTACAAACCAAATATGTGTTAATATGAGTGTCTTTGCGTGTATAAAGGTGAGCATGCGCGCATTAACAGCACCTTGCCACCCGCTAGCATTTAAACAGTGTATAATGACAAGCAAACATTTAACCCATTAACGTTTAAGTATCTTTATTTAAATTAACACAACAACGTAACACTCAAACACATTAGTTTTATAGTCAAACTTTTTAGAAACCTGTTTTTTTTTGCATAAAACGAAATTTTCGCCTATTCATATATTTAGCCGACTCAGCTATAAGTTTTGGATTTATCCATGGGTTTTCGTGGAACACACCTTGTTTTCTTTGAAATCCAGTAAGTTTCTTACACTCAAAAAAGTTTGACAGTTACTACATAACGTCTGTTTGTGTAATAACCAGTAGCATTACTAAGTATTCCCACAGTTATTTAAAAAAACAACTAACGAAAAATACTGTATTGGGTAACAGTTGTTTAAATCAATATTAGAAAATATTAATTCATCTTCAATGCATGAAAACGTTATAACCGGAAACCCGTTTGGAATTTTGGTTTTAAATTTTAAGTAGAATGAAATCATTACACATATTTTCTGTAATCGAATCAAAAAAATTGTTTTGTTTCATACTTTTCGGTTAATTTTTATTAAAATATATATAAATATACATATTATATCGTGGTATTTATGAAATCCGTACCGGAACTGGATTGGAAACGGAATTGGATTCTACAAACGGGTTTAAAAAAAATTAACGGAAATGCCATAACATTGACTTCATAAAACTTTTTAAATGTTTATGTTTCAGAAAATTTCATGAATATGTGTAACAAAATTATAACTCTAAAAATTGACTGTCAAAATTTATGATTTAAAAAAAAAAAAATTAGTCTGATAGGAAATTTCCTCACAAAATCCGTGAGTGAATCTGTAGAATCCAACAATCGGAAATTTCTGTAAGAAAAATGTATAAAATTTCCTCATTTTTTTTGTACGGCGTTTTTTAAAAGGAAATTTCCGATATTGGATTCTATAAATCCTCTCTACGGATTTGATGATGAAATTTCCAATCCGAATAAAATTGTTTTCATTAAATTAATTAATTTTAATAAAAAATTTTAAATGTTATATTTATTATACTGTTATGTCATTGTAATATCCCTTTTACAATATCCGATTCCGTTTCCAACTCAATTCAGGGAGACAAAATTTGGTTTTATTTTATTAAAATATACTTTTATAATATCAAAAGAATTAACTGTACAAACCAGTAGCTTTCAATCATTTTGTTAGTTGTTTTAAAATTTTTGTAGTAAAAATTTGTCAGTAATTTTTAAAACATTATTAGTTATTTTCGCTGCATCTGTTAGTTATTTTTAACAATTAAAAATGACTACATTTTTAGTTATTTTAAAGGTAAATAACTTTGTCGCCTTTATAACTACATAACTGTTTAACTGTCATTTTCGGTAGATTCTACCGACAAACTTTTTTGAGTAAATACATTAATATCATTAACAAAATTTATGTTTTTAGGGATAAAAATGTCTAGTGGCAATAATAGTGTCCTACTGCCGTCTTTTCCGTTGTAAGGTTAATTTAGTTTGTACTTATAATCTTTACATCTACTTAACAAACAATCAGTCAATTATAAATGTACAGCCGCACTCGCAATTGCATGATTTCAAATAATGATTATTATGATTTCTTTGTAATTTTATAAAATATTTTATGTTTTTATCTATTTGGCAGCTACTGTAGCAAAAACAAACAAAAATTGTTGTGATCGTGTCTATCATAATTTATTACATATTATTGAATAATAACAAAAAATTACACAATTTGTTATTATTGTTAAAGTTCGAATGTGTATTCCCTCACATCAATAATTATAATTAACTTAAAGCTAAACTTCGATTTACGCGATAGAATGCGGTACACTCAAAAAAGTTAGTACAAAAATCTGCAAAACATATTACAATGAAATTGAACTTTTTAAATGTAATTTTGTCTTAAAATTTAGTATTTAGCTATACTTTTTTTTTTGTTATTTCAATTCAGCATTACAATTTCATCTGTAGTTGAAATGATTTTGCTCGTTAATTTTTAGTAATTTGTATTTCTTAATTTTAAAAATTTCCGGCTAATTCGATTCACAATTATTTTCAAATCATTATACTTTTGTTTCTCCCTATTTTTATTGCATAATCATAAAATAGCTCATACATATCTCGCAAACAAAGCGAAATAAAACAAAATGGACAAAAATTCCTTACCACCCACATATATTTCCAATAATATAGGGGTATGGGACAGTTTCGGGTCAGATATATAGAGCCCAAGAAACTAGATTTAAAGCAAATTTTTAGAAAATATCTTGGTTACATCAGAAAAAAAGTCTGTTAAATTTAAAGACCTTTATTCTCCACTTTATTTAAAATGGAGTATGCGCATACGATACACTCAAAAATATTTGAAAGTTACTACATGACTTTTATTTGTGTAGTATTCAGTAGTTGTGGTTTTTATCTGTAATTACAGTTGTTTTTCTACTACTGGGGTTGAAAAATATTGGGGGTCGGTCATACATCTGACTCCTCTAGGGGCACAATTGGGTCAGTTAGCGCGGTGGGAGGAAATTTTATAAAAAAATGTCAACTTGTCAACTCATGGAGCCCCTTTACCGAGTGGTGATAGGAGGTAGGTATATTCATAAAAAAATATTCGGAGGGGAAAATTAATGGGGGTCGGTCTTATATTTCACCACTTTTGGGGCTTTCGTGGATTTTTAACCCTTCACCACCAAATTTGAATCCGATGAGGATCCATTTACCTCAAAAATTAGGGAGGGGTTCTAGCATATTGAAATCGAAATATCGTGCACTATCTCACCCCTGATATTCATATATGTGACGCGCAAAATAGAAAGGGACCTAAGGATAGAAAGGGACCTAAGGTCAGGAGAGCATGGGATCGGTCTCATTCGATGCTCAGATGTTGTCCACAAAAAAATTTAAAAAATTGATTTTTTTACCCTTAGGTCCCTTTCTCTATGCGATGTCACATATGCCCATATATGAACATATACTTAGGTGTTAACTCATTTTTCGCATATGTTCATACATAAACAAATTTGAAATTTTTTTACCGGGTTTTTTGTTTTTTTTTTATTTTGAATTTGGAACCACAATTAAACGGTACTCAAGTTATTAAGGCTTGTGTTCAAATAAACTTTTTGAATTTTATTACAGTTTAATAAAACAAATTAACATGCAAAACAACAACAAAAATCGTTCAATTAGACTCTAATAAGACAAAAAGTTTTTTTTGAATAATCATGTAAGTTTTTATGCATTCGAGATGCAATAAAATGTTCAGATTTTGATACGTATTCAAACTAAGAACATACTAATTAATAATACCAATATAATCTAAACAGGAATTTTAAAAAACCCCACGAAATTTTTTACTATTTAAATAACTAAAAAAATTAATTGCCCAGAAGCAAAAAATACTAGTTCAGAATCAGTTACGCACTAGTTAATTTGAACCAAACAAACGAGTTCTAAAGCCTTTCCATAAAAACAACTGTAAAATTTAATATGGAGATGTCATAGGGATCGCCAAACTCATGGATATGTCATTTTAGGATCACCAAACTTCCACTTTGGTACTAGTTGTAGAACCAGTTTGAAAATTACAATTTAAGGACTGAGAATAGGGAGCAAAACTCGTACTAATTTGACACTCGCGGAACCAGTTCTGAAGTGACTCTTTGCAAATAGTACTTTAACAGTTGGTTGAGACCTAAATTATATAGATAAAAAACAAACTTATTTTTATGAAACGTGGATTAGACCGATAGATTTATCTTACTGAGATAATTAGGCCCATTTATTTAATGAAATTTAAAATATTTTGTTTTAGTGATTTCTAATCACAATATATCATTTTAGTGTTTATTTGCAAACTCAGAATATATTAAGGGAACTCACGATGGGTATTGCAAACGATGCAAACGTTGCAAATGATTGCAAAAAAACAACGATTGCATCAACACAACAACAAAATGTATGTATTTGCAATTTGCTTTATTTTTCTTCATTTGCAATAAAAAAACCTTTAGCAAAAATCACTTTGCATATAAGCTAAGTTGCAAATAAAACAAAACATCTGTTTTTAACATATCAGCCGCCATATTATGATTTATAAAATAAGATATTAAATAAAAAAATTGTTTGTGATTTTTTATTAACATAAATTTTTTTTTTATTTATTATTTTATTATTATTTATATGATTCACAAATTTTCTCAAAAATAAGATTTATTTTTACTTTTGACGTAAACAAAATCACTGTTGCCAATTTAGCTATTTTCTCGTCAAATCTAGCGATATTTTACCATTTTCAACTATTTTCTAGTGATTTTTTAGTTTGATTTAGCGATATTTTTAGGAAAAAAGTTAGCAGCAGTGAACAAAATAGCTTATAAAGCAAATATGCAATTGATCTTAAAAAAGACGCTCACGATATGTTACAATTTGCATAGCAAATTAGCAAATTGCAAATATGCACATGTACCATCGTGAATACCCTTATTATTAAAAACAAATGAAACAAAAACTGGTATTTCAAAACTATTTAAATTTTATATTTTGAAAAAGTCCCTGCACAGTTTCAATGAAACTATTAGATAACCAAATAGTTAAAAATTATGGTTTTAGGAAGGAAAACAGGAAGCTGTACTGGTACTTATAAAAAATTTACCAAACTAGTTCTGGATTGACTCTTTTTTACCAGTACTGTACCAGTTGATTTACACTTTAATTCAATTCACAATAAAAAAATTCAACTGTTTATTTTCAAACTCTGATTTTTTAATTAAAAATAAATGTAAACAAAATAAGAATTTCAAATCTCGTATTTTAAATTAGGGATTTTTTTAAACACTCTGTACATAGATAGGGTTGCCATTTCCATTTTGAGAAAAAGTGGACGTCAACTTCAAAAAGGAGGACATTTGTCTTAAAAAAGAGGACAATTTTTTTTAATAAATTAATTTTACAAAAATCAACAACGCGATAAAATATACAAATAAAAATGTATTTTATAATCAAAACAATTTTTATTCCCGCTAAACAAAAATTCACAAAAAACAAAAAAAAAATATACCGAACTTTAACTCTTAAATGCATGGTGTAGCCAATTGGCAACATACTTGTTTTTTAAGAAGAAAAGCCACTTGATGCACAAACTGCATTTTTCGGCATTTGGGCCCCTTCTGTGGCCTTATAGTTTAGCTCAGATTTTTTATAGGAAAAATCTTGGTTTTGCTTCATATGTTTGTGAAAGATCTAAAACACGCGTGTTTTTACAAAAATTGTAGTATTCAAAAATGTTTGTTTAAATATTTAAAGTTGTGTTATCGCAACAAAATTAATTTTGGCGACAATAAATGTATAATTCATAGTTTAAATAATTTTTGTTTTTTTTCATTCACGTTAAAATATTCAGAATTTAGCGATTTGGCAAAAAAAAGCACATTTTCAATAAAAATCACCTTTTTTTAATAAATTATTTTTGGTATTTTTCTTGAAATGAACACGCCTTTAGAAATCATATATAAAAAATGGTTAAAATTGCAAAGATCATGCATTTAAGGGTTAAATTAGTGGTACATAAATAAACAAAACAAAAAACAACGATTAACCAATTCATTGCATACAAAAAAAGATAAAAAAAATCATTCTGAACTTAAAATTAGTAGTACCTGAATTAAAAAAAAGAGCACAGTGGCCGCCAGAAACAAATAAATTGAATCCAGAAACTATTTCTGATATTATTAGAGTCAAATATAATTTTGTTATGAATTATCAAGAGTTTCATGAATATTTTTCAACGCTTCCAATTTGAATCAATATATTACTACTAAATTTCTTCAAATATTCATAAAATTCTTGACAATTCTTATAATTATATTTTACTCTAATAATATCAGAAATAGTTTCTGGATTCAATTTATTTCTTTTTGGCGTCCACTGCGTTGGCATTATGTGCTGGTAACAAGTTTTTTCATTTCATAGCAAACATCATTTTTAATAAAAAAAATCGTACCAAAACTTGTTATCAGTAGGCCAACCAAAAAGAAGCCAGAACATGCTTTTTATTTGAAAAGATAGAACAATTTAGATTAAATACAAGTTTTGATCTTATCAATATAAGAATTTTAAGCGATATTTGTTATAGCTTTTGTTTTTGATTATTTTATCTAATTTTGCTTGTTTTTGCTGATTTTGTAAATATTGGCTTATTTTTGATATTTTCTTTAAAAATTAGGTTTATTTTAGCTTTTTTATGCGAAAATAAAATCAGTAATTTTAAACATTATTTTAAGTCAACATTTTTTTTTAATTTGTTTCTTAAATTTATTTTAAATTCAAAAATCTTTTTTGTTAAAATAAACTTTTTATATTTCCAGCCTGAATTCTACACCTTTTCCAATTGTATTTCAGAAATTATCATTTTATTTCAGAAATTATCAATTGTATTTCAGATTTATCAATTGTATTTCAGAAATTATCAATTGATTTTCAGTTTTATCAATTGTATTTCAGAACTTATCAATTGTTTTTCAGATTTATCAATTGTATTTCAGAAATTATCAATTGTATATCAGAAATTATCAATTGTATTTCAGAAACTACCAATTGTATTTCAGAAACTACGAATTGTATTTCAGAAATTATCAATTGTATTTCAGAAATCGTCAATTGTATTTCAGAAATTATCAATTGTATTTCAGAAATCGTCAATTGTATTTCAGAAATTATTAATTGTATTTCAGAAATCGTAAATTGTATTTCAGAAATTATTAAATGTATTTCAGAAATTATAAATTGTATTTCAGAAATTATCAATTGTATTTCAGAAATTATCAAATGTATTTCAAATGTATTCGCAGACAGACGCGTTTTTGTGTTTTTTGTGGTGCCGAAAAAATAATTGAAAGCAACTACATTTTGCAATAACTTCCTCAAATCGTGTGATAAAAAAATAAGTTTTCATTATGTTAGACCTATGATCCTAAGCTTTCATAAAATAATAATTTGATTTTAATAAATGCTTAAAAAGTGTGAAAAAATATTAATTTTATGTTTTTTTATTTTTATAAAGAGAAGCAACACTCAGGAAATTCTTCCTATTAATTAACGTGTTGCTTCCTTCGGAAAGGGGATATAGTAGAAGTGAAAGGTGGTGAAATATGAAGGGCTTCAAATATGGCAACACTGTAATTGCGCGAGATGTTGAATTTTAAAACAGTTGTTGCGCGCCATCTGATGGTAAGTTGGCGAACTTTGTAGAAGCTTTTTAGTTCATAGCCCCTGTTATATTATTTTACTTCGGTAGGGTTAAGTGCTATGGGAACACCGAAGGAGGACGCTGCGATATGTATGAGGGATAGAAAAAACTCATACATATTACTATTTTTCATAAATTGATGTTGCCTTGGTTGGGGCTCGAACCCGCAATCTCGCGTGTAACAGTCCAACGCGCTAACCATTACATCACAGCGCCCTGCCTCTGGGGCACAATCACCAGATGGCCCCTGGAGCTACGAACAGTTGGTGCTTCCCTGCCTAAAATGCTCTATAAGACTTTTCTATATGTTTAAAATATGTTGAATAGTAAATTAGTACAATCGTGTTCATTCTTAAATTCATATTAATTATTCAGTTTTTTGAAATTTTGAAGAATCATTATATGTATTATATTTAGTTTTAAATTATTTTTTTTTAATGTAGTGGAGATTTATTGATTAAAAAGAATCATATACCTTAAAGAACTTATTGTAAATTATTTATTTCAGTTATCAAAACATTGACTTTGCCGTATTAACAATATTTTTTTGTTGAAATGGAAACTAGCTCTTTTGGCGAATAGCCCCCAGGTTTGGGGCAGTTACGCCGATTTGGGTTACTTTGGATATCATAAAAAAAGTAATAGAAAATATGCAAATAATTAGAATAAAAATCATAGAAGTTAAAGCCAAGATATGTAGATCTTCAATTTGAAAGTAATTTTTGCAAAATAATTAGGGGTTAAGAAATGACAGTGCTTTGAAAAAAAAGTGGCGATGGATCCCCCCTCTACCCTACTACAAAAATACTGGTTTGAAAGTTGGTAAAGAACTGCTTTAAACAACTGTTACGAAATACAATACTTTTTTTCGTTAGTTGTTTTTTTTTTAATAACTGTGATAATAGTTGTTTTGTGAAAATAAGTTGTTCATATATAGCAACGGTGGGCAAATGCGGCCCATTGGCCCTTTGCTGATTTTTGTGCCGCCCTTGTTGAAATTTAAATTTAGATTTTTTTTATTTCAAAAATTTTTTTAATATCTTATTTCGCAATGTTTTAAAATATTTTATTTCGAAAATTTTTAGATAAAAAATTAGGGCCAGTTTTATTGCCAGTGCTATGATCGATTTGAAAATTTCTTACTTAAGAGATATTTAAAGGAACAATTGATATTATTCTTAGGGCCAGTTTAGTTAGAAATTTCTTACTTAAAAATTATTTAAGACAAAAATCGATCTTAGTTCTGACTATGAAACTGGCAATTAATTCTTTACAAAATAAATTCAACATCTTTTACGCTACTGTCGACATTGACAACTACTTTGTCACAAATTTAAAAAACATGTAATTTTGTATTTAAAAAAAACTTTGTCACATTTTGCAAGTTTAAGTTTTGTTTTTCATCACAAAAAAAAAAACAAAACTCATTTATAAATATGATGGCGGTTTTTCTCCGAGTAGCCATTTCATTTAAGTTTTCAGTAGCTATTTCAGACTTTTGTTGGACGAGTTTTATAGTCAGCACAAAGCACGATTTTAAACTCATATTTTATTTTAGTAAGAAACTTTGTTTGAAAATTTCTTACCAAAGTGTTATAAAAATTCGTACTTTGGGCTGACTATTGGTCCTAAATTTAGAACTGTGTGAAAAAGTTGGCGTTTCAATTCATCAAAAAGTACTCAAGTTACTGACTAAATCTTTAAGTTTGTAATCGTCTTTTAAATTTACCCTTTAGTGCATAGTGTTCCTTTAAAGGGGAGAGTTTTTTTGTTGTGCGCAACGAAATTATTAAATTAAAACCCGAATCAAGGATATAATTCTTTATACATGTTTTTATTGTCGGAATAATATTCAGTTTTGTATAACTCGTTGAGTTTTAAATTTTCGTTGGCTGATTCCGCGACACCGCAGTTTAATGCAAAAACTATGAAAAAAAAGTGTTCCAAAAATGTTTTATTCTACTTATGTAATTAAAAAATATCAAAACAGAATATGAAAAAAGTTGAGTTTGCAATGAATTCTTGTGAAACCAGTTTTGGAATGGATTTGAGAACAGATTTTTTTCTTACATGAAAAATAAAATAAAACATTAGTTCTGTCCGCTTTCATTTAAGGTAAAGATTTGTAGTTCTACTTTTTTTAATGTATAGTGCGGCCCTATATAATTTATGAAAAACCACAATATGGCCCTCGGTGAAAAATCCGTGCCCACCCTTGATATATAGGTATTTTTTTCAGTAAACTTACAAGAGTTTAGTCATTTGTATAATTTTCGAATAACGCGGGGAAATTTCAAATTAAGCGTAATAGTCTGTTTGGACTTCTGCGAAAATATCTGCACAATTTTATATGAAAAAATTAATTGTTCTTTCAAAATGTTGGTAAAAATTGTTGGCATTAATTTAGTAGATAAGGTCCCTTAAAATTTTGCGAAAAACTACATTTACTTTTATTATAAGTGTGCCTTTTCAGTGAGTGTCAAAAACTGTTTTCAGAGCTTCAATTACAGCTTGAAAATATTTCACTATTCTAAACAAAATACTAGACTTTATTTTTCTTTACTTTGATCAAAGGAATTTCAATTAACGCAAAGTTCTTTCTGTGCGCATTAATCGAGGATGACCTGTATTATGAAATGCTTAATGTTTGTTACGCATGCGCTTTGACAATTAGTCTCCGGCATTGTTTGTCCGTCTGTCTGTCCTTAGCCAATCATCATAAAACTAACTTGATGAATTTGTTCAATTTTAATCGGTCACTTTTTATCGTTTCTTAGGCCTTTGAGTATCTTACACGAATATAAATTTTCTAGAGCTGGTTGCCCAGTTAACTGGCTACATAAATGCTTGTTGATTCATGCAATCACAATTAAAATTGATTTTTATTTTTTTGAATTTATTACACATTTGTTTTGCGTGTATTCGTATTACTTTTTCTGATTGAATTTCAATTGAAATCATATTTTTTTCATATTGGGTTTGGTCATGTCAATTATGTTCTTTTTTATATATATGAAACAATTTCGTTATAATTCCAGATAATACCGATAATAAACATGTCAATATGTTCCATGTTGAATAACAATCTAGATGAAGTGATAATTGGTATAATATATGAATGAAAAATAAAATGTTTTGAAACTACTTAAGAAAATTAAAATATTTAGAATTAACTGAATTAATTAATTGAAAGGTCATTAGAGATAAGTAGGTACAATATCGCATTAGATTTGATTTTTATATTTATAAGATTTTCAAAAAAAAAAGTTTTCTATAGAAACTAGAAAAATTGTGTCTGTTTTTTAAAAAAAAAATTTTCTAAATTAATAAAACTTATTTTCTTCAAATAGTTAAATAAAAACGATGCCTGGCTATAATACCAATAATAGAAATGGATTTATGGCTCAAATATTTGGGGAAAGTGGTGCACTTAGTACCTTGAAACATTAGATTTTTTGCATATTTTCGGAAATATTTTTTTGTGTAAAAATATTAGTGATCAGATATAGAGAAACTAATTGAATTATTTCAAGCTAAAATCGATTATTTCACCATTGATATGATCAACAATTTCATAAGCAAATGTCAGTTTCGAGTATATCATAAAATTTAGCACATGTTTCAAGGTAAAAAACAGAGTAATGTTGCGTTTACATCTGTTTTTAATACTCGAGATTTCAATGGAAATCTCCCGAGATATCGATTTTACAACCGCCTTTTTCTGTAAATAAAGTACCATAAAAAATAACCTCAAATTAAAAATATTTCTAAAAAAATATTTCATTGGCGGAGTACAATTAATTTATTTTATGTAAAGATCTAACGCTAATTATGTTAGTAAAATTAATTTTTTGTATAGACGACGAGCTAGAAGCAACAATTTTCAATACATGGATTGAAGGAAGACATGCACTTTCCAATGGTTTCTTCATGGTTATGCCTCGCGGGAAGCAAAAATTAGAACCGCACAATACTTCTTATAATCATTAGTAATATATTTCCTTTGGGTCTTAATTTTTCTTTATTATAGCATTTTTAAAGATTCTTTTATTTCATTATTTTGTGTTATTTTTATGTTATTTTTTAGTCAGCTGTTGACCAGCCTTGCCAAGACTCTACAAATCAAGCGAAACGCAGTGTTGTATTCTGTAAGTCTCCATATTTGTGAGATTTTCAGGAGATTTCTTAGAAATCTCACGAATTTACGGGACTTTATTTCTATGGGGAATCTCGGGATTTCACATGAGATTTTCAGTGAAATCTCAATTTTATGAAATCTCGGGATATTGGTGCAGATGTAAATGCAAATGTACTTAAACTTCTTATGCTATTTTAGAAACAAATATTTTAACGGAGTTACATACGCTGGAAATTCAGACGTTTCATGTTACACCACTTTACCCTATTTTAGTAATGAAATTAAAGAAACCCTGCTATGAAAAAAAGTTTATCCGCGAATCCTGTACCGTGTTTTATAACTATGTGAGAAGTTTCTCGCATCGAAAAATGCAACTCTACCATATTTAACACAGGATAAGTCATATAATTTGAAATTTACATATAAATAAATTTGTTTACATATATCTAGCTAAATTTGACATTATGCGACTCTCCCTGTTTTAAATATGTTAGAGTTGCATTTTTTATGTGAGAAACTTTACAAATAATTACAGAGCATAAAAATTCGTTTCCAGCATTTGAACCTTTCGATTGGCAACAAGTTTTGGTTGCCGGAACGAATTTGTTTGCTGGGTGTACTGTAAGTTATTGACACCAAAAAGCACTGGCATAATTCTTAATAATCATCAATAGTTTTTTCTTCATTCAAATAGAGTTGTAAGTGACAAAAGAACTATTGTTAAAAGAAGAAAAATTAATTGAAAAATGCAACAAAAAAACAATCTACAAAGATAAGAAACCTCTTGGTTTTCATGATGAATGAATAGCTAAATGAATGAAATATTGTTCTACATTTAATTGAGTTTTTTATTCTTTTCAACGCGCACCAAGAAAACTTTTACACGCAGAAAAATAGCTGGTGTTTATTTAACCGTTTCACTACCGACTGCTTGTGTGTGGGTAATATAATTTTTCGACTTCGGATTCGTATTTAGGCCCCTGAGATTAGAATAATTCAGGAAAACAATGTTTTTGTCAGATTTGAAATCATACAAGAAAACTACAGACCCAGGTAAAAATTTTCATATATGGATCCATACAGGTTTAATGTTTGTTCGTGCATGCTCATAAACATGCTTGTATGTCCATTCATGGTTACATAAATCATCATACGTGCATCCATATATGTTCATACATGTGCATTAACGAAATTTGAGGTAATATCTGCACGTATGATCATAAATTTTCATGCATGTTCATGAATGTTCATACATGAACATAGATGTAGATATTGCCTCAAATTTCGTCAATGCACATGTGTGAAGATATATGGATGCATGTATGGAGATTTATGTATTCATGTATGGAAAAGCATGCAGATTTATGAGCAAGCACGAGCATTCATTAAACCTGGAAAATTGGAAAAATTCAATACGGCCAGCAGGAAAGAATACGTATTTTCGGGCCCCGCTACAGACCCATTCTCAGTATCCTATGCCTTTATGGAACATCCATTAATTGTTAAAATTCAATTTCCATTTCAACAACATTTTTAATTAATTATTTTAAATATTTTTTTTTTTAATATTTTGTATAACAAGTTTCCAAGTTCTGTTTTTTCAATCAAACTTGTTTGTTAAAAACCAACAAATGTATTTGTTGAAACTCAACAGCTGCTTTGCTGACTCGGTCATTATCGTTAATTTGAGTCAGTGAACTAGTTCGTTCAAATCGTTCTTTTATGATTGAACAACGTGTCGTGAACTAATTTGTACATTTCACAACTTTTCTACGCACAATTTACCTTTTTCAAAGTGGTTGTCTACAAGCTAAGAATAGAAACAATCAAAGTTAAAACTAAAAGCGAAAAAAAATGCAATATTCCAATATGTTCATCACGAAAATTTCAGTGTTCTCTCATTTTATCTCATTCTTTGTTTTTGTGGTTGCAACATTTTAACAAAAAAAGTCTGTTTTAAAGTATAGCTACTGTTGGTATAAAAATTTATCTCAATAACTTTAATATTTTATCGTATTTCTACTCTAAAGGCATCAGAAAATCTGCAACTTTATTAAAAATAAAAATGATTTTGGTGAATTTTCTTAATTTCGAACAAAAAGGTTATTGTTTCCTAAAAAAAAAATTCAATTTCAAACTATTTATTGATAAGAGATACAAATAATTGTTGCAAAACCAAATAATGATGATCAGTTCATATCATTCAAAAAAGTGAATCGTTCAATTGAACTAATTCGTTTATGGACGACACAGCTCTATTCTTTACATGCGTAAACGCTACAAAAATACTAAAAGTGCATACATTAAGTACAAAATGAATGTTTTTTAGTTTGATTTTAGATCATAAATTAATATCACTTTCTGTTTAAATTATTTTTCAAATTAAAGAAAGATGACACAATTTTTACAAGTAAATTACAAAGAATAAATTTTTTTAAAGAATTCGTTCGATAAGGCCAGGCTTTTGCTACAAAGCCATCATCAGCTTTCACATAAGTAGACGATTATCAGAGTTTAACCCGTGAAAGAAAATTTTGTCTTGCTGGCCTTATCGAATTCTTTAAAAAAATGTTATTCTTTGTAATTTACTTGTGAAAATTGTATCATCTTTCTTTAATTTGAAAAATAATTTAAACAGAAAGTGATATTAATTTATGATATAAAATCCAACTAAAACACATTAATTTACCAAATAAAATATCAACTATACATACCCCTCATTAAGTACCAAATAATAAAATACTTATTAAATAAAGTGTTTTGTATGTTTAGTTAAAAATATATCTTAAAATAATATTAAATTCATATGATTGTAAAAAAATATGAGTTTTTTTATTCAAGGTGTGTTTTTTAATTAAAATCAACAAATTTGGTTGCTAAATTTTGCTTTGAATTTCAACAAACACGTTTTTTGATACGACAACATCTTTATTAAATAAATTGTTTTGTATGCATAGTTAAAATTATAATTTAAAATAAAATTAAATTTATATGATTGCAAAAAATGTGTAAATTTATTCAATTTTTAATTAAAAAATATATTAAAATGAATAAAGTCGATAGTTAAATTTTGTTTGGAATTTCAAATTTCGTTTTTTAATATGACAACATCGTTTGTTAAAATTTGCTAAAGTAAATTCAACAATCACCCAGCAAAAAAAAGAGATGTCAAAGTAGTAGAAAAGTCACTACAATTAATTATTTAGATGTACTTCTTTTTTAACAGAAACACTAATGATTTTATTGTAACATTGAGTTGTCATAGAAGAGAAGTACCTACCCCCACTTCTACATTTTTTCAGTAATTTTTGAACGAGTGCGAAGGAAACTCTTTTTCATCAATTAAAAGTTAAAAAAAGGTTCTTCGCAAAAAAACAAAAATTTTATTTTTTTATTTTACAAACTTGCGACCTCAACATTGCTAGTCTAGTTCTCTACCGCTGAGCTATTCTTTGATAAGAAAGTTGATATTGTGCTTTATTCTCTCCAATAAAAGACCTTTTTAAACAAGTGCAAAAGGGCACTGCAGTTCAGTATTGTTTTCAGTACTACAATATTTTCACAAGTGCATAAAAACCAATTTTTCAAAATTTTTTATATATATTTTTTAAAATTTAAAAATTAAAAAGTATTGAGTTTAAACAAATTAATTATACACTCAGACAAAATAGTATGTAATGGCTACTGAAAAGTTTGCTGTTATTACGGGAAATTTAACTGTTTTGAGGCCAGCGGTATTTTTTCCTAATTTTAGCACACATGTCGGCTGATCTGTAGTACAATAAAATTAGTTGGAAAATTAGTAGCCGCTACTAAATTTTAGTAAAATTTATGTAAAATGCCTATTCAAAATCGATTTGCTAAAATCAGTTAAAAAACTTACTAAATATCATAATTTTAGTACAATGAAATTAGTATAAATAATTAGTTGCAGCTACTAAATTTCAGTAAATTGCTGTAAACTGTAATTTAAAATCAATCTGCTGAAATTAGCAAAAAATTGTACTAAAAAATAAAGAACTCTAAAATCTAAAAAAAAAAATTTTTTTTCGATTGTAACAAGCGTATAATTATTTTATCGTACTTGAAATTTGGAATCAAAATTGCAAACGGTTCTCCAGTTATTGCCGTTTTATGCACTGGAGATGCAATAAAATTTTCTGGGTGTTATTTCTAAACTAAGAATATATCAATAGTAACAAATATAAACTAAACGAGTAAAAAGGTTAAAGTCGGGCATGCCGACTATAGAATACCCTACACCAGTCTGGGTAAAAGCCAACTAATGTTTGGATCCGAAATTCGAATGGGTTAAAATGGGGCTTGTGTCAAAATTTTCTATAATGTGAGTCAGCCCACCAAATTTCATTAAAATATCTTAATATTTGCGATCTGCAGTTTGTAACCAAGCCAATTTTGGGGGGACCCTGATATGGGTACTAAGTCTAAACATCGACCGATGTTCACCAAAATCAATAGGCTTCGTCCTTGGGGCAAAATAGGTCTGTGTACCAAATTTCATCAAAATATCTTAATATTTGCGACCTGCAGCGTATAAACAATATAATTTTGGTAGGACCCTTATATGGGCACTAGGTCTAAACATGGACCGATGTTCACCAAAATCAATAGGCTTCGTCCTTGGGCCAACATAGGTTGGTGTACCAAATTTCATCAAAATATCTTAATATTTGCGACCTGCAGCGTATAAACAATATAATTTTGGTAGGACCCTTATATGGGCACTAGGTCTAAACATGGACCGATGTTCACCAAAATCAATAGGCTGCGTTTTTGGGCCAACGTAGGTCTGTGTACCAAATTTCATCAAAATATCTTAATATTTGCAACCTGCAGCGTATAAACAGTATAATTTTGGTAGGACCCTTATATGGGCACTAGGTCTAACCATGGACCGATGTTCACCAAAATCAATAGGCTGCGTTACTGGGCCAATATAGGTTTCTGTACCAAATTTCATAAAAATATCTTAATATTTGCGACCTGCAGCGTATAAACAATATAATTTTGGTAGGACCCTTATATGGGCACTAGGTCTAAACATGGACCGATTTTAACCAAAATCAATAGCCGTCGTCCTTGGGCCGACATAAGTCGGTGTACCAAGTTTTATCAAAATATCTTAATATATGCAACCTGTAGAGTGCGCACAAGAATGCATTGACAGACAGACAGACGGACGGACGGACGGACGGACAGACGGACATCGTTAAATCGAAATAAAAAAAATTCTGAGCCGATCGGTATACTATAAGGTGGGGCTAGGACCAATATTTTTTGGTGTTACAAACATCAGCACAAACTTATAATACCCTGACCACATAGTGGTGTAGGGTATAACAAGAATTGTAAAAAATCAAAAAAAAAATATTTTTAAATTAGTATATTTTTCTGCTAAATTTAGCACTCGGTTTTGAAAAATTAGTAAAATGTTTTGCTGAAATCAGCAGCGAAAATTAGTAAAAAAAATCCGTAATTTGTAATAAGAGAATAGCAAAAATGATTACTAAAAATAAAAATTGTACTAATAATCAGTATAAAAATAGTATAGTGCGATTGGAAACTGTTTACAAATTTTTTTACAAACTTTTTTATCTGAGTGTTAGTATTAAAAAAAAAAATATTGGTCCCGCTGGGAATCCAACCCGCGATCATCTATTTGGAAATAAACTGTATAAAAATTACTTTTAGAGCAATTATGCTTTAGAAGCTATATTTAAGTGATTTTTTAGATGCTGTTCATAATTACTTTTAAAAACCTTTCAAAATATACTAACGGATACTTTGGAACCAATGAATGAAGTCACTTTTTGAAATTGTTCATAATTACTTCTAAAAAAGCAGTAAAAATACACTAATGGATACTTTTAAAGTAGTAAAAGAAGTTGTTTGTTAAGTATGACTTCCAATTTTTTTTTGCTGGGCAAGTACAGACTTTCCCGGGTTTCCATTATTTAGATAAAAACAGCAAGCAAAAATCTGTTATAGTCACAAAATCTTAGCTATATTTTAGTCAATTACAAACAACAATTTACCTTGCTAAAATCAGCAAAAAATTTTGTTGAATATTAGTAGACTAAAAACATTACAAAAATTTATATTTTCAAAGATTTTTTTTACATTTTAATAAAAATTTAAACTTCTGATATCAACACTAGTTTTTTAAGGAAATATTTGGAATTTATCATATTTGATCTTAAACCGAACAAAAACAACACTCATTGTAACAGTCTTTAGTTTGTTTATTTTTTAGTACATTTTTTGCTAATTTCAGCAGATTGATTTTAAATTACAGTTTACAACAATTTACTGAAATTTAGTAGCTGCAACTAATTATTTATAATAATTTTTTTTTTTTTCATTGTACTAAAATTATTTCATTGTACTAAAATTATTGATATTTAGTAAGTTTTGTAATTGATTTTAGCAAATCGATTTTGAATTACAGTTTACAACAATTTTGCTAAAATTTAGTAGCGACTTCTATTTTTTTCTACTAATTTTGTTGTACTACAGATCAGCAGACATGTGTTTCTAAAATTAGCAAAAAATACCGCTGGGCTCAAAACAGATAAATTTCCCGTAATAACAGCAAAATTTTCAGTAACCATTACAGACTTTTTTGGTTGAGTGTATGATATTAACAACAGGAGAAAAAAATTATGTGATACCTAATTTTTCATAAGATAAATCCAATATTTAACAACAATTACATTCAAAAACAGCAAAATATGTATGGTTTTTTAAGTTACAATTAAAAATTTCTTAAGGCAAACATACACGTTCAATATTATTGATCAATTTATTTAAAATCAACCAATCAGAACAAAGTATTTAAAAATAAAATGTTCCGATTGGTTGATTTTTGAAAAATTGATCAATAATATTGAACGTGTATGCCCTACTTTAAGAAAATTATCAAAAATTACCCGGGCGCAAAATTGTAACCACGCCTCGTCGAAATAAACTTTAACTGAATGATGCGATCACCAGAAATATTTTTCTTGAATATGTATTTGGGATGTCTCAGAACAATATTGCGATAAAAATCAAAATCTTTGATCGAGCCGTTTTTGCATAAATCTATTTTGAAATTGCAAAAATTTTAATTCCCGTAATTATTCGAAAACTATCGGAAATATGAAAAAAAACACTCAAGAGCAAAATTATTCTTCGGGAGAAACAAAATTTCAAAGCGTATTCTAAGATTTTCATTACAATGTTAAAACGGAAAAAAACATTTTTTTTATCATAATTATGGTTTTGTATGAGTTTTTTGAAATAAATTTCTGATTTCGTTTTATTCAATTGAATCGTAAGAGTTTGCATGAATTTGACATATAATGCAACTCTGTTTAACGTGTTCTTTATATCACTACCCTACGGGAAATTTTAACAAACTGTCACCGAACTGGCCCCTTTACATGAAATAGACTGGTCACTTTTACATGGCGTTGTCATAGGAGGGGGAAATTGATCCCTTGTGACATGTCACAAGACAAATCCTAGGACAGGTTACTGAACTCTCATAAAAAACAAAGTTCAGGGACCTGTCCTGACACGTCACAAGGGGTCAATTTCCCCCTCCTATGACAACGCCATGTAAAAGTGACCAGTCTATTTCATGTAAAGGGGCCAGTTCGGTGTCAGTTTGTTAAAATTTCCCGTAGGGTACATACTATGTATATATTTTACAAAATTATACCAACAGCTGCTTAAATATTCCACACAATTTGAATTTTAAAGTTCTACATTAAATTTCATGGAACTTCACTGGTGTTCCTTATTTTATTCTATACCATTTGTTTACATTACAAATGTACCTACTCTGTAAACTAAAATCGCATTCTATTTATATAATGTTTAATTTAATTTTACATGTGAATTTTTTGTTCAATATAATTGTTTACAAACATTTAGCTGCAAATTGTTTACATTTAAAATTAACAAACTGAATACTTTAGCTACCGTTTAAATAGGAAGAAGTCGAAGTCAAATGAAAGACATTTATGGGTTCATATGTTAATTAGTGAAAATTTTAAATAAAAATGCCTTCCACTATGTCAGTGACAATTTTAGAAAAAGTATATCGATTGTCATAAGCTGCAACTTGGGTTGGGATTTCCTTAACTTTTTTTATTTCCCGGGAAATGGGAATGGAAAAATTAAAAATGAAAAAAAGTCTATGCATACAAAAATAGAGGAATATCACTTATACACTAATAAAAAAAATCACGTACAAATAGGTCAAAATTGTACTGGCGCAAATACATGTACTTTTTCCTGTTATTTTAGCAGAATTTTTACCTATTTGTAAGGGCTCTTTAGAGAAAATAACAGAAAAATTAGTTCAATTTAATCAGAACGTGTGTAACAGACTTTTGTACTAACTTTTTTTATGAGTGTACTACAATATTATTGTAAAAGTTCATTTATTTTGATGAATTTAAATAACATTGAACGAATTAAGGAGGATTTAGAATGCTGAAGTACTGCACTCTGCCGTGTGGAGTATACTAAAATACAGATGGCATGAGACAAAAGATAAGTAAGTGCGAAAGAACGGAAGAAAGTCCACTCTACAGTGTGGAGTAATCCAGCATTGTGCATCCAGCTTTAATGTTGTGTTTTGTTATAAATAGTAATTTAAAATATAAAAAGTACACACTGAAAAATATTAACATAAAATATTTTGTATCATTCTGGCATTTTATTATCTTTTACCAGCGCTTTAAAGAATTAATTCATTTTCGAATAAATTCATTAACAATCGAATTAAGATTTGTTTTGTTTCGAATGAAATCCTTTTTTAAAGTAATGCACTGAATTCGTTCTATTGAACATTCAATTAAAAAAAAATCAAGAATAAGTTCAATCTCTATATGAATATGAATAAATTCGCTGTTGAATGCGTTCAATTTAATAAAGCGAACAATTCGTAAGTGAATTATTTCCTTACTGAATTAATTCACCACTGATTTCGTTCAATTTCATTTTAGTTCAGTGAACTCAAAAAAAAAATCATTTACATTAAGTGAAATGAAAACGAAAAATTACGTTCACTGAATTGAAAAAACCAAAATTACGTTCACTAAGTTCCTATAGTTTAGCAGCATGGGTGGCAACCGAAACGATGCGGTTTTCGGTAAGGATAACGTTATTTTAGATTATTTCGGTAACAGTATTTTAAGGATAACGCTATTTAGGTTATTTCGGTAACGGTATTTTAAGGTTAACAGTATTTCAGTTATTTCGGTAACGATATTTTAAGGGTAAGTCAGTTATTTCGGTGCATGCTACAATTTTTTTTTTGCAAAAAATAATCTAGGTTAAAACTAAGCCAATTTATGAGCTAAATGTATGTAAAATACTTAATACCAATGTGCAATTGCCAAAATCAGGAAATTAAAAATAATGGTAACGGTATTTTAAGGGCAACTAGAGTTGTCAAGTATTCGACCTAGTTGAAAACCCGGTTTTCAAATACTTTTAAAAACCGCCTTTTTTTAAAAACCGGTTATCGGTTTTTTTAATTCAAAACCGGTTCGAATAACCGGTTTTTCGGTTTTTGTAAATAATCATTTTGTATTGCTATATGTATACAAATTTTCTTATAAAACTTGCAAAGAATTGCTAAAAATCTTGAAACTTACTATTTTCTTCCTTTTTGAAAGCAATTCGGAGCGTAAGTTATTCCATTAGTACGAATCCACCTTTAAAACTAAAAGTTGTTTCTAAAGGCGCTGTTTGTGCTTTGTTTTTTGTTTGTTTCTAAATAAAAAGACTTTCGAACAATATTTTGTTCCTAATTTTTGCCAAATAAAAAATAAAAAACAAGAATGTTTTTCACTCCTCTGGAATTGTTACAAAATTGCTTTGGAAGTTTTTTCGCATTAGTTTAATAGAGATGACGATTTGAAAATGTCGCAAAAAAATTTTGGGCTAACGAATATTGTAGTTTTGCAATTAATGTGACACAATTTGTGACTTTTAAAATTTTTATTACAATTTTTTAGCTAACAAATAAGAAAAAACTCCTTTTATTTATTGAGGAAATGGAAATATTGAGCTTATATGCATTTTAGGACAAACTTTTAGATATCTCCTACTTAACTTATTGTCAAAAAATTATAACGTCTTTAAGATAGAGAGAAAATGTAGAATTCTGCAAAAAAAACAGTCTCTTGAAAGAATTTCAACATTTTTGTTTCGAAAAAATAAATTATTTTCACAATAGTCCAATAATATAGTCATAGCAACGACAAAGTGAATAAGCCATACCTACATGAGGGAATCAAACATTAAGGGTCATATGCATAATCACTTTGAAAATTTTTAAGTGACTTATAAAAAAATTTTCCATACAAAATTCATTTTATAAATGTGTTATAAAGTTTTTTAAATTATTATGCATAGGCACTTAAATATTTTGCATAAATATTGAACAAATGAAGGAAATTTATTTAAAATTTTCACCTTATAAATAATCGAAATTGTCGAATTATTCGACACGAAAAAACCGGTTTCTCGAATAATTCGAAAACTGCCCTTTTTCAAAAACCGGTTTAAAAAACCCGGAAATATAGAAAAAACCGGTTTATCGAATAATTCGGAAACCGGTTTTGACAACTCTAAGGGCAACGATATTTCATTTATTTCGGCAACGGTATTTTAAGGGTATAGATATTTCATTCATTTCGATATCCTTATCTTAAGTGAAACGGTATTTCAGTTATTTCGGTATCGGTATTTTAAGGATAACGGTAGTCAGTTGAAAGAGTTCTGAATCGATAATGGTATTTTAGCGGTACTGCCTGCCATCTCTGTTAAGCAGATAAAAACAATTATTTGTACACACAGAAAACGGATTCGAAATTGCAACCGATGTTGTAGCCAACCGAATTTTTGTAATTCCAGGTACAATCACTATTAGTTATAAATAAATTTGGAAACTAACACTCAAAGTTAGTTAAATTACTGATGACTAAAAAAACAGCACCCAACTCCAACTCACGGGGGGTGGACAAGGAGGTTTTTGCAACTTGAATGTGGGACATGGCAGAAGTAAGGTTGTGAACCACTGCTCTAATCTAAGCTCAATTGAAATTTTTTGAGTCAAATTTCAATTTTTTCAGATTGGAAATTTGAATATTTTGTTTATAAATAAAATTGTGTCAGCTCGTTGGAGTCGGAATGTGAGTTGAGTGACACTATTCTATCATAATATCGATGGGAACTTTTTGCGCGGAAGATGAGCTTATCCCAGGCTTTTGTTCGAAATACTGGCCTGTCTAGTATAGTACATCCGTCTGTAGTTGATTGTCCAGTGATTCGAACAGCGCATTTCAGGGAGAATTCCTTTAACAGCCAGGCCAACCGCTTTTGGAATAAACTCCCCGCAGATGTATTCCCTGTTACTTACAATAAGCAGAAATTCAAATCAGACATCAACAAACACTACTCCCGCTTTCCTCCTTCCCATAACCTATTTTATTGATATCAACACAATGCCCTTCATAAATAGAAGGCAGCCCCTGAGTGGTGTTTGAGAAAAATAAGAAAAAAAGAAGAAAATGCGTTTTTTTAGAAACCGATTTGTCTGTTATCCAGAAATTAAACCTTTTTGAAAAACTGTGTTAAGCCCGTTAACCTCTTAGAAGAACAATAACTATGACAACCATATTCTCAAAGGGACATTGTTTTACAGAAAAACTTTAAATATAGTATCAATTAGCATCTTAAAAAAATTGGTTGCTTTGTCGGAAGTTTTTAAAATTTGATTATAAAATATTAGCTTGTGACCCACAGTGCTGCATATCATATATTGCACTTGCACCGCAAAAAATTTCTTTCGTACACAATTCAGTGTAAAAAATTGCACTGGCATATTTGCAGATATTTTTCTTTGCCTCATCTAGTGGATAGTAAATATTCATGTTTTTAGTTGTTGTTGGTTAAAGTTCATTTCTTGCAACATTTGTTGAGTGAACAACAGAGTTTGTGTGTGGTTTGTGTTGCTTACTTACAGTTCAATGAACCGCTACAAACGCAAACAAGAACGCATAGTAGGTACTGTAGTCAGTTTCAGTTAAGGTTGCAAAGAGTGTGTGATTATTTTTTTTTTTTTTTTTGTATAAAAATTAAAGTGTGAAATTGCGTTACATTTTATTATGATGAATAGACATTTGCAGTTGGAGGGCATCTATTTTAAGAGTTTTTTTTATTTTCTTAATATGGCTCTAAGAAGGAACAACAGGACATTATAGTGGGACAGTATTCGTAAATTCTTGGTACATACATTAAAAATCGTAATATATTTTTAAACTAGCCCATTTTACGCTGCCTGATAATTTTAAAATAAAAATAAATACTTTTATTAAAAGAGAATAAGACAAAATGAATACAATGAAGAGAATAAAAAACAATGACAAAGTAGTGTTCTATGCGAGTCAATATTCATATCGGAGAATAGATCAGCGGTATTGAGATCGCCAGTCCAATACCCGGTGGTGGCAATAAAAAAATATTTTAAAAATAAAACAAAAATTTATATCTTTTGCTATTTCATTTTACTTCAATTGATTAAATATAATTTCCTTTACACGCATTCAAAAAGTACTGAAAATATGTTGAAGTAGAAGTACTCCCCTTCTATGACAACTGAATGTTAAAATCATTAGTGTTTGTGTCAAAAACGAAAAAAAGTTCACAAACATTTGTTCTTTTTTATAGAATATCCTTGAAAATAGGTCATGTCAGTATATGCTTAAACATGTTATATATACCGCTGGACGCGCCTCAAAAACACCTTTCATATGATACCAATATTGTCTTCAGCTAAAATGCAAAATTCTTACAAAAACTAAAAAACATAGCTTTTTTAAAAAGGGTTCAGCTCGTGAGATCTCATTGCTAGACCCGAAATATTTTGGGAATCATCATAAAACAAACCAAGGTTTATTTTGGGGGGGACACTTTTTTTCGTGAGTCGGTCTCATAAATTTTCACAAATGCATCACACGTGTGCATTAACGAAATTTGAGGTTATATCTACATGTGTGTACATACATGAATATGCATGATCATATATGTAGGTATTACATCAAATTTCATTAATGTTCACGTATACATATGTATATGATGCATGCATGGAGACTAATGTATCCGTAGATGGTCATGAGGCCGTACCTCAAAAAAAAAAAAAGTTCGCCGTACACCGTATATGAAGTATTTTTGCAAGGCGATTTCAAAAAATTTACTTTATTTTTTTTTTGCCGAACGTAGGGGTCGCCTTTTTCAATTTTTCGTTATAGCTTCGGCATTTAAAGTGTGATATATCGATTTTTTTGCCTCGAGGAGACCAGTATTTTGCTATAAAGGAAAATTCCAATGAAAAAAAATTTTAAAATGCGACCCCTACGTTCGGCAACCAATATATAAAATAAATTCTACTGGGTTTATCGAAAAACTTCCTTAGCAAAAGTTTAATGAATTTTTGCCAGCTTTAATTTTCTGACATTATGGTGGTACATTAGGGTTGTAGCAACTGAGATCTGGTGGGTGACTACTAGAACGGGACACCTGAAGTCAATGGCCCTTAGAGCAAAACACTGATCTCCTCGAGAAAAAAAACATCGATGTATCATACTTTAAGATCCGACTGTAAATGCCAAAGATATCACGAAAAATGTAAAATGACGACCCCTACGTTCGTCAAAAAAAAAAATTTTTTTTAAACCTCCTTGCAAAAATACTCTATATTGGAGGGTGTACGGCGCACTTTTTTTTTTTTGCCTGTAAGGTGGTACGCTCTAAAGGTCATGAATGCATGTTCGTGAGCATACACGAACATATACTGAACATGTATTAGGGAAGCCCAATAGGATTGATATTTGAAAATCCCGGAATCCCGGAATTTTCGGGACTACGGAATTTTACGGGATCCCTGAATTTTTCGGGATTCCGGGATTTTAATTTTCCGTTATTTATAAAAAATTTTATGTTATGTAACTAATTTTTTTATGCTTTTTAAGCATATTTTACTTTTTTAGTCGCATTTTGAAGGTGAATTTTTTCGATTTTTAAGTACATCTTGCCCTAATTATCACTAACCGAGTAAAGCGAACCCTTCAAAAAAACTAACACAATTTCAAATAAATCAATAAACAGATATTTTTCAGAATCTGTTGGTAAAAGTCTAACATTTATTTTTTAACTGAATATTTATTTTTACTGAATATTGAGTTTTTTAAACAACATTTAAAAATATATTCTTAATAAAAACCATCCGATTTAAATGTAATGTAAATAAACATTTTTTCATAAAAGGTTTATTTTAAATCGTATTTTTTTTTGTATCTTTTTTGAAATAAAAAATGTTACATTGTTTTCTAATTTAGGATAATTAACCCAATCTGAAGGGTTCGATTCAAACACCGAAAATTACCAGAAATATTTAATAATATTCCTTAAACACGCAATCTCGAAAAGAAAAATCTAGGAAAGCATGAATTCTAATTATGATCAAAAAATGTCCTATACGTTTGGCCGCCACCCTAATAATCATAAAAACAAATCAAAGAAAAGTGATACATACAAATTCACTCGTTTAAATATTGCAGGAGATGCCTGCTATGCAATATTGTATGTTGCAAAAAAAATACTAGAAATTGTTGCCTTGAACACTGAAAACTTCACGAGGTACTCTTATTTACCAGCTCTTAAATTTTTATAGCAGATATAGAAATAAATGTCATAGTCCCCATATGAGAGAATTTGGTTGGTTACTTTAGCTGCTCTAGTAGTTCGCAATTTTTTTTAAGCATATTAAAGAAAAATTTGCTTCACACATGTGTGGTGGCAAAAAAAAAACTAACATATTCTACCATAATTATAATTTTAAATAGAAAATTCAAAATGTTAAAAATGTGTGAATTTTGCGTTTCAAGGGGGAAACACAATATTCTCAGCTACTTGTAAATATATTTGTTTGATAAAAAAAAAAATAATACTCATTTACCAGTTTTTATGGCTACGGAAATCATAAATCTATTTTAAAAAGTAATTTTGAACTTTTTTCTTGTAACTCTGTTCACACTGCGATTTTAAAGTTATGGGCAAAAATTTTCTGTGGAATAATATATCAGAGGTTTATCTTCTAACAGAAAATCTTAAAGTCTTATGCGTCTATTCACAAATTATTTGTAAAGATAAAATAGGTTTATTAAACAAATTTTGTATGGAAAATTTGTTTATCAAATCTATTTTAACTTTATTAAGCATTTGCGAATACAAGCCTTAACATTTAGGGTAGAGGGGGGATCCTTCGCCAGTGGGGTACATACACTAATCTCATTTTTCTGCGATGTTAAAGGAGATAAAAAATTGGAATTTGTGCATTTTTCAATTACCTTTCCTTGACATCGACTTTGATGAATTTATATCACATGTGGTCGTAGGCAGACGTGTTCTTGTGTTTTTTTGGGTGCCAAAAAAATAATTGAAAGTAAAGGGTTCTTCAACAGGGACGCTACAAAAGTAGAAAGACAGGGACAGCAAACGACGCCATATTTCTTGCCGCTCTTTTGACATTTCTCTTCAGTAAGGTTTGCCATTTCATGATGTAAAGATATACGTGCCAACAACGAGTCGAAATTATTAAAATTTACTACCGAAATTCGGAGTCAGTGGCCTCAACGTTAAGAGTGCTACGTCCAATTTATGGTCGCCATAATGAATGGCTTCGCCAATAAACAAAATATGCGTTATTGGTCAGACAGCAATTCACACTTACTCCATGAGTCATCATTGCATCCCGAAAAAATTACGGTTTGGTGCGATTTGTTGGCCGGCGGCGTTATTGGGCCGTACTTCTTCCGTGATGATCAAGACCGGCACGTTACTGTGAATAGGAATCGCTACCGTTCAATGATAACCGAATATTTTTGGCTCCAATTGGATGATATGGACTTGGAGGACATGTGGTTCCAACAGGACGGCGCCACAAGCCACACAGCGAATGTCACAATCAATTTATTGCAAACCATGTTTGGAGAACGATTGGCCGCCTCGGTCGTGCGATTTGACGCCGTTGGACTATTTCCTGTGGGGCTACGTCAAATCTATGGTCTATGCCAACAAGCCAGCGACGATTGATGAACTTCGTACAAATATCGGCCGATTTATGCTTGAAAACCGTCGAAAATTGGGTTCAGCGTCTGGACTTCTGCAAGCGTGCCCATGGTGGCCATGCAAAAGAGATCGATTTCCATACATAATGGCATCGAACGTACTTTCACAGGAATAAAGAATTTCATTGATATCCAAAACCCTTTTTGTTTTATTTAAAAAAAACTTTTGTAGCGCTCTTATTGAAGAACCCTTTAGCTACATTTTGCAATAACTTCCTCAAATAGTGTGGTAAAAAATAATTTTTGATAATGTTAGACCTATGATCCTAATCTTTCAAATGATAATAATTTGATTTTAATAAATGTGTGAAAAATATTAATTTTATGTTAGTGCCTGTCTCTGGGGCACAATCACCAGATGGCCCCTGGAGCTACAAGGAGTTGGCGCATCCCTGCCTAAAAGACTTTTCTATATGTGACCTTCTCCGAGAAAAGGGACCTAGTGTGTCAAAAAACGGGAACTTGGGAAAATCGATAAAAATGAGAAAAACATTAAAATTTGAAACTTTAAATGCGTTCTTCTCAAAACTTCATTTTCACACACTAGGTCCCTTTTCTCGGAGAAGGTCACATATGTTTAAAATATGTTTAATAGTAAATTAGAATAATCGTGTTCATTCTTAAATTTATATTAATATTTCAGGTTTTTGAAATTTTGAAGAGTCATTATATTACAGTTTTAAATATTTTTTTATAATATAGTGGAGATTTATTGCTTGAAAAGAATCGCATATCTTAAAGAACTTATTCTAAATTATTTATTTTAGTCATTAAAGGATTGAATTTGCTGTACTAACAAATTCTTTTGTTGAAATTGTACCTAGCTCTTTTGGCGAATATCCCCCAAGTTTGGGACAGTTACGCCGATTTGGGTTACTTTGAAAATCATTAAAAAATTAATAGAAAATATGTAAATAATTAGAATAGAATCATAGAAATTAAAGCTAAGATATGTAGATCTTCAATTTGAAAGTAATTTTTGAAAAATATTTAGGGGTTAAGAAATGACAGTGCTTTGAAAAGTGGCGAAGGATCCCCATCTACCCTAATTTTTTTGTTTTCAACTAAAAAAAATGAAATTTGAATACTTAAACGGTGTGAACAGGTCAATATTTTTTAAGAGTTAATATCACATTTTCACTTATTAAACTCTTTAATATTAACATTAATTTTATTTGGTTAAACGCATTTTCTCATTTAGCCCTTGAACTTTTAGTTTGGTTTTATGAGTTTCTATTTTTTTTAAGTATTATTGAAAAATTCATGCCGGCGATTTGCGTCACTTGAAAATCATATATTGTTAACTAAAGTTTGATGTCTGCATTGTTGAAAGTTTAATTACAATATGTTTTTTAATTTTCACTGTGAAGGTTTTTTCCAGTTAGGGCAATTGCCTCATCATCACACACATTGTCTTTCAGTGAAATACCTCTGCATATTGTCTTTAGGGCTTGAAGTATGTACATTTTTGTTAACTATACATACAAGTAAGTGTGTATATTTACATTAAGTTTACATGTTGTTTACATTAATGTATATAATTCATATGTACATATGTTACATAGGTTTGTTAACAGATGGATTTTGCAAGCTTTTACTTTTGAGGAATTAAAAGTAATAAATAATATTTGTGTTTTGTAAATACTTAATAAGGTTGATAAACTTGCGATTATGCAGCAAATTAAATTTTGTTAATAAATGGACAAAAATTTATCAAAACAACAATAGCTTCGTGGAGTATATTTCCCGGGACGGGATTCCCGGCAATTCCGCCCTTTTTTCAATCCCGCAATCCCGGGAATTTCATGCGGGATTTCCCGGGATTTTTTGTATTCTTTTATAGAAGTTCTAGCTACTATATATTGCAATTTCGGAAGCTTTATTTAAATATAAAGCATTGATTTTTTTGAAATTAATTTAAATAAAAATATTTAAAATAAAAAATACGATTTAAAATTTAATAAACTGAATTAGTACAATATAAAAAAAATATTATTTAGGCCAAATTGTTTTTGAATGTCAGCTGAATTTGTTTTAGTTACCAATAAAAATACTCGTACTTCGGGAAAAAAATGGTTTCTTTAAAACGATGATCTTTGTTCAAGTAAAGCAATATATACAACATTTCAACATCATTATTTCAGTTCCAAATATCTCCAAAAAGCCTGTCCATTAAAATTTAAAAAATTAGTAATATTTTCATATTTTCAGATGATATAAATAATTTGAATGTTTTTTACTTCAAATAATTTCATTTAAATTTCAATTGCCACTCATTGATTTTAATTGTATTTTTTAAAAATTATTTATTTTTCAAATAATGCATCAGATGCTTTTTCAAATTATTTTGGATTTTTTATTTGTTAATTTAAAAAGCAACTATGAAAATTAAATAACCCAGCAAAGAAAAATGATCATTAATGACTCAGAAATTAGCTCCAAAAACAAACATTTTTCCACTTTTTGATATGAGCGCTCCGAAATTGCTGGCTGTGAATTTATTTTTAAAAATTTATAAACCAATTAAAGTTAAAAGATTATTTAATAATATTTTATTTTCTATTTTTATAAAAAGATTTAAGCCAATTTGCCTAAAAATTTGTGTGAAAAATAATCCCTTTTACACTTTTTTATAAAAATAATTCTAGACGAATTCTTCTGAAAATCTTCATAGAAACAAAATATCTAGAAATAGAAATTTTTGGATTCCATACTTAAGAAATGTTTAAGTAAAAAAACGATCTTAGTTCTGACTATAAAACTGGTCCGACACAAGTTTGCACCCATGAAAAATTAGAATATGTCCTAAAAGAAGGGATGAAAATAAAATACCCTTTCACTTTGTCTATATTAATTCGTTTAACCATTTAAAACGCGAATTAATATTCAGTTATTTCTAAGAGTTTTTTAAAATTAAGACGGCCTTCCATATAAATATATTACCTCAATATTAATTCGCGATTTAAACTGTTAGACGAATTGATCTAGAAAAAGTGGAAGACATGAATATTTTATATTTAGCCCTGCTTTTAGAATATATTAGTAGATTTTCTCATAGGTACAACCAAAAAATTAACTTTGTCGGACGGTGTTGTAATAGAAATCGAGTTTTTCCAATACAACATATGTCGGATTTACTTATTTTCGAATGAGCGGGAATTCCCGGGATCCCGGGAAATTCAGAAAAAAATCCCGCTGTCCCGGAAAATGAAAATGTCCGGGAAAAGAAAAACTCTAATTTGACGACAATAAGTATGTGCATTTAAAAACAATAGTTGATTTAACAAAAAAACACACATCAATTTGAATAAAAAAGATATTGTTTTATCAATTCATTTTATCAAAAAGTAACAAAATTTGTATGTTGATTTCACTTATGACTTTTGGTTCATTGTTGGGTTCTTCCTTGTGGTACTATAAAGTTATGTACCAAATTTCGTCCAGTTATCTTTGGAATTCCGACCTGTAGTTTCATCACAACCCAATCATCATCTATGAAATGGTCTTCAACGATTTCTTTAAGACATTTTAGAATTTTTCGCTAACGACATTTGTCGCTGAAATTGTCTTAAAAGACTATGTAAAGGAAATCATCTTTAACGATTAGCTGCATGAACAAAATATTAGCTGATCGTGTATAACATTCTGTTGGCATTATAATGTATTTGTTGTATAACCCACTATGTTGACGAAATGGTGAGCGACAAAATATTATTACTGTCGTCTTACGACTCCATTGACGACAAGATGAGCGACATTGTCTTTAGATGTCTTATTTTTAGAAATTCTCATTTAGTTCATAATTTTATTGCTTCAATATAAAACTTTGATATTAACTTTTAGTATTAACTAGGGTTTGGGATTTCCCGGACTTTTTTATTTCCCGGGAAACGGGAATGAAAAAATTCGATTCCCGGGATTCCCGGGAATCCCGGGAAATATTTTTGAACAAAATTGTTAATGAAAACCACCTATATAAGTAATTTTTGTTAAAAAAAACACTATTTCAGTACAAAAGCAGTCTGTGTAGTGAGAATTCAAAGTAAAAAATATCAGAATGTTGAACCTTTGATTTCACATAAATTACTCGCAGCACTGCCAAATGAATTGCATGATTCCAGCAGAAAGCACCTACTACTGGACTGTCGGAAACAAACCGTTTCATCACAATTGGCCCATTAGATATGGTGTCCACAATGTTATTTTCCAAAGACAAATAAAACTCTTCTAGTCTTATTTCTACAATTCTTCTTATTTCATCATTATAAAATGAATTATTTCCGTTTATACATATGTTCAAATATCTCTTTTGTAATATTATTGTCCATTCATCTAAGATTATAGTAAATCTCCTATCGTTAGAAATATTGCTCGATATTTCTTTTATCATGATATCTTTTACATGATTGTAGTAATTTAATATAATGTTCTTTACATCGGTTTCAATTTTTTGCAATGCCAGGTTTTTATTATAAAAACTTTCTCGAATAAACGAAGATCTAGTTATGGTGCGGATTGACTGCGGCTAATTTGAATACCATTTCAGGAAATGTTTGCCCTACCATAAAACCTCTAATGCCTATTCAGCTTACACTTTTTTCCTCAGGTACTTTGCTAATTTTAGCTGAAACGTTATTTTTGTTGTTGTTTTCTTCAAGAGAAGTTGCATGACCATAATTTTTTTTTTTTTTTTGGGAACCAAATTTAGATGTCGGATTACCAAATTTAGATACCACCGTTAACCATTAGTATTTTCTTTTCACATTTATTAATGAAAACGTTACTTATAAAATTATTGACCCTTAATATAGAGAAGTATTTTAAATTTAAAGTCGACTTTATTTTTAATCAAACGGTTTTGTTCATTTTGTGTATGAAAACCTTACAAAAATATTTATATTTTCAAATATTTTGATTGGTTGAAAATAAATTAACCAATCAGAATACTCCAAAAATAAACCAAGTCAAGGTATACTGCCATCCAATATTTTAACTAAAGTCGACTTTGCCTAAATTATACGTTTGAAAAATTTAGATAGTAAGGGCGATTATTTGTAAGAAACAAAGCTTTTTTTCATATTTCTTTTAAACATTTTTCCAAGTTTTTAGGCTTTAATACTTAAATTTTGAATAAGTTATGCGAAAAATCTTTATTAGTTGAAATAAAAATAGCAAAAAAATTTGTAAGTTAGTAATGTGGAGGTAGCAAAAAAATTAACTAAAAATTAAATTTTAACTAAAAATTAGTTAAAAATTTGTTAAAATGAAGTACTAACAGTTTTACTAACTTTTCTACAAATGTTTTTCTATGAGTGTACTCCAGCTCCAAAACGTGGAAGAGCGGACTTGGAAAAATCTTTTTTGGATATCGCTAAAAAAACACCTCGCATGCATAATTATGATTCACCTTTCCGCTTATTGCAATTATTGGACAGTCGATTTGCGAAACAAATTGATTCATTAAACGCTATGATAAGATAGGCAAAGATTTTATTTGTGTGTCAAATAAATGTATTCCCTTTTAAAAGATTTTAATAATGAAATTTTTGTTTTGGCATTTAAAATGTTTTTTATGACTAAAATTAAAAACTCCAATTCGAAACAAAAACAATTTAAAAAAATTTAATATTTTTAAAATTTCCCGTTTTCCCGGGAAAAATATATTATTTTCCCGGGAATTCCCGGCAAACTTTTCCCGGGATTTCCCGGGAACTCCCGCCCGGGAATTCCCGAACCCCAAACCCTAGTATTAACGTTGCTTAATACAAGCGCTTTATTATTAAATTAATAAAGCAGTTTTTGAAATGAAATATTGTTTATTTAAATGAGTTAAATTGTTTAAATAAAAATTCAAATTAACAGCAAATAATAAATATAATTTAAATTAAAAAAAAATATTTTTACATATGCAAAAAAAATAAAAACCCTTTTTTTGCGCCGGTTGTTTCACATTTATGTAAATAAAAATATTAACTCGATGAGAAATTTTAAGTTTAAATTTGTTTGGAAAAATAATAAAGAAATCAGTGTTGTCAGTGACCATCTAGGCGAAGCTGTCACGATTTGCGGACAATCGTTTGAAAACGTCGTCAACGATTTGTAGGGACTGCCACTAATATGTCGTTTACGAATTTCTATGGTCGTGCACCCAGCGTCGAGGATGTCTTCAAGACAGAGCCAACTGGGAAGAGTCGTTCAATTTAAATGGACAGATGGAGGGACATCGCGATTCAAACACTTGCACAAACTCCTACACACAGAGTGGAGTAGGAATGGAATTAGCCAAGGAAATTTGACACTCTCCTATGCTCATTGCAGGAGTAAAAGGAACAAATATACATATAAATATTTAAAAAATTAGCAAGCAGTAACTTCTGGCTTGTTTATAACCAAGTAAAGTAGAACGGAAAGGAAAGAAATGAGATACGGGTGAAATAAGGACACTAAACACAGGGAACGAAATGGAACGGCTAACGAAATTTATATTAGCGCCGTGAGTTAATCCGTGTTATCACTTTAATTTTTAGTAAAAAAAATCTGTTTCATAAACATAAGTCCCTCTGAATCGCTCTCGGACCTACCCTATTTGTACAATCGGAATCTGATCTTTGCCAAGCTTGTACAAATTGTATCCATTTTGCGCTACTCGCTTAGTTTTCGAGATACAGGCCATTTTGTAAAATAACAATTTTTAAAATGGTCAGTATCTCGAAAACTAAGCAAAATAGCCCAAGACAGACAACATTTTTACTACACACAGGAAAAATAATTGCCAACCGAATTGTTAAGCCTATTTTGGTTGCTACAACCAATAAATTCGGTTGGTATTGGTGAAACCATATTGGAATGTGATTCCTAAATATTTTGAGATTACAACTAAAATTCAGTTGTATAAACCGAATTTTGTTGTAATAACCAATATTCAGTTGCACCAACCTATTTTTGTAGATGTAACCGAATTTCAGTTGGAAAATGGAATATTTTTTCTCTGTGTGTACATCGGTGTGTTCACATACACCCACAAAACAGCAGAAAATAGTTTCGGTGTTGACAACCCAACTTGTTGCCTATGAAATGGTTCAGTTGCATCAAATGAATGTTTAGGTTCCAACTACCGAATTATTTTTGATACAACTGGAATTCTGTTGTCACAGTCAAATTAGTCCTGTCTAATTGGTTTTTTGTTGTCACAACTGAAAAACGCGGATACCACAACCGGACCATTCGATTGGCTACAAATGATGTTGTCAGCACCGAATCTGTTTTCTGAGTTTCGTAGTGTAACTCATCAGAAATAAAATAAGTCACCACAGGGTGACCAATTTTAATCAGTGTTAAATTTTAAGAGGTTTTGAAGATAACAGATAAAATGATATTAAATATTGGTTAAACTTAATTGAGTATAAAAAGCACTTACCTTTATTTACGGATTCTCAAAATTAATGATGATTTAATCAGCAAAAACATTATTTGAAAAGACAAACAAATGAGAAAACCAATTAACTTTATCTTCTTGGTCAAAAACAAAAAAAAACACAGGCGTTGGGTGTAACTTGTTTAGGTAGCAGTTAAAGATGAAAACTTCTTCGCCTTTGCGTTATGACAATTTTATTAGAATTTTAAAATGCAATAAATTTTTTAACACAGTATTTTAAAAATTATTAACGTAACAATTTATTTTATACTGATGATGATGTTTTTTCTTTAATAAGTGATATTTTTTATGGTTTTGTAAATTTCTGATACAGCCAGACACAATGAAAAGATACTTTTGTTTTTTTTTTTGTTGTATGTTGTGTTAAAGCTTACTACAGATAATGTTGAGGTGTGATGTTTATTTTGTAATGTTTGCTTTGTTTAGT
Source organism: Leucophora obtusa (assembly GCA_949987735.1). Taxonomy (NCBI): domain Eukaryota; kingdom Metazoa; phylum Arthropoda; class Insecta; order Diptera; family Anthomyiidae; genus Leucophora; species Leucophora obtusa. Next base: position 145,435,694 of record OX465297.1, read on the forward strand.
ATAATTTTATGATTTTATTTTTAATTATTTAAAATTGTTGTTTTATCTACAAGAATGAAATACAAGAATCAGGTTGTTTTTATCTTTATGTTAGATATTTTTTAAGGTTTCGTTATTTTTTTCTTTACGTTTTTATTTATGAACACGCACGCGACATTAAAACGTGTATTGGCAAAGAGAGATAGAGAGAAAGAGAGAGAGGAGATATTTTTAGGATTTTCTAGCACGTAAATATAAGTTTGAATATAACAAGAAACCATTGTTGGCAGTTTTTTTTCAGACTTTATCCCAAATTTTCAATTTGTTATCCCCAAAAATCCCCAATTTTTATTTTCTGGAAAAAATTCTTATTCGTAAATTTTTTTTTTTAATTAATGTAAAAATACTATATTTATTTAATTCTTTTCGGTGTGTAACTTACCTCAATAAATTTTGTAATTGTAACAAATTATAAAAAAGAACTAATAAATTTAAATAACAGCAAAAAAATGTGAACCAAAATTTTTCGTTTTAAATATTTCAGAATCAAAATTTTTCTATTCATCAGCTTCAGACATTTTGTTGCGTATGGTACTGTATTAAAAAGTTTTAATATTTCAGCAGATGGATTGTATTTTTGACAATTGAATTAAATAAAAAGTATATATTTAATTTAAGAAGAGCTTCTTATAGCTCATATTACATTCGAATAACCTTAAATATTTTGGAACCAAAAGGAATTCAAATTTTCACCAAAAGGAATTAAGGTTTGTACGCACATTGACTTGCCAGACACAAATTTGTGTAGCCTAAAATCATGCACTATTATCATCATTCTTAAAAGAAATATATAAATATTTAGAATTATCAGGGTTAAATTCATTAAAATATAAAAAGGCAATAATATGTTATCCCCCAAAAATCCCCTAAAATTTCGTGTCATCTGCAATAAATCCCCAGATCCCCAAACTGTAATTTTTATCCCCATTGACGAAAAAGTCCCCAATTTGGGGATAAACTGACAACACTGCAAGAAACGGAAGAAAGAGATAGCAGAGAAAACAAAACGATGACAATAACTTCTCGTACAGCAGTTGAAACCACCATAATAGCAGCAACAATAGCACAAATGCCGTTTGAGCAGGAGTTCTGAATCTTTTTGAATAATGTAAGAACTTTTCTGTTTTCTGTACATCCCGGCTCTTTAGATATTTTGCCTAAATATGTCTTTTTATTCTGGTTTTCGAACAATGGGCCGTAATGCCAGGGCTATTAATTTTTCAATAGTTATTTATAAAAAGGTATATATTTTCAAAATTTTTCGAGATAAAGCAAACTGTTAATTGTAGGTTTACTAATTTTTAAGTTAGGTTTAACTAAACTAATTAAAAAATTTAAAGCCCAATAAATTTATGTAAAATTAACTGATTTTTAAGTGATTTATTTTGAGTATAAATACTCCAATGCCAGGGTCTCAAAATTACTTTTTCCAATTTTATTTCTTAAAAATAGAAAAAAAGAAATATTGAGATAAACCGGTAATTTTTTCAATTACCCAATCCAAATAACTGGTTAACCGATTTTGGATGAAAATTTATAATACATCTCAGTCCCAATAACACAATGTCCTGTTAATTACTAACTTGGACTTTAACCCTTTAATGCTCTATTTTTTGATTGCGATAATATTTAAACTATATATTTGGCGTTGAAAATCTACTATGGAAAAAATGTTAAAATTTTAATTTATCGCTTTATTTAGGCGATATAGCACAACAAAGGTTCAAGACGTATCTAGAAACCCAGTAGTCAAATAATTTCGGTTTCTGCTATAAATAACACTATCAGTAAAATAAAATTACGTACCGAAAATTGTTGATCAATTGTTGTTATTTCAGAAGTAATGGCGATTTTCGTTTTTTGAATATTACGAAATTTGGCACTAAACACCAATAGATTTTGACGAAATTAGTTTTGTTTACTACTACCTCTGAGTGTATACTCTGTGTTTAATTTCTGTTGCCTAGTTTTTGAGTTATAGAGATATTCGTAAGACGTATCCTGCGGTTATACTGTGAGTCCTGGAGAAAAATTTTTAACTGATTTTACAATTACCACCAAATACTAGTAAATTAATAGAAAACAATACTAGGCAACACTGTTTTCTTTATTCTGTCATTTCACTTGCCGCAAGTATCAAAAATCCACTGTCTTCAAAATTTACTTGCAAGTTGAGCCGCAAGTCGTATAAGTGTGATAGTATTAGTGAAAAAGTGTGAGTGTATTGAGTTTTTCGAACTTGCACTTGCATGTGGAAACCGGGGTTAGAGACTATAAACTAGTTTTATTATTATTATCGATTTTTCAAATATTTTTTTCTTTTTTAAAAAGTTAATTTTTCTAAATTTACTAAATTTTCACTTTACATGTTACTCGCTTAAAAACCGTTCTTTCAAAAAACCGTTTGAAATCAAAAAAGTGGGTAATTAAGTTTATGGATATAATACAACTTGTTTAATACAATATTGTTATTTAGCCAAAAACTATTTAAAATCTGAAGACCGCCTTGGGCATTAGAGGGTTAACTGACACATTTAAAATTTCAGTTAAAAATCGCTAAAAACAAAGAAAAATTTGATCATGTTTAAAGTGCTGCACTTTTAAGTCTGGCTACTATTTGTAGATAAAAATAATGCAAGACTTAGGGAAATTTTATAGGATTTCCAAAAATATACAGTTTGTATGGAACCGATCAGGTTTATATCGCTAATTTTTCGTTAAAAGCCACGCCCGCTTAAAACAAGTGACAAAATGAAAAAACAAACATTACGTTAAAATTCTGTACAATTTTCTGAACCATCTCCTTGCCTTTCGTGGCGAATTTAGCCACTATTTTGATCTTTAAAAATAAAGGCAACAACAATAAAATTAGAAAAAAACTTGAATTGATTTAAATGCTTGGCCACAACTGTAAGTGTTGGTTAAATTTTATTGGTGTCATATACCCATGAGATTGAAGTGTAAGACTTTGTTGAAGATCAGAACCTTAAGAAAAATGCTGAAATAAAATGGCTTGATAAATCGATGGATTCCCTACAATTGTTATGAAATTCATAATAAGGGTTTTCACAAGGGGTGTGCTATTTGTTGTATCGTTGTATCGTCCTAACAAAAAACAGAGGTGTTAAAAATTAAATTAAAAAAATACAACATTTGAGAATAGCACGATAGAACATTTTTACGTATGTTTAGTGTCCTATGTTTGAGTGTGCTAACAGATAGAAAACTGAATAGAAAATCGTTGTTAAACACAAATAAAAATTTTAACAACTCTGTTTTTAGTTAGGACGATACAACGATACAACAGATAGCACACCCCTTATGAACAACCTAAATATTTGTACACTAACTATATGAAGTTCATTGGTGAACAGTCAAAGGTAATAGTTATATTAACTCTAACTGTAGTTGCAAAACAACTACAATATTTCTGACAGTTCTTAGAAAAATAACTTACCAAAAAACTGTAGTTTAGTAGCAAGTATTTTAGATAGTTGTTTTTTTTTCAGCCAATGTCTGTAAAATATATACCATAGAGGAATAATAATAAAGACTGAGGCTTGCGTTCGGTGAGTGCCACTTTCTTGGTGGCACTCACCAAGAAAGAGTGCCACTCGCGTGCCACTCTACGTGTCAGTAGTGGCACGCGAGTGGATTTTAGGTGGCACACGACGATATTTTCAAAAAATGTAAACTATTAGAAGACCAGGAAAAAATTCAGTTAAATGGTAAATTTCGCTACAAAAATGTGTGATTTAATTCCATAATGGTGAAATTTTTCATAGAGCTTGTAAATCGTCTTTTAAAATGAATAAAACTATGTATTTCCACCATTTTTGTTTAAAGAAATATGGTTAATACAGAACTCGCCAATTCGATTATCAGAAAATTTTGGGAAATTTTCTATAATTCTAGATTAAAAGAAGTTGAAATGTTTCGATGAGAAAATGCCTCATAATCGGAGAAATAAAAAGTACCAGAAAATTGCACAAAAATTGAAAACCACCAGTAATAAAATTGGATCTAAAAAATTAAGTTTTTTTAAGGGAAAATCGCTGTTACGAAATAACCTTCAATGAAATAAAGGCTGAAAATAAGTTTTATAATGAAATAACCCCCTTTTTGAAATTAGGTTTTGATCGTGTTTCGCAGTTTCAACTGAAATAGAAATTTCTCTGTTCAAATCCATAATATTCGCTTTTTATTCATTATTATGATGATAAAAACCGCACGATTTATTTTAACAAAATAAAATTTTTGCCCGAAGCACATTTTTCAACTAGCTTTTTGTGTATTTCAAAATTAATGGCGCCCAATAATTTAACTTTTTCAACAATATGAAATAACCACCAAAAATGGAATAACCCTCCAAAAATATGAAAAGGCAATAATGATCAAAACTGTTGTAATTTTATTTCACTGTGAATTTTTTCATAATGAAATAATCGCAATATTTAAAGATTAAATAAACCCCCAAAAATTAACAACCGTCAAACATTTTTACGTCATTTCTTGGATGTTATTTAATTTTTTCCTTTGGGGGTTATTTCATGGGGTTATCCGTAGCGCTGATAAATATGTACATCTGCGATGATAATTTTAAGAGACATTTTCCAAATTTTAAAAATTTTAAAAAAAAAGGACTTAAAAGACAACTAAAATTAAGGTTGCACACAAGAAATTTTTCACAAAAAAAATTTGTCCGTTTCTGGCACGCAGCGAAAAAAGTCTTGACATAGACCCCTGACATAGACCCTTTGAGTATACCGAACGACTCAGAATCACTTTTTGAGTTGATTTATCGATGTCCATCTTTCTGTCTGTGCAAGTATTCTCGCATCCAACAGGTCGCAACACTTAAGATATTTTGATGAAATTTGGTACACTAACTTATATCGGCCGAAGGACAAAGAATATTGATCTTGATTAAAGTCAGTCCTAGGGTGGACCTACCTTATATGGACGAAAAAAATGGCGACCTGTGACCCGTCCCCCCCCCCCTCTCTAGAAATGTGCTTTTGGATATAAAAATATACCATGCAAAACATTAAAGTGATCGGATAACGGGAACACGTGCCGCATCGGCCCTGAAGTTTGATATATAATTTACAAGGCGAATTATATATAATTTTTTGGCTTTCTATCAAAATACTGGCTCTTTAATAGCCGTATTTTTCAAAAATGTAAATAGAATCATAATCTAGACTGAATTACCTCTCTGGTAATGTATAAAAATCCAAAATCGCTTAGAAAATATTTTAGTAATTGCAATTTCCTCAGACCATTGTAGGGTACAAATGAGATAAATAATGAAAATCGTAAAAAATAAAATATTTCTTTCAAAAATTTACAATGTTATACTATAGTTTCCCAGCAAAAACATGGTAATGACAGGTCATTACCATACGGATTACCAAGTAATGATAGGTCATTAGCTTTGTCATTACTTTAAAATACAAAATAATGACTTACTGATAATACGTTATAGAAGTACTTATATATTCTTGCAAAGTAATTACTTACTGGTAATTGATGAAATAAGTACCGAGTTGGTTTTTTTTATATTAATATTTTATTTGCTTGAACTAAATAGAAAATTTTCCAAAGTTAAAAGTTATTTTGCCAATATGACCAACTATTTCACAATGTAGGGTAACCACTTATATCCTCACTTCTGAGTAACCACTTATTCTATCTTTGTGAGTAACTACTTATTCTTTCACTGTGGGTAACTCATTATTCTTACTTTTTTTGTAAGCGAGACGGTAATGACCACCCATGAATTTTTGGACATCGCGAACAAAAGTAATGTTGCGAGTAAATAGCCTGGTAACCAGTGAAACCCTTTGCGTGCTACTTACTCGCTTCATTACTTGGTAATGTCTGTTTTTGCTGGGTTCATTCATAAGATCCACAATTATTCATATATAAATATTTGTCTCTCTAGGCTTGTGATAACCTAGTCCCAGTTATGGCCAAAGATGTGATTTGTTTTTTTTATAAATTCCCGAGTAAAAATAGTTATATAGGAAATTATATAATTTAATATGAATTAATATGTTTATATATAGTCAAGTGTAACACTATATCTTTGCTGATATTATTATGTATAGCTTTGAGTTTTTCAAAATTTTCTTATATGATGTCATATATAGATCAGTATAAATATACATGTCCCCATATATATTTATATGTGCCATATCTATTTACATATGCTATGACAATTTTAATACATCGTCATATATAATTAAAAATGGCTTTATCGGAAAATATATAAAGTTTTATATAGCTCAATGTTCATTTTTTTTCTAAGTTGTTTTAGATATGTTTAAGTATAGCGCAATGTAAAAAAAATTCTATGTTTTTTTGAGATATATTTATGTATGATTTCAAAATATAAAAGGCGTACTCATTATAACTCCTAAATTCCTTGTAAACCGTGTATAAATACAAGCCATATTTTTATGTATGGAATTTGACATTAAACTCATAAACATACCAGGTTTACACAGTTTACGGGTAGAATACAAGTTTATATGAGAAGGCTTAAAATGCTTGGGTAGAATTATGTACAACTTCTTTTAAATTTTTATTAAAATTTTTAATTCTTAACTTAAGGGTGTTATTTTTCAGTACTTCCCGAGTAAAACGGGTTATACATTATTTTATATTATTTAATACAATTATGTCTCGTTATATATTGCTTTCTATGGCACTATATATAATAACACATAAATTTCGTCTTTCGAACAAATTTTATATGACCCAATATCTAAATATATCTTTTTACATATGTTGTCATATTTAATAAGATCTCGCACATGGAATTGAAATTGTAAGACCAAAAATAGCCCAGTTTCATGTTTAATTTAAGATTTTATCGAAATCAATGGATTTTTAATTGGAAAATATTGTTTTACAAAAACAAATTTTGATATAAAATTCAAGTGATTTAAAAAAAAACATGAACACGAAAACTGGCAAAATACTTTTGTATAAAATTTGAGTGAAATTATCTGACGGTTACCCATACATTATCGACGTTGAAAATATTATGTTAAAAGAGTTAACACTTTATATGGGATTTCGTACCACATATATATAGCAACAAAACAAGTCTATTGATTTAAAAAAGAAACATTTATTTCCCCTATATAATTTATGTTATAGTCTTGCTTCAAATAAACTCTTAAAATCTTACGGTGGGTCTCATACAGCAGGTTTAACTTTAACTTAACTATAAACAAAAGAAAATGTCAAAAAAATGTACACAAAACAACAACAATTTTTTTGGGTTAACTATTAACTAAAGTTTAAACCTGAAGTATGAGACCCACCGTTAGTAAATTCAAATTGAAATTCATTTTCATTTAAAACGTTATAAATTTACATCGAATCAACAAATTATTTTATTTTTAAATTGAATATTGGGTCATATTAATAAAAGTTAGCCAATTCTTCGAAGTAATTATTTTGGTTTAGGAATGACGTACCACCAAATTTATCCATAGGCTTGAAGGATATCAAAATATCCTATGAAATTAAAACAAAAAAATTGTCTACTCGGAAGCAGACTAAAATTGTGTAATAAATAACTTAAACACCTAATAAAAATCCCCCCTATTAGTGAAATGTAGTTTTTTATTCATACATACACTATTTACAAATTTAAAACATTTTTAAACGATTATTTCATGACATTATTCTCATTTTTTTTAAGTGAAAGCCCAAAAATAAAAGCCTCATTTGAACTTTTCTCATTTTCAAAATGAAAATCTCACCTTTAGTGAAAAATCCAGTAATGATTTATGGAAATTATTTGAAATTTCATTTTATTTATAATTTTTTTATTTTATGGATTATTCTTAAAGTGTACTATAGCTCGTATAAGTAATGATTAATGTGTAGATACTTTTTATGTATGCAGTTTTACATCAAGACTCGCAAACTTATTAGATTTTCTTACTTCACACGATACACGAAACCTTACGTGAATTCCCCATTGTTTTTCAGTACAATATTTAATAAAAACAGAAATACGAAAATTTTTATCCAACTGGACCTAATTGCATCAAATTTTAAATATTAAGATATTATTTCATACCATAATGTCTGGTCAAAATTCGGATTAAATTGTATATAATTTAAAGTAATTAAATCCAATTTGATCCACGTAGATACAATTGTATTCACCATTTTTCGGATTAAATTGTATGTGATTAGTTATTGTATTTCATCAAATTAGATATGTCACCATATCATCTTTTTTAATCGGGTTTTTAATAGTTTTTGTTTTGATCTTGAAGTATGAAGCGTTATATAATTATGTCATTCTACATCAAATTAGATATAATTATATCGGGTCAAAATCCGGATAAGATTCTATATGATTCAATATATTTGGATCTTATCCGATATAATTTTATCCACCATTTTTCGGATCATAGCATATCTCCAATTATATTAAATAAGATATCATTACATATGACATCATATTATTTTTTTTACCCGGGTTTGCAAAACTCTAGTTTTGAGTTTTTTAAAATTTTGTTCAACAAAATATAAAAAATGTGGTCATTGCATAGGGGTTTATTGAATACACCTTAGAGAATAATTCTACTGAAAGTTACACATATCCCTCTTTTCACTTAACAGTGAAGGCGTTTCAAATTTCAAAATTTTAGAGAAAAGTGTGATTTTGGCCAATAATTTAGATAATAGTATTAATTTTTGTGTTATTAGCTAGCTGGAACAAAATCACTTCCGATTTCCTTTAATCGTGATACAAGAGATTGTTTTGCGAAAATTTTGTAAAACTCCGACAACGTCAACCATTTCTTTACCAAGGTCAAAGGTGAAATTTTTGATATTTTTCGATTTTTCGTGGAAGTATATCAAAACAATGTGTTGTTTCTTGCGGAATTTGGTAAAAGTTGTCCAAATAACTCTGTTAACACCAAATTTTATTCATATTAATAAAAAATTAGAAATTAATTCTTATAGGCACATGGGGTCAAAATGACCCCAAATTTTTGAAATGTAAAAACTAAATGTAAATGTAAAACATAAAAATCGATATAAATCCCTTTAATTCAGCATTTTCTTAAGCATTTTTCTCAAGCATTTTATTTATATGAAGTCCATTTTCCATTATTTAGATGAAGTCCATAACTTATTTTATGCACACCATAGTTTAAGAACCTCTTATTTTAAACAATAGTTGCATAATTATATCAAAAGAGTATAAAACCATGAAACACATACGACATAGTCATCATCGTAGTAAATATAACATACTCTTACAAACATTTTTTTTTGGTTTGAAACTTGTAAAATAAAAGCATATGAAATTTTCAAAAACGTACTTTGTGAAAGTACATGAAGAAAACAAGAAACAAAAACAAAATATAAACAAAAAGGGCGCGACAAAAGATACAAGTGCAGGAAGTTATATTGCAGAGAACACTAGATTCAAAAAAAAAAAAAAAACAAAGGCAAAGGCAAAATGGAAACAATGTAAGAAAGCACAAATTATTCACGGTCAAGTACGACCCATATGCTACCCTACATTATTTTAAATGTCCTATAACAAAAGAAACTAGGTCGATATGATTGCAATATGAATTGTTTTCATATTTCATGTATAAACAACAAGTTTACATTACATATGCACTTAAGTTGAAATATCTTAAGTATGGAAAATTCCATTTTTTTTTTTTGTAAAATGCAACTAACACATAGCAAATTTAGATACACTTAAAATAATAAGGAATTAAAAAAATCTGTAAAGCCGCTATTAACTCTTTAGCCCCTAAGATATAACTGCACAAAAACGAAACACGACAATCTGAACAATCGGTTGATGAAAATTGTTTCTATATAAAATACTAAGGCCTGATTACTGAATGTCCAGTTAAATTTTAGCCGACAATTAAATCTAAATATTATATGGGAAATAACAACAAATTTGTCAACTAAAGTTCCAGTTAGCTAACTGGACATTAACGGACAAAGAATTCAATGAACCTGGGAACCCTTCTCTACAACATTCGAGTAGGTTGAAATTTTCGGTAATACATTTAAAAATGGCTTAAAATATTTACTTTTTCATGAAATACAATTGCCAAACTGAAATTCAATTGATTATTTTTGAAATACAAATTGATTAATCTGGAAAATAATTGATAACACCCAGGAAAATTTTTCACAATCAGACCACACCTATTTTCTAACTGGTGCAACTGCAACCGATTCCATGGAACTTGTTCCGAAAAAGTGTAACGCACATTTTTCTTAATAACTTTTTCCGCCTTTAATTGAAATAAATTTTCGGGATCAAAATATCTTTGAGAAACGTGTCCGATATTAAAATGCATCGGTTTGTCAAACTCGAGTAGTTTATTAGTTTACAATGAGGAATCAAAGACAAGTGCACAAAAAAATTATTGAAACTATTCAAAATAATCCATTATGTCCTTATAAAAAATTACAACAGAAGTACGCGTGACCAGCAAGGTTGCAAACTTAGCCATTTTCCGGCTAAATCTAGCCATTTAATTTTCATCCAGCCATAAAAAAATGGCAAGATTGTATCTAGCCGGAAGATGTAGTCATTTTATTTTTCCAAATCCATTTTTTTCTTCTAATATTTTGCAATTAGTTTCATACAAAAGTGCTTGAACTTTTGTGGGTTTCGAAGTTTTGGTAAAAAATTCATATATACATGAATTTTTACATTTGATTTAAAATCGTTCACATTTTAAATCAAATTTTAATGAAACTATTTTTGAAATTCCAAAAGCATTAATATTTAAAGTCCACTTTTATGAAATTCGTGTTAAAACTCTCTAATACTGAATTTAGACTGATCAAAACCCAGGTGGTTTTTCTACAAAACTAAATCACAAAAGCCAATTCATTTACACTGAATTTTTAGTTTTTCTTAGTCACATCACTTTTTTATTAAACACTTTTCTTTATGTTTTTATGGTTAAATTAATTAAGAAAAATTATTAACACATTTAAAAATGTATAACAACACACAATTTTAAACTAAAACTGAAATATTTAAAAAAAATAAAAAATATATTTTTGACACTTGCTTTAATTCTATATTCGTTGTAACATGGTGTATCGAAAATTAGTTATAAAAGAAATCGGGTCTATCAAAAATACAAATTTCAGATATTTTTACTAGGTTTTTTGGCAAAAACCAGGTAGAATCTGGTTTTCAGTTTGTATGAAAATTGTATGGAAAAACTAAATTAATTTTATAGTTTTCGGCTCGAAACCTAAAAATTACCAAAAACTAATAGTTTTTGCCCAGTCTAAATATACTATTATGACAAGGGGTCAATTTCCCCCTCCTATGACAACGCCATGTAAAAGTGACCAGTCTATTTCATATAAACGGGCCAGTTCGGTGACAGTTTGTTAAAATTTCCCGTAGGGTAGTTACAATTTTTGGTTTCTTATTCCATTTCCCTTTACCTGGTAATAGAAGGTTTTGCTGGGTATATAATAAAAAAAAATTAAATATAGCGCCATCTCTATGTGATATTGATAGCAGAGACACAAAAATATAATAATTAGAAAATAATTGTGTCTTAAATTAGATGAAAAATTTGTAAAGTTAAAAAACACAAATTACTAAAAATTAGCAATCAAAGTTAGTTCAAATACGAATAAAAGTAATTGTAATGCTAAATTAGATTTACAAAAGACAATTAGTTCAATCCTAAATTTTAAGACAAAATAACAGAAAAATTAGTTCAATACAATCAGAACGCGTTTAACAGACTTTTGTACTAACTTTTTTTTATGAATGCAATGTTTCGGTTTTGGTTAACCGCCCAGAAATAAAAAATGGTAAAAAAGAAAAAAATATATATTTTTAAAAAAGAACTAACTGAAAAATACAGTGTAAAAAACCGGTAAAAAAATATTCTCAGGGTTTTCCTATAAGACAAATTTATCGAAACCTGAGATTTTTTTCCAGCACTTTTTTTACAAGTGTACATAAAAGGAAATTTTTCATCGTTTTCCCCATTTTTAAAAAGTTTAAAAATAAAAAAGTATTAAGGAAAATTAATTATAAATATTAAAATATAAATTAAAAAAAAAAATAAAATAAAAAAATATTGCTCCCGCCAGGATTCGAGTCCGTGATCTTCTGTTTAAAAATGAACTGGATCCAAATCACTTCTTAGGATCCCTTTTACAGCAATAATGCTTTGGAAGCAATAATTACACTGACCTACATAAAAAAGGTGAATGATATTGCAGTGTATTTAGGATAACTGGGGTGTGCTGATTGCGAATCTGCAACCAGTTTGATCAAATTGGCTCTACATTTTGCACAATTTTTCCATTTTTCAACTGATTTTTTCAATATTTTTACTGTAGGTTCAGAAAGAAAACACTTTACACAGTTTAAGCCTAATTCTGTGCCGTATTTTTCAAACTTAAGTGTGTGTCAATATCTCAATAACTTTTGTAAATATAGTCACTCAAAATCAAAATTTAAAAATTTTTTTTGGACTTTTTCCCAAAATTTGTATATATGTCATATTGCATAAACGAATTATATGCACTTTTAGAGCTTTTTGTAGTTAAATTCAGATTTTAAAAAAAATTCTATTCTACTACAAATCTACTGTGCTATTTATTACTCAATTATTTTTTTATAAAAACATCAGATTTCAGACACTATTGATTTTTTCCGAAATTTCTGTGATTTTCAAAGTTAATATTTAAATCACAATATTCGTACACATTAAGAATGAGTTTGTCGTAGAAACAGTCCGAGTGCATGATTTTCTTGTCAGAACAGTCCTCTACAAATCACCTTTGGACATATTTACTATATGTTTTGTTTAGACAATAATAAGTGCCCAAGCCCTTGGGAAAGCATAATGAGCTGTGGTCCTCAACCAAAAAAACTACCGATCACAAAAAAGGCCTGTTTGCGTGGTTCACTCAGATTTGGATGAAGTTTGGATATATGCTAAAGAAGTCAGAAAAAATATGCATGTGCACCTTTTTAGCGCCCCAATCTCAAATTTTAGGGGTAGAAAATGGGATCCAAATTACCCCGATTTTCGTTTTTTGTATTTTTTCATGTTTGTTCGAAGGAAATGTATACAAATTAGGTATCAAGTAAAAGGTATTTTGAAAATCTATTAGATGGTTTACAAAAAATATTCAGCAAAGAACTTTTGTACTATTTTGCAACTCATTTTTACCCCCTAAATATCCATTTGGGCCGATATGTTTACAACCGAAATTTATTTAATTTTGTTCCCTCTATTATAAGTTAACTATTAGGAATATTTATTGTTTTGTATATAATTTATTGCCATTTTCTTTTAATTAGTATTAATTACGCAGTATACAACCCACCGTAAAAAAATAAGACATAAATTAAAGATTAAAGACATTAGTTCTAGGAAAAATCGCTAAATTTGCAATTTAAATTAAGAATATTCTTGCAACTTGTGTAATTGTAAAGTAGGGTACTTAAAGCTGCCGAAAATCCATGTGAAGAATATCAGCAAATAAAATGTTTAAATTGTCTTCAAAAAAAGTTGGATTCCCAGAAGGAGCCATCGTTTTTCAGATAAAAACACATGTTAGGTACATAAAGGAAATGCAAATTAAACGTATAAAAAGAAATAAAAAGGAGAATTAGAAAAAGGAACAAGTAAAGAAGAGAAAAATACGAGAAACAAAAAAAAAAATAACCAAAACCTGACAGACAAAAGCTGACGCAAAGCATGTTCTCCACATAAATTTAGTTAGTTTTGTTTGCAACAAAAAAAATCTAAAGATACTTTTTGCTATTTTTAGAAATAATAAATTTCAGTCATAAATTTGCGGAAAAAAATTTTTTTTACATAATAAGTAAATGTGAATTTCTGAATTAAAAAACAATTTTAATTTTCTATCTACTAATAAAATTCAATAACACTTTTATTTTTTGATTATCTAATAGATACAAAGATAATATTATTTTTTCCATTTCATATGCATTTTTTTTTTTAATTATTCGTCTGGTCACTTAGTTTTTAAATGAATTATTTGTTTGAAATAGTTGTTCAAAGGAAAATTATTTTATATTTTGTTTTGTCTTCTTTAGAGGTTTATTTTGTATTTTATTTATATTTTTTGTTGTTACGCAAATATTGATTTTTTTACTCAATTTTTTTATTTCAATTATAATTTTTAACTAAAAGTTCTTTCTTTTTCCATATTAAAATTGTTGTAAATTTTTTTTTAACTTATATTTATGAATTATTAAATAAAATTATCAATTAAAATATTACATTTTTAGTGAACTTTTATCTTCTCTATATTTAAGTTTAAACACTTGTTTTTTCGTTAAAGATGTCGTAAATTTTTGTTATTAAAAAATTTTTTACACAACGATTTAAGAAAAATATTAAATTTATCTAGATATATTTTGTCATTAACTTTTTATTTTATTTAACAACCGCTAGATATATATTTTTTCAGTATTTTTTAAGAATTATTTTTGTTCCAAAACCGTTCGCTTTGAATTCTCTTCGTAGACTGAATTAAAAGTTATTTAAACTTTTTGTCTAATAAGATACACTTCTTTTTTAATGGTTGTTAGTTGGTTGTTCGGTTAATTTCAGTCTTGTACTAAAGTATCTCAATACTCTACTTAAATATTTGTATTCCTGCTCATGCTCATTTAACGCATTTTACAAATGCAGTTTATTTTCGCTCTCACTTGTACTATTTGTTAATTCAGAAACATTAAACAAAAAGTTTGTTTACATTTGGATACTCTCTGTTTAGAATATGTTGTAAACTAATGTTTAAATTGCATTAATTTAACGAAAAGAAAAATTTTGTATCTCAAAGATACGCAACAATTTTTTTAAGAGAGTGTGAGATTCATTGCCTGTGCTGCCAGATAGGGGGATTTGGCCTAAAAGTGCCGATTTCAACTTTGCACTATGGCCGAATTCCCAAAATTGGCGGCAAAGAGTTAATTTTTCAACTTAAGATTTTTAAAAATTGTTTATATGGTAGCACATATTGGAAAGAAAAAAATAAAAAACTGATGAGAGTTGGCGACCCTGTTGATGTATAAACAGCTGCTAATGTTTACATTTTTTATAATATGTATGTATTATCAGTTGTGAAGCAATACAATTTTTATAAAGTTAAAACATTGTTTTCCAAATTATATTTTTATTAAAAAAAATCTGTGAATATCGATTCTAGTAATCGACTTTAATTGCTGTAAATATATTTTGACAAATGTTTGGATTTAGTACATATTTTGACGTTTTAAATAGGTCATATTTTTTGTAAAATTGTGAAAAGTTTTATCATATTATGTCGAGTAGAATTTATGTAGATAACGATAGATAAAGGAGTTTTCTGCATGTAGTTCTTCTAAACTCAGATTTTATGTATTGCTAAAATTATTTGCAAACAACTGCAAACGAATGAATTTATAAGTCGCCTTTCTCAAAATATTTTTGTCAAGAGATTTTTTTTACATATGAGGGTTAATTAAAAAAGGCCTCTACATAGAGATCTATGCCCATATTCTAATTTAAAGTTATCTTTAAAAATTTTAATGTGGTTTTTGCAAAAGCTGCGTTCATATGGGTGCACCAGGAGAAAACTGGCTCGACCAGCACAATTTTTTCCAAAATATTTCTACGATTTAAACAAATCTCTGTACTAAAGTATATAGAGAGGGTTTTAGAAAATATATGCCCTTAGGGGCATGGCCCATTCTTAAGGGGTGTAGACCACCCATTTTTTTCAAGTCATATATTTCGGTAATGGAAGTCTGCATACTAAATTTGGTGACGCTAGCTTGTCGGGAAATAGTTTTTGCCGCGACTCTATGATTTTCGGCCATAGTGCTTTGGTTTGATAAATGGGCTTCTATGCCTCCACGTCGCGCTCAACCTTTCAACTTTTTATTTGTTCGTGAAGTTAGACAAACCAAATGAAAACATGTTGGTAAAATATCACATTTTTAAATAACTTTTTTTTCATATTTTTTATTAATATTTCAATACATTTTTTATATGTGTAAATTCATAAATATTTTGTAAGGTTATAGTAGGCTAGGCACATGTATGAACAATTTTCTTTGTAAGCCTATTATAACTTTATAAAGCATTTATGAATTTACACATTATATTATTTTAACGAACAAATAATTAACATAAAATAAAAAAAATATTAAATTTTAATAGAAAATAACACAATAAAAGCAAAAAAAAAAAAAAGTTCGTGTTGATAGCAACAATTTTTAGTTAACATATTGCAATAAATTTTTTCTATGTAAAAAAATGTTTTCATTTGCTTTTCCGAGTTGTTAAATATTTGGTATTTAACAACTAATTTTTGGTATTATTAGGGATTTGGAATTTTTCTGTTAGTTTTTTTAATTAAACTACAATTTTATTCATATATACAATGATGCTAAATATAATAGGGACATTAAAATTTTTTTCTAATTTTATTCTCGTTGCCTTTATTTTTAAAGATCAAAATTCTAAATTCGCCCCGAAATGCGAGGAGATGTTTCAGAAAATTGTGAAGAATTTTAACGTAATGTCTGCTTTTTATTTTTTACCTTTTAATGAAAAATAAGTGATATCGACCTTCTATCAAATTACATGGTAAAATTTAGCAAGCACAGATCGGATCTATACAAACTGTATAATTTTGGAAATCCTATAAAATTTTCTTTAAATCTTGCATTATTTTTATCCACAAATGATCTCCAGACTGACTTACCATGACAGTGTCTTAGACATGAACAAATTTTTCTTTGTTTTTTGCGATTTTAAAATGAAGTTAACACTGAAATTTTAATACGAATTGCTTATACCTTACGTAGAAAAAACTTGACTTATTTGTCATATCGTGGTAGGTAATAATTAATTCTATTTACTTTAGAATTTCAGTGTTGGTAACTTTATTTTAAAATCGCTAAAAACAAAGAAAAATTTGTTCATGTATAAGGCACTGTCATGGTAAGTCTGGAAACCCTTTGTGGATAAAAATAACGCAAAATTTAAGGAAATTTGATAGGATTTCCAAAAATATACAGTTTGCATATTTTTCCTTGAATAGTTTTAAGTATATTTAATGAGCAAAATAAATAAAAGTAATTTTTTTAGAATTTTGGAAATTTTCAATAGAGATGTTATTTTTTCAAACAAATGTGCCATTTTCGACCGCGATTTGGCACGGTTTAACGTCTTTTAAAAAAATCGAATTTTTTCCATTTTGAACCACTTAGATCAAAACTGTGGGGTGTAATGAATGAAAATCGAAAAATCGTATTTTAAGGGACAGCCTAGTGCTTATACACAATAATTTGAAAACCTTAATACGTTTATGAAATGAAATTTATAGGAAAATTTTGATTCATAAGTAGGGAATGCATCGCGGGATTTCCCGTCCCGGGATTCCCGGGAAATTAAGCATTTTTCAGTTCCCGCATTCCCGGGATTTCAAAAAATGCAGTTTAAAATAATAAAGTTAATTATTTTAAATTTTCTTATGCAAAATTTTCCAACCTTTTGAAAATAGTAAACATTTTACATTAGGCTTGTTCGTTTACTTAATACAATTTGTTACTTTTACCACAACTGGAAAAATTCAAAGAGTACCTAACCAAAACAATGATTGAGTAAAAGTAGTAAGATTTTCGCGTTAACGAACACACTGATTAATTTGTGTACTTGATCGAATTTTTTAAGTTCCTTTCAGTGCCTCTTAAAACCACTCAAATAGTGTTTGTACAGAAAATTTTGAATCGCAGTTATTCTGTACAGAATTAAAGCAAATTTGTCCATTGATTTTTAAAAATTTTCAAGTAAGTTAAAATTTGTTCCCATAATTTTAAAAATTGTTATACTTTTCTAAAATTATTTAATTAATTTTTTTATTTATTTTTCTTTTCACGGGCAACCTTTTTATTCTAAAAATTAGTTTTAGTTTATTAAATTTTTACAAATATATAATTAGATATATAAAGCGTGTTCGTTTACCTACTACAAGTTACTACTTTTACTACAGCTGAAAAAAATCAATACAAAAAGTAAACAAATCTTTCCAATTGTAGTAAAAGTAGTAAGAATTTAGTGTAAACGAACACACTGATAATTTCGAATATAAAATTAATTCTTTCTCACTACGAAAATTCCAAAAACCACCTGGGCTTTTTAACAATCATGAAAATTTGAGATCTTTAAGATCCCAGGTGAAAATGTTCATATATGTTCATATATTATCATATATGGTTTCATGTATGAGCATATATGGTTTAATGTATGATCATATATGAACATATATGTTATGTATGGAAGCATATATGGGTAAATACATTCAAATGTATGAATCCATATATGATAATATACTGCATTTATTGATTCATATATTAGTTCATATATTCCATATATCTTCATATATGAATTCATATATTATTCCATATATGGGTAATGTTTTAAGTTTTTTTTTATCATGGGGGTAATTACGTGAGCGGATTCAAAAAATATTGAAATACAATAGATTTGATAATTTCTTAAATACAATTGGCAATTTCTTAAATACAGTTGCCAGTTTTAGAAATACAATTGATTATTTGTAAAATACATTTGATAATTTCTGAAATGCAATTGCGAATTTCTGAAATACAATTAATAAATTTCTGAAATATAATTTTCAGTTTCTGAAATACAATATATAATTTCTGAAATACAATTGGTAGTTTCTGATATACAATTGATAAATATGAAAATCAATTGATAATTTCTGAAAAGCAATTATAAAACTGGAAATAAATTGATTATTTCTGAAATAAAATTGGTAAATCTGAAAAACAATTCATAACTTCTACAATATAATTGAGTAAACTGAAATTCAATTGATTATTTCTGAAATACAATTGATAAATCAGAAAAACAATTGATAACTTCTGAAATAAAATGGTAAATTTTGAAATACAATTGAAAATGTTGCAGTAAGGTAAAAACAGCAAAAATAAAACTTCTAAATTTAGAAAATCTCCAGAAAATTTTGCAAAATATTAGTATACTAAAAAGGGCTAAAACAAACTGGTGTATCTAAAAAAATTTTTGTTAAATTTTGTTCAATGCAAATAGCAGTTTATAAAATCAACAAAAATATTTGCTAAAAATATTAAACTGTTGATTTCAGAAGGCTAGATTTGTATTTCCATTAAAAACAAAAAACGAAAAAGGAACTTTGAAAATTTTAAATTTTATGTGATGTTTTTTTATCTACTACTAAGTACAATTTAATTTAATTTTGTAATCACTGAAATTTAGCTCAATTATAACTCAAATTTTGTATATATATTAAACAGTTTTATTTTTGCTGTTCCTATCTTATTTATATTTAGTAAAACTACTCTGATAATTCAGCAGTTTTTCATTTTGAACTAATTTTTAGTAGCTTTAACTAAAATGTTTACACACTTTTTTCTATTAGTGTATAAACAATCATTAAATAATCAAAAATCAGTCATAAAATATTTTCTAAACTTGAAGTAAAATGTTTATGTCCATTAAAAATTTCATAATTTCTCAATTTCAATCAAATATACAAATTCATCAGTAACCTATGAATAGAATTATAATATTTACATTTAATTTGAATAAAAAAAGCAATATTTTTATTAAAAAAAAAAAAAAAAATTTATATCTCCATATATGGCCATATACCCTCAAATTTCGGATCCGAAGCCATGTATGAACCCATATATGTTGCCATATATGGCCATATATGAACATTTTCATCTGGGATATTTTATTTATGAAAATTTTTAAATTATGTGTTATAAAATATTTTCTAATTTATTTCCTTTGCGGGATCCCGGGAATTCAAGATAAATTTCCCGCTTTCCCGGGAAATCAAAAAGTGCGGGATTTTGCATTCCCTATTTATAAGCCACTTATAAATTTAAAAAGTGATATGCATATGACCGCAAAGCTATAGAAGGAGATGCTTCTGGGATAATTTCAAACAAAAATTATCGGTGTTAGAACCGACAGTGAAGGGGTTACCAAAAGAAAACCAGTTCGAGAGAAATGGAGAGTTGTATAAGATCACTTCAATAAAATATTAATGATGTTTGATTCAATGTGGAGTGTCTGAAATCAGAATTTTGATTATTTTGGTTGGTTTTATATGTATCTGCACTCAAAAAAATGAGTTAGTAGAAAAATTAGTAGAACGTCTTGTATATCAAGTGCACTAGTTATCAGTAATTTTCTTTTGCTGTAATTGTGTTCTCAGAAAAATTTTTTGTTATATTTTTTTTTACCACTAAACTAGTTTTGAACTAATGTTTTAATAATACTTTTTGCTATCAAAAGTGTGCTGATACATTATTACTACTTTTATATATTTTTAGATTTTTAATTAAATCAAGTCGACATTGTGGAAGTCTTTACATTTTTATATTATACAAAGTTGTCTAAATAATTTCATAAAGAATCACACAAACACAATTTCTAGATTTAAATTTTCAGCAAACTAATTAGTTTTTTTCAGTCCACTAATGTTCAGAAAAAGTCTTATCGATTTTAGCAAGGATTTTTTCAATTGCAATCTACTAAGTGTTATCACATATTTTGCTGAATTTACTAATTTTTTGTTAAAAATCAGCTTATTATTATTTTCCTGACCAAAATCTTGCTTGACTTCACTGACTTTTATTTTGAGTGTAAGAGTAGAATTATTTTTTTGATTAACTACCTATTTTCGTAAAACACTTGGGTGAAGTGAAGGGAACTTTCAATGTAAATTGTTTTTGTAGCAAAAACAATTTCAAAAACAACACTTCACCAAGGTGTTTTAGAAAATTACCCCCTTAGTTTTTTTTCAACTCTTTGAGCCTTTAGTCACTCTTTTTGGTATGACTTTTATAATTTTTAAAAATATTTACGTATTTTATTTGTTTTCTACTTTAAAAAAGCATCCTCTAAAATGTGTTAAGGGTCCTCCAAAATGTGTTGGCTGTACAAACTATTTATGGGATTTTTGGGGAGTTAATCTTTCAAAACGCGGGCATGAGCTAAAAAATTTCCGGCAACATTGATTACTACAGCAATTTTGTTAGCTGTTTTATTTTGCTCTTATGTTTTTAGAACTTCAGTATTATGGTTAGTATCTTTGATATAATTTTTAGTACTTAGCGTGGGTCTTTTTAAAAGAAATAACCAAAGGTTAACACTAGCCAGTGGTAAATCCATACAAATTTGACATTCGTAACTCTTGTTGAGTATTGAGGATCTAGCCTAGTTATAAATGTATTTTAACAGCAGGTTAATTACGTATATGATGTATCTGAATGTCAGCAGTTTATTTAAGTAATAATTTTTAAGATTACTCCTTTAAATCCATTGAGATTTTCAATTCCAATTTGAAAAGCTGATAGTAAAACGTGGATACTAATTTAGAAGCACAGGCGTCGAGTCAGGGGGAAGGAAAATTTCCCCCATTTTAAGTAATATTTCCCACCAATTTAATTTAAAAAAGAAAAGAGGCTTTAAAATAAAATAGCATGTGTCATTTTAAAGCTTTAAATTTCTTTTCAATATGTTTAGATGAAGACTGTGTTGACAAAAATTATCCATCAAAAATCACTCAAATTGAAAACTTTAAATTGAATATAAGCAAATTTCATATTTTAAATTCTTTTGCTAGGAGCTTTTATTCGATTCAAAATGACAAGGGAATTGGAAAACGTTGTGAAAACTTTTTAAAACCACCCTCAAAGGGCATATAAAAAAATAGCTCGGAAATTAAAAGTTGGCCCGAAAACGGTTTCTAGAGTTCTAAAGAAGTTTAAGGACGACTTGGAGATCACCCTGTTTGCAGAAAAAAGGGCATCTGGGACCAGAATAAGGTGAACAAAATCAGTGACATGTTGACGAAGAATCCCAACATTTTAAGAAGAAAAGTCGCTCAAAAAGTGGATTGTTAGGAGTTTTTACGCAAGGTCAAAAAGGACGCTGGCCGGAAAACGTTCATAGTACAAAAAATTCAAAATAAAAATGCTGTTAAGAACACGGAAGCAAAACAGCGTGCCAAAAAATTAAAAAAGGTTTTTTTCGAAAAATTCAATTGCTGCATCATGGACGACGAGACGGATGTTTTAGCCGACACACACACACTCACACAGCTTCCAGGCCAGGAATTCTACATTGCAGACCCACGGGGGGATGTGGACTACAAATTTAAGATAAAAAGGCAATCAAAATTTCCTCGAAAATTCCTGGTATGGCAAGCTATCTGCCATACTACTACTTGTGGCGAGAGGTAAAATAATCTCGGCAATTTATATCAAAGAGTGCTTGGAGAAGCGACTAAAGCCTTTTGTTAGACACCATCTATCTATCACAGCAAATCTGCATTGGAGTGTACTTAAATAATAATGTGCTTTTGGTGCTTCGAGAAGCAAATCCACCAAACTGTCCAGAACTCAAGCAACAATTTGTTAATTACGTTTGGGATTTTAGCATATTTAATTCCTTTAATGCAATTAATGTATATCCCGATAAAATAAAATTAAAAAAACTAATATGCAAGTGCTTGTGCAAATTTAAATGCTACTGACACTTTAGAAAACATTGTTCTCTATTGTTGTTTATACATGAATGGATGTCACTCCATTGCTAGATCTGTCAAAACAACAGAGTAGTACATTGGAAGATGACAAAGCAAATTGCGGAAAATTTTCTGTTGTTGTTTTTGTTTCTCTTTGATATTTTAAATGTGCAATAATGCTCCTAGACGAGAACAAGAAATTCTCATTGAGTTTGTAATTTAACTTAACAAATATTTCCAGAAATTCTAAAAATGCCTACACCTGACGATTTCATTAGGCAAGAATGAAATCCAGAGAGGAACATGCCTACAACGGATTATTTTTCACTATTTGTTAAATACGTTTGGGATTTTAGCATATTTAATTCCTTTAATGCAATTAATGTATATCCCGATAAAATAAAATTAAAAAAAAAAAAAAATTAAAGGTACTGGGCTTTTGTCAGAAGGGAAATTAAGGCAACGTCAATAATACGTCAATAGAAAAACCTGTCAAACGGGTTTCAAATCGATTTGACTAATTTTTAACAAACTTTTAGTTGAAACATTGATTTAAACAAAGATTTTAGTTATCTTCATTTAACACAATACTAAAAATACTTAGTACTTTAACTAATTTTGAGCGTTAACTTTTAAAATTATTTATAACTAATTTTCGTTAAATTTTACACAGTTTTGTTAAAATATAATATTTTCATGTTTCTGTTATTACCCGGTAGATGGCGCCGCCAGTGTATACGAAGTTTTAAAGATTTATTTCCCTCTAGATTTATTAAAATGGCCCATAACCCGAAAACTAAGAGAGATAGAGCAAAATTTACCAAAATTTCGACTACCCCGTTATCTCTTTCCAAAAATGAACCGTGGCAGGGCCTTGGACCCTCGGAGATTTTTAATAAAAATTGTCTATTTCATAAAATGGCCCATATCTCGAAAACTAAGCGAGATAAGGTAAAGCGGACAAAACGTTTGCTCCATATATATCCTCACATGATATGGACTAGGCCCGGGGAGGGTCCCGAGACCCTAAATTTGAAAAAAAAAAAATGACGACTCAGTATAATTACAAATGAAACTGTAGTTTTACAATATTTTTACTTAAATTTAGAGTTGTTAAAATTAACAAAAAATTTGGAAAATCAACAAATTTTATTTTAAGCCAAAAAACAGGGATAAGTTTTGTTAAAGTAACAAATTTTTCTGTCCAGCCAACAGACGTATTATATTGAGTGTAGTAATTAATACTTACGATAACGCATGAATAACTTGTCTTACGAACATTACGATTCACGGGTCCACCTCTAAAATCTAAACGTACACTAACAGAAAAAAGTCCGTAAAAAATTTAGTTAAAACTACTAAAAATTAGTTAAAAATGATGCTGCAGAAAAAACTGCTAAATTAGCAAATTATTTTTGCTATACATTAATAGTAGAGGAACAGCAAAAATAAAACTTTTGTAAATGGGGAATAGCAAATTAACCTGCTAAAATCAGGAAAAATTTTGCTAAATAATTAGTAGCCTAAAAAATCATAAAAAAAATTTTTTTCGATTTTTTTTAAATGCAAATAAAAATCGAGCCTTTTGAAAACAGCAGTTTACAATTTTTTAGCAAATATTTCTGCTGATTTTAGCAGAATAGACTGCTATTTGCATATTTATTGCTATTTTTAGTCTCGTCTACAAATTATTTGCTATTTTTAATCTACAAATATTTAGCAAAATTTTCTGCTGATTTTACAGTACAATTTGCTAATTTCAATTAACTAAAAGTTAGCCTAAATATAATTTAAATTCTGTAAATTTAACAGTTTTAATTTTGCTGTTCTCATTTTACTAGTATTTAGTGTAAAAATCTGCTAATTTTAGCAGTTTTTTCTGCAGCATCATTTTTAACTAATTTTTAGTTACTTTTTCTGCTATTTTTACAGATTTATTTCTATGAGTGTACATATATTCAGGAGTAGCTTTTCAGAATTAGTGCATATATATTTTGTAATAAACAAATACCTCAGAACTTGACAGTTTTTCTATAGAAGAGTTCTTAATTAAAAACGAGTAAAAAGGTTAAAGTCGGGCATGCCGACTATACAATACCCTACACCAGTCTGGTTAAAAGCCAACTAATGTTTGGATCCGAAATTCGAATGGGTTAAAATGGGACTTGTGTCAAAATTTTATATAATATTAGTCAGCGAACCAAATTTCATTAAAATATCTTAATATTTGCGACCTGCAGTTTGTAACCAAGCCAATTTTGGGGGGACCCTTATATGGGCACTAGGTCTAAACATGGACCAGTGTTAACCAAAATCAAATATTAAGATATTTTGATGAAACTTGGTACACCGACTTAGCCAAGGACGACGCCTATTGATTTTGGTTAACACCGGTCCATGTTTAGACCTAGTGCCCATATAAGGGTCCCCCAAAATTATATTGTTTATACGCTGCAGGTGGCAAATATTAAGATATTTTGCTGAAATTTGGTACACCGACCTATATCAGCCCAAGGACGAAGCCTATTGATTTTGATTAACACCAGTCCATGTTTAAACCTAGTGTCCATATAAGGGTCCCCCCAAAATTATATTGTTTATACGCTGGAGGTCGCAAATATTAAGATATTTTGATGAAATTTGGTACACCGATTTATATCAGCCCAAGGGCGAAGCCTATTGATTTTGGTTAACACCGGTCCATGTTTAGACCTAGTGCCCATATAAGGGTCCCCCCAAAATTGGCTTGGTTACAAACTGCAGGTCGCAAATATTAAGATATTTTAATGAAATTTGGTTCGTTGACTCTCATGATCCCGAGAACAAAACCGATAGATTCTAGATAGAATCGGTCCATATTTGGACATATCTCCCATATGGGCTATATTTACGATTTTCTTTTATAATTTTATAGAAAATTTCGACACAAGTCCCATTCGAATTTCTGATCTAAACATTAGTTGTCTTTTAACCAGACTGGTGTAGGGTATTGTATAGTCGGCATGCCCGACTTTAACCTTTTTACTCGTTTTCAAATATCTTCAAAATCTCAAGATTTATTTATAAAAAAAATCGTTTGAATCTAAAATTTTTTATGAAAGTATTAAAAACTTGCATTTCAACAACAGACAAACAGACATAAATGTCTATTCCTTCGAAAAGTATGTGACTCTTAATTGTGAATGTATTCCTCTTGTGTAAAAATGTTGCAACGTCACAAGAGATTATATTTATTAAAATTTTTGTTTGAAAATTTCAAAAAAACTAAGACCTGTCCACAAATTCTATAGGGCGCTTATCGTCTGACGATCAGAGATACAAGCCGGTCCATTCTCTCGGCTGGCGGCGGCTAATGGCTAAAATGGTCGGCGGCGATTGATTTTTAGAGTTGAGCCGCAAACGCATCGGCGGCGACTGGCTTAAAAAAATAGTGTCGACTGGCGGCGGCTAACCGGCTAACGTCGGCTAAAAGGTATATTTTCCAAGAATTTCAACAGATACATACACGCAAAAAAGCAACTGAAAAAATATTGAAGTCAACTTTGTAATTTTTTTATAGGTACACTTAAAATAATACGTCAGTAGAAAAATCTGTCAAACCGGTTTCAAATCGATTTGACTAATTTTTAACAAATTTTTAGTTGAAACACTGATTTAAGCAAAGATTTTAGTTATCTTCATTTAACACTATACTAAAAATCCGCAGTACTTTAATTTTGAGTGTTAATTTTTACCAATGTATCCGAAGTTTTAAAGACGGCGCCATTTCTTTCCCTCCCGATTTTTTAAAATGGCCCATATCTCGAAAACTAAGAGAGATAGAGCAAAATTTATGAAAATTTCGACTACCTCTAACCGTGTAATGCTCCAGAGAAAGGGGCTATCTCTATCCAAAAATGGACCTTGGCGGGGCCTTGGACCCTCGAAAATGTTTAATAAAAATTTTCCACTTCATAAAATGACCCATATCTCAAAAACTAAGCGAGATAGAGAAAGCGGACAAAATGTTTGATCCATTGGAGTGCCCTTATATGCCTTCACATGATATGGATTAGGCCCGGGGAGGGTCCCGAGACCCTAAATTTGAATAAATTCTACGACTCAGTATAATTACAGATAAAACTGAAGGTTTACGAATTTTTTACTTAAATTGATTTGTTAAATTTTAAAAAAAAAGTGTTAAAATCAACTAATTTTATTTAAAGCCAAAAACAGGCATACATTTTGTTAAAGTAACAATATTTTCTGTTCAGCCAACAGAGTGTAGTTTTCCGAATTTATAAAAATTGAGTTTATATTTCATAATGTCGATAAAATTATACATACATTTGTTAAATTTTACACAATTTATTGTTAAAATATAAGATTTTCATCTCTCTTCCATCACCTATTAGATGGCCCCACTAGTATATCCGATGTTTTAAATATAGCCCTATTTCTTTCCCTCCCGGTTTTTTAAAATGGTACACATCTACTAAACTAAGAGAAGTGGATCAAAATGGAAATGAAATTCGACTATTCCTAGCTTTACCTCACCCAGATCTGAAGAATTAATTCTTTAATTCAGTATTTGAATTCTGAATTAAAAATTAAATCAATTAATTCACAAACGACTATTGAATGGAATTAATTCATATTTGTTTTCGTTCGATTTCTTTTGTTTTCAAGAGTTAATTCGTTAATTCTGGGCTTCGTTAAAAGAGAAACTAAGGTAACAAAAAAAGTCGCCAACGATGTCAAAGATTTCCGCGGAAAGTGGTATTTAGCAGCTCAAAAGGTATTCATTAACCTGTCCTAGGATTTGTCTTGTGACATGTCACAAGGGGTCAATTTCCCCCTCCTATGACAACGCCATGTAAAAGTGACCAGTCTATTTCATATAAAGGGGCCAGTTCGGTGACAGTTTGTTAAAATTTCCCGTAGGGTTGTTATTAATTTAGCTATTTTCTGGTGAAATCTAGCTATATTTCAACACATTTAGCACATGATTCAGCTATTAGCGGGAAAACTAGCAATTTTTTAAAGTCAGCCTTGAAGTTTTCTTAGCATTTTTTTGCATTTATTTCTTTGTAAGAATTTTTGAGTCATTATAATTGAATTCAATTTTTAAGTTTTAAGCAAGCAACAGTGACCATCAGCTGTTTAACCAGGGTTGGCAGGCAATACCGCTAAAATACCGTTTTCGATTCAAAACCCTTTCAACTGACTACCGTTACCGCCAAAATACCATTACCGAAATAACGGAAAACCTGTTATCCGTAAAATACCGTTACCGAAATAACTGAAATGCCGTTATCCCTAAAATATCGATACCGAAATAAATGAAATATCGGTTACCATCCATGGTTTAATTATCATCTTCGAAACTATGTTCGATAGTGACGCACATAGTCGCAATTGATACCTCATGTGTTATTTACCGTTATTCTGAATATAAGCATGATGAAAAACGTGATATATATCGAGAAGTTACAATTTCAGTGGACTATAAAAAAAGATCAAAAAAGACTTTTTGTATTTTGATATAATATTTTTACAAGTATGTATGTTCCCATCCCCCTCTTCCCCCTTTAATTTTTATTTACAATTGATTATTGCAGAAAATTGAAGAAAAAAAAAGAAAATTCAATTCAAAGATCAAACAAGTGATTCTGAATTCAAAGATGAAGCAAGTTAGTGCATAAATATTAGAGATGGGTACGTGAGCAGAATTTTGAGTAATTCCCGTGAATCACGCGGGATCATGCGTGAGTGAAATCTTAATTTAAAAAAGATTTGTTCGTGAGTGTGCGTGAGTCGAATTTTACCAAATTTGTTGTTCGGCGTTGAATAAATATTTCCATAAATTTTTTCGCCGATTTAATATAAAATAAATTACAAAACTGCATATTTATAGCAAAATTGCATTAATATTCATAAATTACATTAATTTTTTCATTTCATTTTTTTCGATAAAGATTTTATTTCGTGAATTTGCGTGATTCACGTGAATCACACTTGATCAAGGGTGAGTGTATGTAAAACCGGAATTTAATCACATGAATTAATCACATCATTTTTGTTGAATATAACTGTTTTTCATGAATGAGGGGTATGTACACTCAAAAAAATAAATTAGTAGAAAAATTAGTAAAACGTCTTGTATATCAAGTTTACTAGTTTTCAGCAATTTTTTGGTGAAATTCCGTTTTCAGCAAAAGTTGTAGTTATATATTTTTAGCACTTCACTAATTTTGAACTAATGTTTTACTAATTTATTTTGCTAAAAAAATTGTGCTGTAACCGCAATTATAGCGTGGACGGCAACCAGATAGACAAGATGTAGATATCGCTGCTTGTCTGGATGTAGTACAGACAACCGAAATGATAACTAAAAGAACAACTCTACACAATTTCTATATTCAAATTTTCAGCAAATAAATTAACTAAAGTCAAATTTCTCTACAAATTTTTATAGTTTTTTTCAGCCTACTAATATTCAGCAAAAACTTTAGTGATTTTGGCAAGGATTTTTTTCATTTGCAATCGACTAAGTGTTAGCAAAATTTTTGTTGAAGATTACTATTTTTTTGGTAAAAATCAGCTCGCTGATTTTCAGCAAACTTTTTGCTGAAATTACCAACTATTTTGCAAGCACGCTCCTGACTAAAAATTTGCTGACACAGCAACATTTTTTGCTGACTTTACTGCCTTCATTTTTGAGTGTATAATATTAATGATAATTAATACGAATTAAAAACTACGTTATATGTTCTTTATCTATGTGAACTATTTTTGAATGGAGTTTAAAGTTTTCCGATTTTGTAAAATTTTGGTTACAAGGACAAAATTTTGTAAAAATTTGGTTTTAAGCAGGGACGTAACAGTTATAACTTTTATTCAAAAAAGTGATTGTTTTACAATTATTTCTTGTTTGAATATTTTTAATTTTCTATTTATTTGTTCCGTTTGATTTTTATTTTTAATTCAAACAAAAGTAATCCAAATACGATTTTTATTTTTTCAAAAATAATAAAAGTTATTTTGTGATTTTTTTTCTTTGTCAAATATTAACAATTAAAAATATAAATCAAAAGCCATAGATGACTTCAACAATAATGATATCCTGATGATGTCAACTAGTGTTAATAAAAGATTGAACAGTGATTTAAAGTGAGTAAATATGTATATTCCAGCAACTTCCGGCATTCAATTTAGGTTAATTTTTAATTTTTATTTTATTATCAAATAAAAAAGTTAGTGCTTCAAATTTTCAAAAAAATCATTCTGTAACTTTTATAAAAAGTTTTAAAATAAAAACCAAAAAAACAACAGAAATTTATAGAGTAAAATATAAAAATTTTAAAAATTAAAATGAATGTTATTTTAGTTTGACTCAAGATCATAAATTAATATCACTTTCTGTTTAAATTATTTTCAAATCAAAGAAAGATGATACAATTTTTACAAGTAAATTACAAAGAATAAAAATTATTGAAAAAATTCGATAAGACCAGCAAGGCAGAATGCGCATTTTCGGCTTTCGCTACAAAGCCATCATCAGTGCCTTTCGCCTTTGAGTGGGTTAATATTTTGATAATCGTCTACTTATATGAATGTTGAAAGCAAATCGAGTTTGTTATCAACAACTCAACTTAGACTAACATCAACGAAATTTTAACAATGCTATTTTTATCCTTTTGTTATTATTACTCTTTTTTGCTTTGAACCTTAATTCTTAAGATATCTCAGCTGATTCTATTCAACTCTGTGTATGATAAACACAGATGTTTGAATTACAACGAACCGTTAAATTTAAATTTAAATGTATGTTATTAAATTATATTTTTGCACCGTGTCAATGTGTTTTAAGATGAATGGGGGAAAAGTTTTTAGTTGATCTGTTATTTTAAGTAAATGAATGTTATTTTAGTTTGACTCAAGATCATAAATTAATATCACTTTCTGTTTAAATTATTTTCAAATCAAAGAAAGATGATACAATTTTTACAAGTAAATTACAAAGAATAAAAATTATTGAAAAAATTCGATAAGACCAGCAAGGCAGAATGCGCATTTTCGGTTTTCGCTACAAAGCCATCATCAGTGCCTTTCGCCTTTGAGTGGGTTAGTATTTTGATAATCGTCTACTTATATGAATGTTGAAAGCAAATCGAAAAAAATGTTTGCCAAACTTTGTGACTTTTTTGTGCAATATGATTTATAAAATATAGTGCATTATTGAAATATTATAATTAAACAAATTTGGGTTGTCACTTTTTAATAAATATAACAGTTATTTTGGGTCTCTGGTTTTAAGTCATTACGTACCCAAAAAATCGAATGTGCAAAATATTATTGTTGCTCCTTCCATTTTTATAAATTTTTGGTTAAAAAGACATATGGGAAGTGGGCGTGAACTTTGCCCAAATTTGTTTGGAAATCATTATTGATCCAAAAAAACATGTGTGCCAAATGTCGTTGTAGTATAAATACTATTTCTATATATTACTTGGTTAAAAAAACATATAGAAAGTGGGCGTGACCTTTGTCCAAATTTTCCAAAATTTAGTTTGAAGTCATTATTGACCAAAAGAAACATATTCGCAAAATTCCATTGTTTTACGATTACTGCTTCCATTTTTATACATTTTTTAGTTGCAAGGACATATGGGAGATTGGCGTATCCTTTGAACAATTGATTCAAAATTTGACTTAGAGTCATTATTTGACCAAAATAGCATATGTGCAAAATTTCATTATTCTGCGATTACTCCTTCAATTTTTGGCCGCTCGTTATATGAACTTACGACACTGTGTGACGGGTGGACGATCATCATTTTCAAAATTAGGGAATTCATCCCTGGTATCGACATAATCATAACATTGACAAAAAAAATTTAATATTTTGAATTTCATTTTATTTTATATTGAAAGTTGTGACTTTCAGTCTTAACTCCTCACAGTCACAACTCCTCACAAATAAAAATAGGCACCATAACATATTTTGCCGCAACGGTACAATATTTTATTCATAATAATATTGAAAATGTCTAGATTGTGAAGTGCTTATGCATAATAATTTTAAAACCTTGTAACTCCTTTATAAAATGAATTTTGTATGAACAATTTGTTTTATAAGCCATTTATATATAAATTTAAAAAATGATTATGCATACACAAAGAGAAAAAATATGCCATTTTCCAACTGAAATTCGGTTACATCTACTAAAATAGGTTGGTGCAACTAAATATTGGTTATCACAACAAAATTCGGTTTATACAACTGAATTTTATTTGCAATTACCCAAAATATTTAGGGATCACATTCCAATATGGTTTCACCAACCGAATTTATTGCTTGTAGCCACCAAAATAGGCTTAAAAATTCGGTTGGTAATTTTCTTTTCCTGTGTGTATGACCCTGAAAATATAAACATATTTTCCACTTACCTGAATTGTACTTTTGAAGATACAGCACAGCATAATTGCCACGACAATAATTATATCATATCCTTGATGATGTTAAACTGCAAAAATATAAATTACATATATTAGTTTTTTTATTTTGCAGAATAAATTATGAAATTAAATCAACAATGCTGTAAAATCACGATTTTTTTTTGAAAATCGCCTAAAAAAATTGCTCCAGACGAAAACTTAGAAAATGTAAAATTACAGTAATATTTTTTATTCCCTAATAAGTATTTAATAGAATCAAGGCAAAAAAATACGGTTTTTTGCAATTTTAATAAATAAATATTTTGAATATTAAAATTAGAGGTTTGAAAAACATGTAAAATATGTGTGTTTTTGGCTTTACGTTAGAACAAGTTAACGATAGCTACATTCATAGAAATCTGTAAAAAAAAAAAAAGAACAAAAGGCAACTAAAAATTAGTTAAAAATTATGCTCAAGAAAAGCTTGTAATTTAGCAGATTTTTTGCTAAATACTAGTAAAATAAGAACAGCAGAAATACAACTGTTAAATTTGCAGAATTTTAGTTATATTTAAGTTAACTTTTAGTTAATTGAAAATGATAGATTGTGCTGCAAAATCTGCAGAAAATTTTGCTAAATATTAATAGACTAAAAATAGCAAAAAGAAATAGTTATACACCTACAAAATTTTTGTTATTTTTAAGCTAAATTTATTTGAATGAAAATAGCAGTCTATCCTGTTAAATTAATAGAAATATTTGCTAAAATAAAATTGTTAGATGTTGTTTTTAAAAGGCTCGATTTTAATTTGCATTTAAAGAAAATGGAAGAAAAAAATTTCCGTTTTTTATGCTACTAATTATGTAGCAAAATTTTTTACTGATTTTAGCAGGTTAATTTGTTATTTTTTATTAACAAAAAATTAACTCAAATATAACTAAATTTCTGTATATTTAACAGTTTTATTTTTGCTCGTCCTATCTTACTAGTATGTAGCAAAAATAATCTGCTAATTTATCAGTTTTTTTCTGCAGCATCATTTTTAATTAGTTTTTTAGTAGTTTTAACTAAATTTCTTAGAGAATTTTTTCTATTTGTGTACGAGTTTGAGTTTAAATGTAATATGAAAATTATTTTTAACTAAATAATTTCGTAAAATTTATCTTCTCTTTAATTTTAAATTTCACCAATTTGGACTTTTGGCCCAAAATTCAACTCATTAATGGAGACTGAAGCAATGGCTAATTCTCTCATTAAATGTTAACAGATTGTGCCAACAAACGGGAAACGGGCTAGCTTTAAGGAAAATCAAAGATAAATAGCTAAATTTAATGCTTAAATTATAACAAATATTAAGAAATCTGTCAGCAGGAACATTAAAAAATATAATTTTATCATTAAAAATGGTTTTCATTTGGTAAAATTAACTAACAAATTTTTACTACAAAAATTTTAAAACAACTGACAGAATGGGTAGAAACTACTGTTTTTTTTACAGTATTATAAAAGTATATTTTAATATTTTAAGTTTCTGATTTTTCTTTGCAAACTAGGAATATATCAATAATAACAAATATGAACTAAACAAGAATTTTTAAAATTCAAAGAAATTAAACCAAATTTTTTATTTTTTACTGTTTTGGTAGTTGTTTATTATGACATTAGTTGTTTTCTTAAATAACCGTCATACACTGAAAGAATTATCCTTCATGATATTAATGATATAATTTCATATAATTTTTTCGTAGAATCAATGAAGGATTTCATTATGTAGGTATATAATGTTTAATTAATATTATGAAATTTTTCATAACTTTTTTTTATAAAATTCCATAAATTCATTACAAAAAAATTCATTGAATTTCATAAATTAGATCTTTATAAATTTAATGAAAATATTCTTTATTATATATATAAAATTGTTCAATTGTTTTTTTTTAATTTTTTCACAAAATATCGTCATTTAATTTTTTTTTTTTTATTTTCATACAATTAGAATTTTATATTAAACATTTAATTCTCAAATACAATAGTTTTATGTAACCATAAGGCCGAGTTTTAGTAATGTGCATTAATTTCCATACTGATAATAATAATTTTATTTATTTTATTATTTTTAATTTTTTTAAATTAATTTTTTATTATTAATTTTGGAACATGAAATTTTTTTGTAAATCATTAGTTTTTTCGAAACATTATGCCCCATTCATACGGAACCCAAAACTAGTAGTTTTCAAATTCATTGTGCTTTCGATTGTCAAATCCCATACAAATTTCATATCGAAAACTTAAAAAAAAACGAAAACTTCTAGTTTTGGGTTCAGTATGAATGAGGCTTTAATAAGAAATTTCATTAATTGAATTAAGCTTCCCAGGTGAAAATGTTCATATATGGTCATATATGGCAATATATATGGGGTCATATATGGGTTCGGATCCGAAATTTGAGGGTATATGGCCATATATGGAGAAATATGAATGTTCATATAAAATTTTTTTTTATTTTTTAATAAAAATATTGCTTTTTATTCAAATTAAATGTAAATATTATAATTCTATTCATACGTTGCTGATGAATTTGTACATTTGAATGAAATTGAGAAATTATGAAATTTTGAATGGCCATAAACATTTTACTTCAAGTTTAGAAATTATTTTATGACTGTTTTTTGATTATTTAATTATTAGCCGTTTTTTCTAATCACTTGGATTTAATAAATCCAAAAAGTATTTCTAAAAGTGCTCAACAGATGGTGTTAGATTCTCCCTATTTTAAAAAGAATTTTCTGTCCGACACTTCTTTCACCCTAATTTTTAATACCGAATTCGATGATGAAGGATTTTACTTTAACTTTTAATTTTTAATTATATTTTATATAAAACAGCGATAAACAGTCTGCCTTTTCAGTTTTATCACTTCAATTTATATTTTTACACAATTGAAAAATTCCATTGCAATATTTAATATTCACTAATTGGATTTAATTAAATTACTTACTGTAGAGTGAAAAATTGCCATTCCTGTTTCAGCTATTTCTCCATATCCAAGATTCAAAATATGTATGTAGGTGTAGTTTTTTTTCTAAACATATTTCATAAAAAAAAATTTAATAAAAACCTTTTATTTGTTAGTTTTTAAATTTTTTTGTTTCTCTTTTAATTTTTATTCGTATTTTTTTCTGACATTAAATTAATAGGCTGTTTAATATATTTGTGCTTTTATTATGGATTTATTAAATCCAGCTTTTTTTTGGATTTAATAAATCCACTTTTTGTATGAAAAATTCTAAATCCAGGTGATTAAAAAACACGCTAATTGTTTATACACTAATATTTAGAAAAAAGTGTAAGAATTTTAGTTAAATTAATTAGAAAATTTATTAATTCAGTTCGAGGCCAATTTCCTTATTATGAATTAACATAATAAGTACTTTTTTCAAAAACTGTTATTTTTCTTCATCAGGATATTAGTTAAAGCTACTAAAAATTAGTTCAAAATGAAAAACTGCTGAATTAGCAGAGTAGTTTTGCTAAATATTTAATATATTTACAAAATTTGAGTTAAAATTGAGCTAAATTTTCAAAGTTCCTTTTTCGTTTTTTGTTTTTAACGGAAATACCAATCTAGCCTTCTGAAATCAACAGTTTAATATTTTTGGCAAATATTTCTATTGATTTTATAAACTGCTATTTGCATTGAACAAAATTTAACAAAAAATTTTATACCCTACACCACTATGTAGTCAGGGTATTATAAGTTTGTGCTGATGTTTGTAACACCAAAAAATATTGGTCGTAGACCCACCTTATAGTATACCGATCGGTTCAGAATTTTTTTTTATTTCGATTTAACGATGTCCGTCTGTCCGTCCGTCCGTCCGTCTGTCTGTCTGTCCATGCAATCTTGTGCGCACTCTACAGGTCGCAAATATTAAGATATTTTGATGAAATTTGGTACGCAGACCTATGTTGGCCCAAGGACGAACAAGTTTGATTTTGGTGAACATCGGTCCATGTTTAGACCTAGTGCCCATATAAGGGTCCTACCAAAATTATATTGTTTATACGCTGCAGGTCGTAAATATTAAGATATTTTGACGAAATTTGGTACACAGACCTATGTTAGCCCAATAACGCAGCCTATTGATT
The DNA here is from genome assembly GCA_949987735.1 of Leucophora obtusa. Lineage (NCBI taxonomy): Eukaryota > Metazoa > Arthropoda > Insecta > Diptera > Anthomyiidae > Leucophora > Leucophora obtusa. Next base: position 145,471,947 of record OX465297.1, read on the forward strand.
TTGGTGAACATCGGTCAATGTTTAGACCTAGTGCCCATATAAGGGTCCTACCAAAATTATACTGTTTATACGCTGCAGGTCGTAAATATTAAGATATTTTGATGAAATTTGGTACATAGACCTATGTTGGCCCAATGACGAAGCCTATTGATTTTGGTGAACATCGGTCCATGTTTAGAACTAGTGCCCATATAAGGGTCCCCCCAAAATTGGCTTGGTTACAAACTGCAGGTCCCAAATATTAAGATATTTTGATGAAATTTGGTACAAAGACCTATGTTGGCCCAAGGACGAAGCCTATTGATTTTGGTGAACATCGGTCCATGTTTAGAACTAGTGCACATATAAGGGTCCCCCCAAATTGGCTTGGTTACAAGCTGCAGGTCGCAAATATTAAGATATTTTAATGAAATTTGGTGCGCTGACTCACATTATAGAAAATTTTGACACAAGCCCCATTTTAACCCATTCGAATTTCGGATCCAAACAATACACCAGACTGGTGTAGGGTATTGTATAGTCGGCATGCCCGACTTTAACCTTTTTACTCGTTTTTGATAAAACAGTTTGTTTTAGCCATTTTTAGTTTACTAATATTTTGCAAAATTTTCTGCAGATTTTCTAAATTTAGCAGTTTTATTTTTGCTGTTTTTATCTTACTGCAACATTTTCAATTGTATTTCAAAATTTATCATTTTATTTCAGAAGTTATCAATTGTTTTTTCAGATTTATCAATTGTATTTCAGAAATAATCAATTGAATTTCAGTTTCATCAATTGTATTGTAGAAGTTATGAATTGTTTTTCAGATTTACCAATTCTATTTCAGAAATAATTTATTTCCAGTTTTATAATTGCTTTTTAGAAATTATCAATTGATTTTCATATTTATCAATTGTATAACAGAAACTACCAATTGTATTTTAGAAATTATGAATTGTATTTCAGAAACTGAAAATTGTATTTCAGAAATTTATTAATTGTATTTCAGAAATTCGCAATTGCATTTCAGAAATTATCAAATGTATTTTACAAATAACACAGTACAACAGCCAATCTGGGGGGTGAGAAATTCCAAGTCAGGGTGATGGTACTAGGTCAGTATAGTAAAACCCTCAAAGGGTTTGGCGTTCGTATGTGTCATTTTTTTTTATGACCTTTTAAATTTTTTCCTTATCTTGATGTTTTTTCGCTTAGTTGTAACATTTTGGCAAAAACGTAGTTTAACATAACTCGAGAACCACTTGTCCGATTTTGATGAAACAAATTTAGAAAAATTTAGAATTACAATTTCTTTAATCCGTTCATATAACGTTTTTCTTTATAATCAACAGTTTTGCCGGTAAAAATAAATTTGTGGAGAAAAAAAATATTTTTTTGCCTAAAAATTAAATTTTTTTTTTTTAAATTCATAAAAAATCCAAAACGGAAAAAAGGATCAAGTGTTATTAATTTCATGTAAAGTCACATAACCTATAAACAAAATTTAACGCGTTCTGCTTTTATTTACAATAAAGTGAAGGTATCCCATTTTGACAAGAATATTGATATTTGTTTTTATTCAAAAAAGTGTCATTTATCGCCTTTTTCATAAATTTTCCCCAATAACTCCAGACTTCTGGCCATAAACTACTAAAAAAATTAAGTAAACATTTTTATAATTTTTTATTTTTATTTTATTTATTTATTTTTATTTATTTTAATAAATATTGCCTAGACTTTTTCGATGGTGGTTGTTCGGGACTATTGGCATCGCATTCATCGCTATCATCAGTTTCTGAACCACACATAATGTCAATGTGTGACTCCACTGTTGGCCCTTCTGCATCTCCTGAAAATTCTTTATCATCAAGATCATCCTTGTCTTGCCACACTAACTTACTCCACCAGCAAATTTCCGCAATTATTGCACTCGGCGACTTTTTGCCTCTATATCTGTAAGTTTTTGTTTTATTAAAATGAGTTTGAAAAAATAAAAAATCAGTATTACCTCATTTCAAATGGCATAGCAACTTGATGATAGCGTTCACCTTGTTCATCAGATTCGGTAGCCAATTGTTTGCTGAAGTAGTCCAGATGATGATGTTAATAATGGATTTTCAAGGACATGTGGACACCAATTTCCGAGAATGCTCTTAACATCCTTGCGACAGAAACATCATAGTTGTTAGAACGATGCTTTCCCAACAAGCCTTCTATTACTTCTTTGATTGCCTGCCATGCATTCAATTCAGCGTCAATCAAAATATTGTTGAATGCGTCACTTTTAATCAGCTTTCGTATATCTGGACCATTTAGTACGCCTGATTGGAAAAAATTAATTTGTTAAGATGGAAAATCATGGGAAATGAATGTGATATTATAACTTACCTTCTTTAATTTTACTTTCGCTGAGTCTCGGGTAAATTAGTTTCAAACACAAGAAAACTTCATCTCTTTTGGCGACAGTTTTGATAAAATTCTTAACAATTCCAAGTTTAATATGCAGTGGAGGCAGCAATATCTTCTCCTTCGGCACTAGAGGCTCACGAATAATATTGGCCGTTTGTAACCCTCTCTTTGTGCTCTCTGAGTTTCCATCCGTGGCATGCATATTGGTCACCGGAAAATCGTGTGTCCCAATCGCACAAAAAGCACATATATTTTATATAGCCGCTTTGAAGACCGCAAAGCATTGCTACAACTTTTAAATCGCAGCATATGCGCCACATATGTTTGGCGTAGTTAACCATTTTTAAAATATTTTCCAGTGCATCATATGTTTCTTTCGTTTCTGTACTGTAGGCGATTGGAACTGAAGGTTTTTTATTGGTCTTATGCAGTAAAACCGCCTTCAAGCTGAGTTTTGAACTGTCAATAAATAATCTCCAGTCATCTGCTTCATATTTTATTTCCATTGCGTCCATCAATTTTCCTACATCCGGGCAATATGCAGAAGTTTTTTCATCATTCACAAGGAATAAACTTTGGAGTGTTGCCTGACGACTTCGATAAGCTGTGACTTTCACACCGGGTGCCAATAAATTGTTTGATTTCAAAATGGAAGCCAGCTCTTCCGATTTATGCTGTGTTAATTCCAACTTGGCAACAATTGAATCAAGCTTATTTTGATTTATTAAAATTGGCTCATTGGATACTGATGGCTCATATGGGGAATCATCACGTGCATGATATGTCGGAGCAGTCGTAGAAGAGAAAATATCTGGGCTAGAAGCTTTTGGCACAGGAATGTGGTCCGAATGAGGCAATGGTGTTGCGGCACTGGCAACACCAACGTAATTATACGATTTTCTTATCCTTTTTGCGGCTCCTTTATTCGCACATGCATAGCAATTCAATGGATTGTGACCTTCGCCAGGATTAGTCCAAGTCATTGGGATACCGAATGGCATACTTTCACGTCTTCTATTTTTCCAATCCATTAGACGGTTGTAGCAGCTTTTACACACTATATTTGGTACCCAATTTTCGTTCACTATAACATTTTGGTTGAAGTACATCTCGTATGTTTGAACAAAATCAGTACTGAAATTTCCCCTTTTTTTATGTGTTGAGACATATTGACCACAGCAGTAGCAAAAGCTATTTATATCTGGCTTGCACAGTTCCATATTTTGTTCTCTTTTGTTCACTTTTAAAAAACTGGAGAAAAATCACTTTTACTGTTCGCGTTCGTCGGCACTTGTTGAATGACAAAAATCACAGAACCAGTGTGAGAAAGAGAAGAAGTATAATGACAATGCATGTTTTATGTGAACATTACAGAACTAGTGTTGCCACATCAGTATTTCTCTTTTAGTACAGTAGAAAAATATGAGAGAGTTCGGCCTGTGAGTGTCAATGTTTTCTGCAAATAATGTTGTGCATATCTGGAGCAAATTTTTGAAATTCATACATTTACCTAATTGTGAATAAATGAGAAACGCGTGCATCGATTTTCATGATCTATGCCTTTTTTTGCTCATGAGTTATGTGACTTTACGCGAAAGTAATTAGTTTTGGCACTTTTTTCCATTTTGGATTTTTTATGAATTTTTAAAAAAAAAATATTTAAATTTTTAGGCAAAAAATACTTTTTTCCCTTCATACATTCATTTTTAACTTCGAAAGTGTTGCACATATAGGAAAACGGTATAGAAACAGATTAGAGAAATTATAATTCTAAATTTTTCTAAATTTGTTTCATCAAAATCGGACAAGTGGTTCTCGAGTTATGTTAAACTACGTTTTTGCCAAAATGTTACAACTAAGCGAAAAAACATCAAGATAAGGAAAAAATTTAAAAGATCATAAAATTTAAAAGACACATACGAACGCCAAACCCTTTGAGGGTTTTACTATACTGACCTAGTACCATCACCCTGACTTGGAATTTCTCACCCCCAGACAATAATCCCAAAAATGTTCCATATTGTAATCAATTGTATTTCAGAAACTGACAATTGTATTTTAGAAATTGCCAATTGTATTTAAGAAAATAATCAAATGTATTGTATTTCAATATTTTTTGAATCCGCTCATGTAATTACCCCCATGATAAAAAAAAAACTTAAAACATTACCTATATATAGAATAATATATGAATTCATATATGATGATATATGGAATATGTGAACCAATATATGGACCAATAAATGCAGTATATTATCATATATGGATTCATACATTTGAATGTATTTACCCATATATGCTTCCATACATAACATATATGTTCATATATGATCATACATTAAGCCATATATGCTCATACATGAAACCATATATGACAATATATGAACATATATGAACATTTTCAGCTGGGTTATGAAACTTTTTAATTTAACGAATTCTTTCATTAGATATATTTTGTACATCCGTAAAATATGCTACAATGTTATTACGCTTTTTGGATTTGCTAAATACTTTTTATTTATCCATTCCAGCTAAGCAATGACAACAACCAACTATAATAAATAATAAATGAAATTGCTTCATAAATTTTATTAAGCTCTTCATTGGCTGAATGATTTATTCATTGGAAGAGTGGTCTATTTTTTATGAAGAGCTCCATTAATTTTATGAACTTTTCATGAACGTTGAATTTAATGAAACCTGTTTCATAGATTCTATGAAAAGTTTCAATGGACGAGTTCCAGTGACAATTTTCATTGAAACTATGAAGAAATTCATTACTGATGTGATAGATTTTATTAAGCTCTTCATTGGCTGAATGATTTATTCATTGGAAGAGTGGTCTATTCATTTTATGAAGAGCTCCATTAATTTTATGAACTTTTTATAAACGTTGAATTTAATGAAACCTGTTTCATAGTTTCTATGAAAAGTTTCAATGGACGAGTTCCAGCGACAATTTTCATTGAAACTATGAAGAAATTCATTACTGATGTGATGATAATTCACTCAGTGTAACAGTTGTTTTGCATTTTTCTACAGAAAAACAACTTTAATTACTGCTAAAAACAACAACTACTGATTACTACACAAACAACTGTCATGTAGTAACTGTCAAACTTTTTTGAGTGTATTAGTTAACCCTTAACTCTCTCTTGAGTATGAGACCCACCGTAACAGTACATTATAAAGGCCCTTCGTTGTATGGGCGATTTTAAAGTTACTCCGAAACCAAACTACTCGGCCTTATTTTGTGAGGTTACTGGAAAAACTAATCAACACTCAAAAAAATAAGTTAGTTTAAAAGTTAGTAAAACGTCTTGTATATCAAGTGCACTAGTTATCAGCTATTTTTTGCTGAAATTCCGTTTTCAGCTAAAGTTTTAGTTATATTTTTTTAGCACTAAACTAATTTTGAACTAATGTTTTACTAACTTATTTTTCTACAAAAATTGTGCTGATAACCGCATTTATAGCGTGGACAATAACCAGAAAGAAAAGATGTAGATGTCGCAGCTTGTCTGGATGTAGTACAGACAAGGGAAATGATAAAAAAGAAAAATAACTCTACACAATTTCTATATTTAAATTTTTAGCAAATAAATTAACTAAAGTAAAATTTCCTTACAAGTTTTTTGAGTTTCTTTCAGTCTACTAATATTCAGCAAAAAGTTTAGTGATTTTAGTAAGGATTTTTTTCATTTGCAATCGACTAAGTGTTAGCAAAACTTTTGTTGAAGATTACTATTTTTTTGGTAAAAATCAGCTCGCTGATTTTCAGCAAACATTTTGCTGAAATTACCAACTATTTTGCAAGCACGCTCCTGACTAAAAATTTGCTGACACAGCAACATTTTTTGCGGACTTTACTGACTTTTTTTTCAGTGTAAAAGAAATTTCAGATCAATCGAAGAATTTTTAAGCTATTCCTGGCCCTTCAAAGTTTTGTACTACGATTTACAAGAGGAAAAGGTTACTTTTTTGGAATTTTTTTAAAATACTGGCTCTGAATTTCTGAAAATGTCAATAGAATCGCAATCTAGACTAAATTACCCTTCTACCAAGGCATAAAAACCCAAAAGCGGTTAGAAAAAATTTAAGTGCTTGCAATTCTCCCAGACCATTGTAGGGTTAAATTATGAAAATCGTAAAAAATTAAATATTTTTTCAAAAACTTACAATGTTATACTTCAGTTTCATTTCTAAGATCTATAAATATTTATATATAAATTTGTGTCCCTCTTGAATTGTTGCTTAAAAAAATGTGAAGAAAGGGATTGATTTCAATTTCCTTTTTTTAACAATAATTTATGATTTCTACATAAATTTTTGAGCCAACCAGAGTTATTTAACATTAAAAAAATTGGGTAATTTTGAGGGCAATGCTCTCAAACAGATTAATTTTTATTTTTTTGGATCATTTTGACCCCATGTGCCAATTTTAAAAATTTGGGATCATTTTGACCCCATGTGCCAAAAAGGGTTAATTTCTAATTTTTAACTACTAAGAATAGTTATATATTGTTATATATAATGTGATTAGGTTATATTTGACGGTGAATGGATTCACATTAAGATACATATCATTATATACAAAAACATCTGATATTATTTTTTCAATGAATTTGTTGTACGGTAATTGATGTTATTACATATCCCCAAATCTGACTCCATATATAACGATATAAGCCATATAAAACTAATCAAAATATATGTAGTGACCGATATGATTATATGGTTCGATACTAAGTTATATAACACTGTATGTATCGTCATACTAAAAATATATTTCTTGTAATTTTATATAGCTTTCTATATGATCTCGTACAAATTAATATAAATTAAGAGTTAATTTATCCACAGCCAAATAATCTTCACGTGATTTTTTTACATATTAAATTAAATTAAAAATGATGCAAACGATTTAGATTTAGATTTTTATTTTATGTTATAAAATTTGGGCCTTTGAAATTGTTTAAGCTATAGAAATTTCAATATTAATTTAAAGCCGGTATGCATAAAAAGTGTACCTACTATTACACAAAATTATATAAAATCAGATATTTTTATATCGAATTAGATGTAATTTGATGTCCTGGATATGGACAAATCTCGGATCAAACTATATCAAATAATATCTAATTTGATATAATTAGACACAAGTAGATGACCCATTTTTCGGATCAAGTTGTATGTCGTTGTATATGGGGACTTATCAAATAAGATATAATTATATATGACACCGTATTAAGATTTTTTACCCGGGTAATATATATAAAATTTGGTGTTAACAGAGATATTTGGACAATTTTCGAAAAATTATAAAGTTTAATAAAAGAAATTAAATTGCAAAACAACAACAAAAATCCTTCAATAAGACAGAAGCTTTTTGTGAATAAGATATTTTTAAGGATTACATAAAACTTATTAAAACTGGCCTAAATTCGATTAAAAAATGGCCTAAATTCGATCTTAAAATTTAAATTCCATGTGTGAGATCTGACTAAGTATGACAACTAGGTTTGGGATTTCCCGGACTTTTTCATTTCCCGGGAAACGGAAAAAAAAATTTGATTCCCGGGAATACCGGGAATCCCGGGAAATATTTTTTAACGAAATTGTTAATGAAAACCACCTATATAAGTAATATTTGTTAAAAAAAAACACTATTTCAGTACAGTAGTGAGAATTCAAAGTAAAAAATATCAGAATGTTGAACATTTGGTTTCACATAAATTACTCTAAGCACTGCCAAATGAATTGCATGATTCCAGCAGAAAGCACCCACTACTGGATTGTCGGAAACAAACCGTTTCATCACATTCGCCTATTAGATATTGTGGCCACAATGTTATTTTCCAAATACAAATAAAACTATTCTAGCCTTATTTCTGTAATTTTTTAATTCATCAGCATTACATCTTCCTGACATATAAACCAACCGCAGGTTATAAAATGAATTATTTCCGTTTATACATATGTATGTTCAAATATCTCTTTTGTGATATTCTTATCCATTCATCTAAGATTATAGTAAATCTCCTATTGCTAAAAATATTGCTCGATATTTCTTTTATCATGATATCTTTTACATGATTGTAGTAATTTAATATAATGTTCTTTACATCGGTTTCGTTTTTTGGCAATGCCAGGTTTTTATTATAAAAACTTTCTCGAATAAACGAAGATCTAGTTATGGTGCGGATTGACATTCCGTCGACTGCAGCTAATTTGGATACCATTTCAGGAAATGCTTGCCCTACCATAAAACGTTCAATGCCTATTCAACTTAAACTTTTTTCTTCGGGTACTTTGCTAATTTTAGCTGGAACGTTATTCTTGTTGTTGTTTTCTTCAGGAGAAATTGCATGACTCTTAATTTTTTTTTTGTGAACCAAATTTAGTTGTCGGATAATACCTTCGTTAACCATTACTCTTTTAGGGCAAATATTGCACTGTTTATACCCTACACCACTATGTGGTCAGGGTATTATAAGTTTGTGCTGATGTTTGTAACACCAAAAAATATTGGTCGTAGACCCACCTTATAGTATACCGATCGGTTCAGAATTTTTTTTTATTTCGATTTAACGATGTCCGTCTGTCCGTCCGTCCGTCCGTCCGTCTGTCTGTCTGTCCATGCAATCTTGTGCGCACTCTACAGGTCGCAGCTATTAAGATATTTTGATGAAATTTGGTACGCAGACCTATGTTGGCCCAAGGACGAACAAGTTTGATTTTTTTGAACATCGGTCCATGTTTAGACCTAGTGCCCATATAAAGGTCCTACCAAAATTATATTGTTTATACGCTGCAGGTCGTAAATATTAAGATATTTTGACGAAATTTGGTACACAGACCTATGTTAGCCCAATAACGCAGCCTATTGATTTTGGTGAACATCGGTCCATGTTTAGACCTAGTGCCCATATAAGGGTCCTACCAAAATTATACTGTTTATACGCTGCAGGTCGTAAATATTAAGATATTTTGATGAAATTTGGTACACAGCCCTACATTGGCCCAATAACGCAGCCTATTGATTTTGGTGGACATCGGTCCATGTTTAGACCTAGTGCCCATATAAGGGTCCTACCAAAATTATACTGTTTATACGCTGCAGGTCGTAAATATTAAGATATTTTGATGAAATTTGGTACACAAACCTATATTGGCCCAATAACGCAGCCTATTGATTTTGGTGAACATCGGTCCATGTTTAGACCTAGTGCCCATATAAGGGTCCAACCAAAATTATACTGTTTATACGCTGCAGGTCGTAAATATTAAGATATTTTGATGAAATTTGGTACACAGACCTACATTGGCCCAATAACGCAGCCTATTGATTTTGGTGAACATCGGTCTATGTTTAGACCTAGTGCCCATATAAGGGTCCTACCAAAATTATAATGTTTATACGCTGCAAGTCGCAAATATTAAGATATTTTGATGAAATTTGGTACATAGACCTATGTTGGCCCAAGGACGAAGCCTATTGATTTTGGCGAACATCGGTCCATGTTTAGAACTAGTGCCCATATAAGGGTCCCCCCAAAATTATATTGTTTATACGCTGCAGTTCGCAAATATTAAGATGTTTTGATGAAATTTGGTACATAGACCTATGTTGGCCCAAGGACGAAGCCTATTGATTTTGGTGAACATCGGTCCATGTTTAGAACTAGTGCCCATATAAGGGTCCCCCCCAAAATTGGCTTGGTTACAAACTGCAGGTCGCAAATATAAAGATATTTTAATGAAATTTGGTGCGCTGACTCACATTATAGAAAATTTTGACACAAGCCCCATTTTAACCCATTCGAATTTCGGATCCAAACAATACACCAGAGTGGTGTAGGGTATTGTATAGTCGGCATGCCCGACTTTAACCTTTTTACTCGTTTTATTATTAAAAAATCCTATTCCAAACAAATTAAAAAATCCTATTCCAAACAAAAACAATTTAAAGAATTTAGTGTTTTTAAAATTTCCCGTTTTCCCGGGAAAAATATATTATTTTCCCGGGAATTCCCGGCAAACTTTTCCCGGGATATCCCGGGAATTCCCGTACCCCATACCCTAATGACAACATAAGTGAAAAGATATATTTAGATATGGGGTCATACAAAATTTATTCGAAAGACGAAAATTATGTCTTATTATATATAGTGCCATACAAAGCAATAATGATAGATATATAATTGTATTAAATAATATAAAATACTCGGGTTGTTTTTTTTTAATGACTTACGTATGTGGTTAAAATTTACATTTCTTCTACAAATAAATGTTTTTTTCACTTAAAATAACAAAACTAAAATACTACTTAAACAACTAACAAATTCCTACTGCAGAAGTTCCGTAAGTGTATCTTAAAAGTTTATTAATTTTTATCCATATTCGTTCAAAGTTCTGATTCAAATACACACTTTTAAATAAAACAGTCTTGTATTTTCAATTTAAAAAATGTATTATTATCCGTTTATTATACACACATTGAGCACATAGTTGTATCTACAATAGCAGATACAAATACTGTACAAACTAAGTTATTTATAGCGAAATATCTAAACATAAAATGTCATAAGAAGAGAAAATAAACAATAACCACCTGTCATTATGACAAGAACAAATGTCAAATAAAAAGCAAATATATACAAAACAGAGAGTTAAGCACACAAAGAGAGAACCGAAAAGAGAATAAAGCCCCTATTTATAATAAATACAATTAGCTTCTTAGTTATGAAAAAGCGGAGTATTAAAGCAGTTTGATTTGGAACTTAATATGGCGAATGGGGGATGTTTAGCACGCATTTTTTAGTTTGGAGAATATACAAAACAATAATAATGTTATAATAAACAACGGTAAAACGATGATAAGTGTATAACGGTGTCTGCACTCTAACACGATGATTTACTAACATTAAACTGTAAATAAACCCACAGCAGAAGATACATTTTTTCATCATATTTTTTTTTTGTTTTTATTGGGGCCGGAGGAAATGACATTTGGCCAAAAACCCAGGGTGGAGACGACAAGATAGTAACTAATTTTATTTTTCGAGTAGAAAACAAGAGTAGAGTATAAAATCAAAAATATTTGCTGCAAGTAACAATTATTATAGGAAAAACGAAAAAATTATATTTCACAGAAGTAGAGAAATAACAACGCACGAATGTTCATGTAACGGAAGAAAAATTTTGATGAAAATTGAAGAAAAGAAGGAAATTGTTATGAAACTTTTGTTGGTGCCATTTTTAAAGCAAAATGTATAACAAATTAATTAAAAATAAAAAAATATATATATAAAATAATTGCAAAAGTTATAAAGTTTTTTAAAGATTGCAGTTAAGGTGTATTGATTGAAAAATTAAAAAAAAAAAGTTCTTTTTTTTAATAATCTGCAAAAAAAATTGCATTAGTGATTTTGTGTTTTCCTACAGGCAATAAATTATATATTGCTAAGTGATATTTTTCTATAAAAAATAATATTTTTAAAATATATTTTAATTTAATATATTGACCAATATGTCAACTGAAAGCAATAATACTCCAGTGGATCCCAGAGTTCAGGTAAGATAAAAATCAATTTTTTGTTTGTTTCTTCTTCAAAACAACTCATTGGCCAAAGAAAAGTATTTGCAAATTTTTGTATCCATCAACAAATTTTTAATCTATAGATAGAATATATGAGTACGTATATAGTATAGATATAGTTGAAAAACAATTTGTTACTTTACTTGGTTTTTTTTTTTTGGTAACAAGTGTACATTTTCTACTTTTTTATTTAAAAATCTATTTTCTCTGCATTGTATTTCGCTTCAAATGTTAATGTTTTTGACAAAAATTAATATTTATTCTAAACGATAATCATAAAAACTAATAATTTTTCGCCTTCACCATGACATAAGCATTATTAATAATTATATTCTTCTCAAAATATATATTAAAACTTGTTTTTTTTTCTATATTACACTTTTTTTTTATTAGTTTGTATCTGTGCCAAAATCATTGTTCTTTTTGTGACTCTAACACAAATTCATTATTAGCCAATATAATAGAAAGATATCGAACTCTCGTTTTCATTTTCATTCATTACATTGTTTTACTTGTATTATTTATATTGTAATTTAATTGAATACGTTAGCATATTTATATCCAATTTTATATGAAAAAGTTTGTCTGAAGATTGTACGAGTAGTTACTAAAAACGCGTTTATTTTACGACGCACAGTGTCGTTAATCCATATAACGTGAGGCCAAAAATAGACGAAGCTATAGTGCGTAATATATCGTCGCAGCGCCGAAGAAAATAGCTATTTGTCGAAAAACTTTTTTGTGAGGAGAACTGCAAATCTGCTTTATTTCAGCCTTTTGCGTAACTTTTTGAAAATTATTTATTTACATATACATAAACCAAACTTCAAGCTTTTCATTTATTAAAGAATTACTTCCAAAAAACATGGCTAAGGCACAAATTAAAGACCTAATTTAGGTGTTCCACAAATAATTTTTGAAAACAGATAGCTATTTTCTTAGGCGCAGCAACGATATTTAATATATTAATATATAACTGTTACCGTGCAGCCTTTTTTCGGTGCTTCTCCCTAAAGTGGCATTGTATGAAAATCGAGCTTTTTTTGTTAAAAAGTTATTTTGTTTTTCATATATTGAGAACAAATATAATTCTTAACAGGTTTCATTATTTGATTATAAAAATTTGCATTATTGTTAAACTAAAACCCCGCAGGCGAAAATTCGTTTTAAAAATTGCGCGATTTTAAAAACAAATTTTCATTTCTTAATTTTTATAAAGCGCCGCAGGAGATTTTTTTCTTTTCAAATGTTTCTTCAAAAATGTTTTCACTAAAATTCTGTATATTTAACTGTTTTATTTTTGCTCTTCCTATCTTACTAATATATAGCAAAAATAATCTGTTAATTTAGCACGTTTTTCTGTAACATCAGTTTTAACTAATTTTTAGTAGTTTTAACTAAATTTTTTAAACACTTTTTTCTATTAGTGTAAAAATTATTTCAATTAATGTTCTGAAGACTATTTTGACAAATGTTTATTATTTTATTATTTTTCAACAATTTTTTCTTTATTTAAAAAAATATAAAGCATTCTAAGTCCATTGTATGCAGTGTTGCCACTTTTTGAATAATTATTCAAAAACGGGACTGTTTACACATTCGTTGGATAATTTTTGAATAATGACATTTTTGTGTAATTTCAGTTTTTACAGCAATTTTAAAAGTTTCGTAAATTTTTAAAAGTTAATAACAATTAGTCGATATTTAGACGAAGCATTTACCACAAATCTGTGAAACATTTACCACAAATCTTCAGTTCCTTGTGAATTACTTTTGTAAATTTTTTCAACACTAAACCCGATTTCAAAGAAGTCAAAAATATTGCTATGTATTTTTTATGTCGTCTTTTGTTTATTTTTTGCGAAAATAATTGTCAAGCTTCTTTTAAAAATTGTCTTGGTTTGCAAGACCATTTAAAAATGCAGCAAAAGGGTGTAAAAATTTGAGTTTGTTATGATTCTTAATTTCTAATCTCTGAATTTTTTTTTTCTGTAGTTAACATGATACTTGGATTTGACCAGAAAAAATTTTGTTAACGCAGCAAGGTAAAGCAGAGTCAAAATATTTTAGATTCTTGAAATCCAACATTTTCCAGATTTCAACAGAATCCTATGAAATTTTTGAAAAAAATACCAGTAATTTTTTTGCAAATGTTATATTTTTATTTTCCAAACGAAAATTTGTTGATATACATACATACACTCATAGAAAAAAGTTTGTAGAAAAGTTAGTAAAACTGTTGGTACTTCAACTTAACAAATTTTTAACTAATTTTTAGTTAAAATTTAATTTTTAGTTAGTTTTCTTGCTAAATCCACATTACTAACTTACAAATTTTTTTGCTATTTTTTTTGCTGAATTTAGTTACTAATTTTACAGTATTAACTGTACAGTATTTTGCTGAATTTTAGTTGCTAATTTTTAACAGAAGATTTGCTAATTTTCAAAATTTTTTGTAAACTAAACCACCAATTTTGGAGCGCTTATAAACAGAATATTAAATGACTCATAAAAATTACTGCATATTTTTAACTCGCCAAAGCTAAATTGAAATGGTTGAAAATTTGTCCTACTCATAAAATATCTAAATTATTAAAATTTATGAGAAAAGTTTCTATTTATCGTAATACATTAATTTTCAAAGATCAAGGTTTATTTTGGACGGACCATTTTAATATGAAAATTGTGATTAAAAGTATCTCTGGGGAGCAAGTGGAGTTTACGGGGATGACTCTAATTTTTTAAAATAATATTGTAATTTTAAAGCTTATTTAAAGAATACGATATTTTTAATCGGCCACACCTCTTTCCTGTGGGTGGAGCTTTAGAGGTTAAAATGGAAACTCAAATAAATTCGGAAGTACATATCCGATCAGCAAACAATGAAAATCAAAAGAAGGGTCTCTGAAATACATTTTGTTATGGTTAACATATTATTGTCTATAAATATTACCACTTTTACAAAAAATCATTCTTGGGAAATTTTCATTGGCATTGAAATATAATTGGCATTACTTTATATCAATGTCAACAAATTTCATCACCATTCAATGCCAATGAAATTTTTTTCAATTTGCCTTGATGAAAACAATGGTAATGAAATGTACACATAATTGAAGAAAAAGCATTGTAATATAAAAAAAATATAAGAAATACGCGAACTTTTAATTTTTTTTTCTTAATTTATTCTTTTATTAAAACATGAAAACAAATACTTCTTTCATCAATTACACTATGCGACAGTCAAAATCGGGATGGGATGAAACCAACGGGAAATGTTATATCGGTCAAAAACAAGTTATACGTGTCCCGGCGTTTCGCTGGGTCAACCCTAGGAATCGAGATATATCTTTTTTTGACATAACTCGAGAACCACTAGTCCGATTTTGCTCAAACAATTTTAAAAAAATTAAAAATTACAATTCCTTTAATCTGTTCATATAACGTTTTTCTATATACTCAACAGTTTTGCCGGTAAAAATAAATGTTTGTTACCGCTACCATAAAAATCAATAACCTTTTGTTTATTACTTTTTTTTAATATTTTAGGCAAAAAATATTTTTTTCTTCATACATTTATTTTTACCGGGAAAACTGTTGAGTATATAGAAAAACGTTATATGAACAGATTAAAGGAATTGTAATTTTTAATTTTTTTAAAATTGTTTGAGCAAAATCGGACTAGTGGTTCTCGAGTTATGTCAAAAAAAGACCACCAAAGTTCAAATCGATATATCTCGATTCCTAGGGGTGACCCAGCGAAACGCCGGGACACGTATAACTTCTTTTCTACCGATATAACTTTCCCCGGTAGTTTGAACCCTTCCCGATCACTGACCCCTACCATTTGTCTCACAGTGTTATAAATGGGCATTTAGGCATTGAACAATGCCAATTGAACAAATTTCAATTAATTGACACATTCAATAAACTGGTCCCAAGTATGTTTTTAAATACACATTTATTTTTTATTTATTAATTTTCATTTCATTTGCTCCTTTTTTTTATCTTTTTCCAGTCCACTAGTAATCTGCAAAAGTTTTGTTGATTTCAGAAAACTTTAGCAAAAATTTAGTAGATTTAACAGTTTTTTTTTTTTTGCTATTTTCATTCTACTATTATTTAGCAATTTTTTTGCTGATTTCAGCAAGTTAAATTGGTATTTGCAATTAACAAAAATTTAGCTCAAATATTACTAAAATTCTGTAAATTTAACAGTTCTTTTTTGCTATTTTTATTAAACTACTATTCAGCAATTTTTTTTGCTAATTTTAGCAGGTTAAATTGTTATTTGCAATTAACAACAATTTAGCTCAAATATTACTAAAATTCTGTAAATTGAACAGTTTTTTTATTGTTTTCATTTTATTACTATTTAGCAAACTGATTCTGCTAATATTAGCAGTTTTTTCTGCAGCATCATTTTTAACTAATTTTTAGTAACTTTTTCTGCTATTTTTACGGGCTTATTTGTATGATTGTACTGCAAAGAAATGTCATGCCTTGCTATCAGTAATTTATTGTAAAAATTAAAGAACAAGCTAAATTTTACAAATATGGAATTTTTACAATTTTTGCTGTCTTGCCGACATTTAAAGCTAGGATGGAACAGGGCTTATGTCATCACATTAGGAATGCTTTTTGTTATTAAATTACAGCTTTAAACTCAGAGAAAAATTGGTTAAGTTCATATAAAAATGGTCAAAATTTTTTTAATATTCTCAAATTTTAAAGCACGCCATTGTAAAGCCTGAAAAAGATATTGCATTGAAAATTCCTTTAGTTAATAGGATAATTTGTTATATTTTTCAGAAAAATTGGCCTGGATATACTTTTGTAGAAAGCAAAAATTCGGATCAGGTTCAGTTCTAAAATGCAAATAACTTTTGCACTTTGCATATGACAAAAATGCTGTCTTTAAAAATCGGTTTATAAATAGAAAAATGGCAAAACTTACGCGTAAAATTTCATATGAGTCCCAAATATTTTTATTCTTTCGCACTGTGTTCAGGAGAGTTTATTTTAAAATAATAATATAAAACATTATAATTTTCTGCGTAATTTCATATGGTTTTAGATAATTTTTGACCTACAGCTGTGTAATTTTTTGTTTTGCTGGTGGCAACACTGATTGTATGACAGCTAGGGAATGCATCCCGGGAATCCCGGGATTTCAAAAAATACAGTTTAAAATAATAAAGTTTATTATATAAATTTTTCTTATGCAAAATTTTCCAACGTTTTGAAAATGGTAAAAATTTTACATTAGGCTTGTTTGTTTATTTACTACAATTTGCTACTTTTACCACAACTGGAAAAATTCAATAAGTAAACAACACAACAATTTTAGTAAAGGTAGAAAGATTTTCGAGTAAACGAATACACTGATTAATTTGTATACTTGATCGAACTTAGTGCCTGTTTTAAAAGGCACTAAAAGGACAAAAATATATTTTTTAAGAAAACCACTCAATTAAATAGTGTTTGTATAAAAAATTTTGAATAGGACTTATTCTGTACAGAATTAAAGACAAATTTGTCCATTATCTAGTAAGTTAGAATTCCCATAGTTTTTATAAAATTTTCTAATTTTCTAAAATTATTTCAATGATATATTAATTTTTTTATTTTTTTTGAAGGACAGATTTTTTAGTCTAAAAACTAGTTTTGATTTATTCAATTTTTAAAAATATATAATTAGACTTATATAATTTCTAATATAAAATTAATTATTTTCTACTACGAAAATTCCAAGAAAAACCACCTGAGCTTTTCCACGATCATGAAAATTTGAAGCCTTTAAGACATTTTATTTATAAAAATTTTTAAATTATAAAATATTTTTTAATTTATTTCCCTTGCGGGATCCCGAGAATTCAAAATAAATTTCCCGCTTCCCCGGGAAATCAAAAAATTCGGGATTTTGCATTCCCTAATGACAGCTGATCTTCTTTTTATGTTTTTAAGAAGATCTCCAGTTTTTCCATACCAATATTATCGCTTTTTTTTGTCTAAATATCGGACACTAATCGATATTTTTTGTTAAATCTTTACCACCTGAAAGTTGTTTTACAAGGATTTTAGCACCTTTTGTGCTGTCAAACTTTTTGTAAATCGCTAAGAGCTCAGTGTTTTTAAACATACAAATTAATTTTTGTTTTTTAAAATATCCTTGAAATTCTAAACAGTAAAAAATTTTTATTGAGAATAATTTTTATTAAACATCAATTGCGCACAATTTTTGTGAGAAGTTTAATGTTAACTTGTAGTAAATAAAAATTAAAGAAATATATTTAAATTTGTTTTCTGCATTTTCTATTCCTTACCATATCATAATTTGATATAAATTTTAAATCCTATATTTTTTATTTAAAATTTTGAGAAAACTGCCACTAAAGGTATGCAATTTATTTTCGATATAGGTTTTATATAAATGTTCTACAGAATGTTGAAGATCAATCAAATAAGCCTAAATAGAGATTTATTTATTTATTTGGTCTATGGATACAATAATAATTATACTTACAGACTAGCAACTAGAACAATAGTAAATAACTTAAAATAACTTATTTAATAAAACTTTAAATTGAGAATGAGGAACAGTTATATCTAATTGATTACAATAATCATTAAATAATCTCAATGCTTTAGTTAGAGGTTCATTCAGTGCATCAGTTTTATGAATATCAATAAAGAAGAACTTATCTATAATCCTTAGGGATCTAGGAGGAACATAGATTTTAATTGAGTTTAATAATTCAGAGGAATCAACTGCGCCACAAATAATACCATGGAGCAGAAAGAGTGGAATTTAAAACATTGAAGAAAGGAAGAGCAAATTTAACAAACTTAACTTGGATTTTCTCAATACGGCTTTTATGAATAACCGCATTAGGACTCCAAATAAATGAGATCTAACAAAAGAAACATATAAAACTTTTTTTGTAAAATGGTCAAAAAGATTTGTAGAATTGCGACGTATAAAAGCTAATAGTGAGTAAGCTTTAGGAATTATAAAATTTAAATGGCTGCCAAATGTGAGTTTGGCGTCAAAGACTACACCCAAATCCAATATTTCATCCACAGATGACAGAGTATGACCTTTCATTCTATATTGAGAAAGTAAAACATGACGGCATCTATGATACACCATATAAAAACATTTCGCAATATTAAGAGGTAAACCATTACGTTCAGACCACAAAATAACTCTAGACAAATCCTCCTGCAGATTTGGACAAAAAATTTCATGCACTTAAAAATCGAAAAATGCGCCTACAAAATCTTACTAAAAAGGAAAACATACATTAAAATACACAAAAAATGTGCAATAAAAACTTAAAAATCGAAAATATGCGCCTACAAAATCTTACAAAAAAAGGAAAACATACATTAAAATATACAAAAAATGTGCAATAAAAATAATTATTTTACAAAAATAACGCGCGTTAAATATAAAAAAATATGTAAGTTAAATCGACAAGATTTTTAAGAATGTTTATTTTTCAAAATAAAAAAAAAAAATATATATTTTTTCTAAATGACAATATGAAAATGTAGCATTTTCATATATTTTAGCAAATTAACAAATACTGCTAAAACTTAAAAATTGCACAAATATGCATTTAAAAGCACTGAATATACATTAAAAAGGCACCAAATATGCATTTTAAGTCGAAATATTCAAAAACATACTTTTTTTGACAAAATATGCATAAATAGGGGACTACAAATCGATGCCATTTTGCTCTAAATTTGATGACTTGGATAAATCCAAATTAGTTTTTTAGTTTATCGATAAAAAAAAAAAAAAACGTACATTTTCATGGAATTCCTTGCCCTGGAGATTATCATTTGATTATGTCAATTGTAGCATAACTGATTGGATTTTTTTATTTTGATGTAATTAAGAAAATCCAAAAATGTTGACCCATTATCGAAATAAAATAGTGCAGTACACGCAAAAAATAAAAAGGGGGAAATCACATAAAACAAGGGTATAAGTTACCTAGTTTTAGTATGTATTATAGCTCTATCCAAGTTTTGGGTATAACTTATATAATATGCTTGGTATAAAATAAGAAAACAAAAACTAACAATAACTATACAAAAAAACTTGGTAAATATTTGTTATTCTGTTTTTGGAATTGTTAACACTAATTTATTAAACTTCAGCCATATTTTATTTAATAATTTATGTTTAATTATTTAGCTCTTTCCTTCTCCCTTATTAAAACAATTTGATTAATTTATTTAATTATTTATTTTATAATTACACTATGCGACAGTCAAAATCGGGATGGGATGAAACCAATTGGAAATGTTATATCGGTCAAAAACAAGTTATACGTGTCCCGGCGTTTCGCTGGGTCACCCCTAGGAATCGAGATATATCTTTTTTTGACATAACTCGAGAACCACTAGTCCGATTTTGCTCAAACAATTTTAAAAAAATTAAAAATTACAATTCCTTTAATCTGTTCATATAACGTTTTTCTATATACTCAACAGTTTTGCCGGTAAAAATAAATGTTTGTTACCGCTACCATAAAAATCAATAACCTTTTATTTATTACTTTTTTTATTATTTTAGGCAAAAAATATTTTTTTCTTCATACATTTATTTTTACCGGCAAAACTGTTGAGTATATAGAAAAACGTTATATGAACAGATTAAAGGAATTGTAATTTTTAATTTTTTTAAAATTGTTTGAGCAAAATCGGACTAGTGGTTCTCGAGTTATGTCAAAAAAAAGACCACCAAAGGTCAAATCGATATATCTCGATTCCTAGGGGTGACCCCGCGAAACGCCGGGACACGTATAACTTCTTTTTTACCGATATAACTTTCCCCGGTAGTTTAAACCCTTCCCGATCACTGACCCCTACCATTTGTCTCACAGTGTTATTATTGGTATTAATAGTTGGATGCAAATAAAGCAGTATAATCTTCATTTTTGCTTTAATATTTTAAATTTGGAAAACTATTTATTTACAACATAAAAACTAATTTTTTTAATTTGTTACCATTCCACACAAAGCATTGTCAGACTGTCCTGTTTTTATACCCTACACCACTATGTGGTCAGGGTATTATAAGTTTGTGCTGATATTTGTAACACCAAAAAATATTGGTCCTAGACCCACCTTATAGTATACCGATCGGCTCAGAATTTTTTTTTATTTCGATTTAACGATGTCCGTCTGTCCGTCCGTCCGTCTGTCTGTCTGCCCATGCATTCTTGTGCGCACTCTACAGGTCGCAAATATTAAGATATTTTGATGAAATACGGTACACCGACTTACGTCGGCCCAAGGACGACGCCTATTGATTTTGGTGAACATCGGTCCATGTTTAGACCTAGTGCCCATATAAGGGTCCTACTAAAATTATATGGTTTATACGCTGCAGGTCGCAAATATTAACATATTTTGATGAAATTTAGTACACCGACTTATGTCTACCCAAGGACGAAGCCTATTAATTTTGGTGAATATCGGTCCATGTTTAGACTTAGTGCCCATATAAGGGTCCTACTAAAATTATATTGTTTATACGCTGAATGCGCAAATATTAAGATATTTTGATGAAATTTGGTATAACGACTTATGTCGGCCCAAGGACGAAGCCTATTGATTTTTGTGAACATCGGTCCATGTTTAGACCTAGTGCCCATATAAGGGTCCTACCAAAATTATATTGTTTATACGCTGCAGGTCGCAAATATTAACATATTTTGATGAAATTTAGTACACCGACTTATGTCTACCCAAGGACGAAGCCTATTGATTTTGGTGAACATCGGTCCATGTTTAGACCTAGTGCCCATATAAGGGTCCTACTAAAATTATATGGTTATATGCTGCAGGTCGCAAATATTAAGATATTTTTATGAAATTTGGTACACCGACCTATGGCAGCCCAAGGACGAAGCTTATTGATTTTGGTTAACACCGGTTCATGTTTAAACCTAGTACCCATATAAGGGTCCCCCCCCCCAAAATTGGCTTGGTTACAAACTGCAGGTCGCAAATATTAAGATATTTTAATGAAATTTGGTTCGCTGACTCACATTATAGAAAATTTTGACACAAGTCACATTTTAACCCATTCGAATTTCGGATCCAAACATTAGTTGGCTTTTAACCAGACTGGTGTAGGGTATTGTATAGTCGGCATGCCCGACTTTAACCTTTTTACTCGTTAATACTAATTCTTTTTCCAGTCTCAATCGTTGGGCCATATAAATAATAGCCCTCAAGCCTAAAACATGTAGATCACCCCTAGCTTGTGGGAGAACCCATGAAAAATAACAATCAGCACATTCTTGATAATCGGCCAACCATGACATCAACTTATTAAAAACTTAAAACTGCAATGCAAATAATAATAAAAGTTAATAACTATTTTATTATTATCCCGGTGAAAAATGTCCATATATGAACATTTATGGTTCAACCATATATGTATGGATCCGAAAAATGAGGTAACACCTAAGTATATGCTCATATATGGACATATATGAACATATAGATTTATTAAATATATGCGAATACATGCGAACGTTGCTGTCCTTTATTATAAGGTTGTACGATAGATATAAATTTATGTATGACATTCAAATTAGGCGCTACATATGTTCCTTTTTTTATTCATGGCATTAAATATAATTCCATATTTATCCAAATATGAGTTCCTTTTACATATATGGAAAAATGTATTCTTCGAAATATGTTCATATACAAGTCCCTTTTGCATAAATTGAATAACATATACTTTCATATTTGTCCATATATGAGTGCCATTTCCATATATGAAATAACAGATGCTTCCATATATGTCTGTTTATGAAATTTTTTCCATATATGGAATCACATATACTTCCATATATGTTCATATAAAATCCATATATGTTCATAAAAAATCCATATTTGTTCATATGTGTCCATACATAAACCATATATGAACATGTTTGAGCGTATATGAAAATTTTTCACCGGGATACTATTATATAATAGTTTTACTAACCGAAAAGTTTTAGGTGAACCCATTGATGAAAATGTGGACGATAAATTTGTAAACGCACCGATAGTTGTGTCTTATGTGAACATAAAGCCATATCCGTTTGAGATTGTCCATTAGCCTTACCCACCGACAATTCCATATGACATTTAAAATAAAATTTTATATTATTTTGCATGTTTCCAACTTTTTTTTCACTTTTGGCATCTACTTTTCGCCATATTGTTTTATCTTCTTTATTTTTTTTTAACAATTTTCAACTTTGGAAATTTTAATGCTATTTTTAAGAATTATACACATTTTACAAATATCTGGCAACAAATAAATGAATTCTGAAACTTCCTAAGTTTATTTTGGGTCTTATACATACAATTTTTTATCATTTTCCCATAATATAACTAAATTTTGACAATTTTTTAAATATTAGATAAGAAAAGAAAGTGATTTAACATAATGTACAAAAGAATTTATAATGTACCAAGGGTTTGATTTAAATGTTTTAAGGGTTTGATTTAAACTAAGCTACTGAAAACTATTTTTTTCTGTATGAAATCGTTTTTACCAAGATTATTTGTATAATATAACATACGCTAATTTTTTCCGTGTACAATTTTAACCTTTAAAAAATAGAGCTTGGTCGTAGAGTATGAGTAATATGAATTAAAGAATATAATAGAATATTAATCATACGCCTAAGTAAATATTTAACTGCTCAGTAAAATGCTTAAACTAAATTCTATATTCACAAAAGCTAATCCATATTTTAAATAGCAAAAAGGTGTCTCATAGAAAATATTTTATTTAACTTTTAAAGATTTAAATCAACAGTTGATATTCTTAAATTTTGTAAGATACTTTTAACATTGCCTTGAAAATATTTTTTTTTTTTCATTTCATTTATTTAGGCCCGTTAACTTATCTCAATTTATACCCTCTTTAGACCTCTACTAGCCTTAACCACTGGTAAACATATTTTTTGAATAACTTATCTAAATTTTAACCAAGTATTTCTTCTAACCAAAGCTAAAATTTAACCATAGAAATTTCTGTGGTTAAGAAACTTAACCAAGGCTATTTTAGAACAATTCACCCTACATAAGATTTTTTAATAAATTAAACTTGTAATGATGATTATTAAAAAAACTTTAAAGCGCAGCTTTAACCAAACTTTGACTAAGAATCTTTTATGATATTAAGTATTTTCGATGTGCATTTCCCGACTTTACCAAAACTTAAAAAAATTGAATCAGTACTTAAAAACGTGAACAAATTTTTGCTATTTAGGATTTATGTTTCTGTGATAGCTTACAAAAATTGGCCTCATATAAGGAAATAGGAAAAATTTATTTTTTTATGGTTCAAGGAGCCAAAATCTGTCTCGTGTAATTAAAACCAAAAATAGTGACCAATATTAGAACAATTTGACACGAATTATACATCTCTACAAAATGAAAAGTCGCTGTCGGTAGAAGCTTGATACATACTTTTAGTATTTTACTTGCTGATTCCAAATCTCTATTCTCTAAGACTTTCTGTTACGATGGTAGTAAAGAATGAATTTTATTCTCTAAAATACATAGGAAAACAGTTTTTTAATTTGTGTACCGTTATAGGAAAAAATTCTTTTGCAAACCACTCTCACAAAAACAATTGTTCCATCAATTTTGGGTAACTTACATTTAAGAATTTGGAATCAGCGTATCAAATTCAAAATGAATCATATATCAAAGCTCAAGACTACTGAATGATGTACAAGACTACTGAATTTAATTCTTAAATATAAAAAAGCGCATTTCGAATTTATGAAATGTGAACCAATCATGTTTTAAATATTTTAAAAGTATGTGAGGAACCCCTGGACAACCCACAGTTTTGACTCGCAATTACAAAAAGATACAAAATCATGCACAGCTATTAGTTTTATATTCACTTTGATGTGCTGATCGCATAAATTGCCTTAATTTAATAATCTATCACAAAATTTCGACAAACTACCCAGAGTTAAAATATTGATAAGTTATTATGGTTAAATTTTCATAGGGATAAATATTTAGTATTGGTTAGTTACCCATGGTTAAGGTAAAGTTAACTGCTCGAGAAAAGTTAATGGGCCTTAAAAAGAAATAAAAACAAAGCAGCATCATTTTAATTAAATTTTTAATTAATTTACTTTGTATTTGTTTTCTCTGTTTTTGTTTTCTTCAATTTAGGTTGAACTAGAAAAACTCAACACGGCAACGGACAATATTAATAAATATGAAGTAGAACTTGATGTAAGTATTGATTTTTGTTTTGTTGTTTGTTTATGTCAACTGCAGTCTGTACCGACAGATTGCCCTTTTTGTGAAATTGTCCAATTGAATTAAAATTTAATTCAATATGGTACAAAAAACTAAGCTAAACTAATTTAGTTTAATTTTCTATCATCCTGAAAAAACACCAACACGCACACACCTCTTGATGAAAACCGATAAACAGGAAGCAAAATGTGAATTTAAAAGAATTTTAGCAGAGAGTGTGGTAAGGATAAAACAATCTGCACACAAATTGGGAAATTCCATAGAAGCAGCTAAACCATATTATGAATCACGTATTTATGCGGCACAGGTAAGTAGATGTAATAGATTTGGAGGAAGTACTAAAATAATTTGTGTGCTCTATCACAATCCACTGAAAGAGCAACAGATTGTGTGTTAAATTTTTTATCTTGAACACTTACTGGGGAGAAGATATGCTAATGGGGATTCAGTAAAATTTTATAATAATGAAAAATGTAATAGGAATTCTGGAGATTTTTTCTATAAAATGTATAGAACTTTTTTCCATGGAAAATTTTTCATATTTGAAAGACTTTTGCTAGAATAGAATTTTATACACATTTACCTTTATAATAATCTTCAAACTTTGCTATATAAAGTCTTAGAAAAATCATCAAACTCCAAAGATTTTATACTTAACAAAATCTAGATGATATACCTATGCAGAGAAAAGATATGGTAGCAATATCCCAGCAAAAAATAGACACGATTTTAGAAGCAAATCAGAACAAGAAGCGCATATTTTAGCGCTCTTCTCTCCCTTCCAAAAATGCACTAAAACAAGACAGAATTTTTGACGTTGTTGTATTTTTGTTGTAATTTATTGCATGTAAGTTGGACATTGCGAACCAAAATCATGTCATATACCCGCAATAAACCGAGTGCTATTTTTTACTGCATTTTTGAAAGCAGCTTCTTTTATTGCGGATATATGACATGATTTTTGTTCGCGATGTCCCACTTAGGCCGAATTTTTGGAATGTCAGTTAAACTTGGTTTAGTTTAGTTACCTGCCATTGTCTAGTTTATTAACAAAATTTTTCCGGAAAACTTTTTCTCTTTTTTTATAATTTATTTCTTTATTGAAATAAAACCAAAGAAACCAGTATTGCAGTTACAAACTCCGCTAATCTAAGTTTCAAGGTAATCCACATCCCAAAAACTTGGCCTTAGAAGCAATAAATTACAACAAAAATACAACAACATCAAAAACTCCCCACCAAAATTATTAAGGACTACTTCAAAAAGAATGACTATTTTATCTACATCCCATAAAATAATATACAAAAATAAAATAAAACAAATACAACAACACATAGCGACATGACGCACAAGCATAGTTTTCTACTGAAAAATTGTTAAATTTACAGCAGTATCCGATCTTTCCTATGACACGCACGTATTCAATTCATTAATGGAAATGCCAAATTTGAACTACTTTTATTTTTGAGTTGTGTTTTTTCTGGAGCTGTTAGTAGTTCAAAATTTGGCATTTCCATCAATGAATTTAATACGTGCGTGTCATAGGAAAGATCCGATACTGCTGTAAATTTAACAATTTTTCAGTAAAAAACTATGCTTGTGCGTCATGTCGCTATGTGTTGTTGTATTTGTTTTATTTTATTTTTGCATTATATTATTTTGAATGTAGAGAAAAAAGTCATGCATTAAAAAGTGGATGTTCTCTTTTAGTGCATTTTTGGAAGGGAGAGAAGAGACAAGCGCTATAAAACGTGCTTCTAGTACTACAGTGCTTCTAAAATCATGGCTATCTTTTGCAGGGATGGATCACGGCTATAAAGCTATGTTCCCTAGTACCATACATGGTTGTTGCAATCTAATTATTAATGTATTAATCATACTTTAGAAATTATATGGTCGCATATAATCATTTTATCTCGCCTACAATCATATATTAACTGCAAGTCATATTCCTCTCTTCGAATTACAATCATATTGTTATCTAAGTTAAGAGATATCATGCTCACAACCATTTTTTTTTTTTTTTTTTTTTTAAAGAGAAGCAACACTCAGGAAATTCTTCCTATTAATTAATGTGTTGCTTCCTTTGGAAAGGGGATAGAGAAGAAGTGAAAGGTGGTGAAAGATGAAGGGCTTCAAATATGACAACACTGAAATTGCGCGAGATGTTGAATTTTTAGAACAGTTGTTGCGCGCCATCTGATGGTGAGTTGGCGAACTTTGTTGAAGCTTTTTAGTTCATAGCCCTGTTATATTATTTTACTTCGGTGGGGTTAAGTGCTATGGGAACACCGAAGGAGGACGCTGCGATATGTATGAGGGATAGAAAAAACTCATACATATTACTATTTTTCATAAATTGATGTTACCTTGGTTGGGGCTCGAACCCGCAACCTCACTTGTAACAGTCCAACGCGCTAACCATTACACCACAGCGCCCACAAGATTAGTTAGCGTCATTTGTTTTTGAGATTTTGTGAAAAGTAGTTGAAAGAAGCATGAAAAAATAATATAAAATAATATATTTAAAACGAAAAAACATAAAAATAGAAAACAATTTATTGGTATTGATTTTTAATAGTGACATTGTTTGTGGAAGAAATAATTCGGTCTACCTTAGTGTTCTAAATGAAGTAAAAAGTGATTAAAAAAGTGATATTTTTTTTTAGTTTTTCGAACTCACTTAGAAAAAAAATATTGATCTAGATTGTCTATAATAGAAGTGTGACAGATTTTAGTTTTGTACGAAAGTAAAATTGAAAAAATACAAAAATGTGAAAGGTGCACGAAATTATCATATTATTTCCTAATGATCATAATATTTTCATAATGAACATAATATGATCCTAAACGGTGACAAAATTTTCTACGTGGACATTGTAGGATCACTGAGAATATATTATGATCTTTAGGAATATATTGTGATCATTATAAATATATTATGATCATTTCTGATGCATTGTTAAATTCCATTTTTAACAGAATTTTTCTTAAATTGTGTAAATTAGTTATTGAATAAATATATATATAATTGGCATAGCTTTTTAACTCATGCGATAGGGATCATAGTATAATATGATAATATAGTGATCATATTGGAATTATAATGTGATTCATAATATGATTATCGCAATCATATACCCAAAAATATATGATGCTCTTTGAATATTGCGATTTTAACGATTTCTGTAAGAAACTCTAAGACTTTTTAAAGATTTCTAAGGAAGATCTTTATATTATTAGACTTTTTTCACAAAATTATTTTCAAAACAATTCCCTTAACATTCATATACATACGTATGCACTATCAGCGTACTTCCCCCAATCTAATGTATTAACATCATTCATATTTAATTAAATATTCATAATCACATAAAAAAATATTTTTAGCTTGCCAAAGAAACCCAACAGGCAGCATCAAATTATGAAAAAGCTAAATCTATACACGCAGCAGCCAAAGAAATGGTTTATCTTGCCGAACAGGGTTTGGGTGAAAAATCAACCTTGGATACAGCCTGCCAGGAAATGTTAAGCCATGCAGCAAGTAAGTGTTTTATAAACATTATTTTCCTATGTCACAGTGCAACAACTAACCCTAGCCTTACTACTTTTAAAGCGAACTAAATGTATACTACCGCGACTATACAAAGCGCTGAAAGAATTTTGCAAAGTTGATTGGGATTTTTATTTACAGTCTTTTGAAATATCTGCCTGTTTAATTGGCTATCACGACACGAAGACACACGAAAGGTCATTAATTTTTGCCTACACTGTTTGGTGTTTAATGTTGAAAATAGTAAAAATGATAAAAATTAAAAATATGTAAAAATACCTCGAAATTGTCCATACAAAATGGTACCTTTTTGTATATGGAGATTTTCGATGTGTCCTCATATTTTTACATTGCACCATAGGGAAATTTTCTATTCCAAAAAATCGATTACAGGATAGCTATTTTTCCTTTGTAACCCCTTCAACTATCAATTCTAGCTGTATTTTCGACTTAACTATATCCGTTAACTTTCAAAAAAGCACAAAGTGCATTAAAACGTTTTTTAGACGAAAAATAACATATTACTTTTCGTATGCACGTTAACTTACAACGTGGATAATTATCAACGTTGAAAACTCAACGTTTATAGATTTTCACACCTAGCGTAACTTCTTCGCGTTACTACCTAAAAAGTTTTGCTGACGCACGTTCGATTATACCGGAACTATCATAAATACTAACTATTTAAAAAAATTTGATACTCCAATCAGTTTAACGTAGATTTGCTATAAATACTTAACGTTGATAGGTATGAACGAAAATACAGCTTCTGTCAAAAGTAATCTCTTCTACAGCTTCAAAGTCGAAGCGGTTGCCCTAGAATAAATTTTGGAAATACATAGTGTAGAACTGGTTTTCCGTCAGTTATACCTTACATATAAGGTCCGTGGCATAGGTTCCTGAAATAGTTCGATAGAATTTGACATTAAGCCGTAATATTCCATCATAACAACGCTCGGCCATATGTGGCAAGACCGATTAAAAACTATTTAGAAAATAGTGGTAGAGAAGTTTTGCTTCACCCTCCTTTTAGTCTAAACCTTGCCCCGTCCGACTACCATTTGTTTCGATCGATGTAGTACGCTCTCAATGGAATACGCTTCACTTCAGAACAGGGTATCCGAAATTGGCTTGATTCGTTCTTGCTCTCAAAAAATGAGCAGTTCTTTTGGCTCGGAATCCATATGTTGCCAGAAAGATGGGAAAACGTCATAGCTAACGATGGCCAATACTTTGAATAAATTTATATTGCACCAATGGTTCACAATAGACGCCCAAAATTTACCAAAGATCACGCAATAGTTTTTAGTTATAGTGTAAAACCCAATTCACACTACAACCAAAACTAGTCGTTTT